>OW240916.1:28583356-28613216 GCA_933207985.1 Pelobates cultripes
ACACATACTGCCCCCCCATACACACATACTGCCCCACATGCACACATACTGCCCTCCATGCACACATACTGCCCTCCATGCACACATACTGCCTCCCCATGCACACATACTGCCCTCATACACACATACTGCCCTCATACACACATACTGCCCCCCATACACACACACTGCCCCCCATACACACACACTGCCCCCATACACTGCCGCCCCATACACACACATTGCCCACATTCACACACACACTGCAACTGTTACACACACATACTGTCCCACACATACACTGCATCCCTGACATACACTGCCCCCCCCTACTCACACACTACAACCTTCACACACACACACACACACACTGCTCACACACTGTCCCCCTCACACACACACTGCTCACACACTGTCCCCCTCACACACACTGCACCCCTTACACATTGCACCACTCACACACACCACTGCTCCTATGCCCTACTACCGCCCCATTTCCCAGCAGACCTCAGGTAAGTTGTCAAACTGTTCTTAAACGGTTTGACTACTTACTCTAGGAGGGGGGCCCGGCACTATTGACACCATAACCACTACACTGAGCTGTAGTAGTTATTGTGTCTGGATTATTTCTTTAAATAATCTACAAGTGCCCCTCCCGAGATCAGGCTCTGGATCCGCCACTGGTTTGATGTTAAGAAACATTGCACACAGCACACACTGAACACAGTCAGAGAAAAAAAATAAAAACAGGATTTTCTTTCTTCAAACGGTTAACAAAAAATATGTTTAACAACTATATATCAGTAAGGTAGTCTCACACTCAGGATCAATGACAAAACGCCTACTAATCTCCTATCTCCCACTCAAAGTTGTGTCAGGTGCCTCTGGCAGTAGCTTGATACAGTTGCAAGCTAAACTCAAGTCTTACACTAGAATAAATGACCCAGACAAGGAAACAGGAACTTTTTTATCCACTGTTACTGATAACAACACTACCCAAAACAAGGATTTTCTTTCCTCCAAACAGCTAACATATAAATAAATAATAGCTTTTTACACTAGGAGCAAAGACAAAATGCTTACCAACCTTCTATCCCCCACACAAAGTAATTTGAAGTGCCCCTGGCAGTAATAGCAGGATACAGCAGAAATCTAAACCTAGTCTCACACTAGAATCAATGACTCAGGCTTTCTCCTACTGCCACATGTGCACAGTAAGGGTAAGAACACACGATCACAGGTTTGTCTCCCTAAGTAGCTGGAGTCAACATGTCTAGAAACTTGCAGGAACTTAAGGATCTGCTGCCCATGTCTTGGTGGCAGATACCACAGGACACATTCAGAAGTCTTGTGGAGCCCATGCCTGGATGAATCAAGTTGTTTTGGCAGCACGAGGGGAGTCTACACTATATTAGGCAGGTGGTTTTAATGTTATGGCTGATATTTTTTTTACTGCTACTCCTTCTTTGCCTTTACTGGTCACTACTTACATGATGAGTGAATAAAATCAACATTTACTTGCTGACCTCTAACTTGCAATTTTTTGGTGTGTGCCATGGACAGAACTCAAAACACGAAAAAAACTAAAACCCGTTCATCTCATCCACTGTCCATTTAATTTGTTATAGAATTAATCCATATGGCGATTCAGAGTTACAGAATTCAGGTGACCTGTCAATCGCACAAAATTTGGATGAATCGTAATTCATTTAAAACCGAACGAAGAATGCTTACTTTTCATATTCTGTTGCCATTTTCAGTATATATGTGTGTAAATTCACATAACTTGTGTAAATTCTTGTTTACAAAACAATACACAAAATGTCTGTGCTATGATATGTTTACACACAAGCTATGCATCCCTTGTTTCAAATAAATGCTACGCTAATATTTTTTCAATCAAAAAGTGTTTATTAGTGAAGGTGTTAAATTAACCAGGTAACCTTTATAATAGCCTTGTGGTCTGCTGTGTTCCAATCTGTAGGCTAATAATTATTCCTAGACTAACACAAATAGCTATCATGCTATGAGAAAAAGAACAGTGGATTAGCACATACCATTTTGGGGTATGGTGATCGTCCATAGGCATATACCTCCCAGAGCAACACCCCAAAACTCCACACGTCTGAACGGGATGAAAATTTCTGTAAAAAAACAATATTAAAAAAGAAAAGTTGTTAATCAATGCCATTTTATGGTTAAAATGAACTTGTCACCCAGGTTAAAATGCACATGCAGGATGATTATTCTAGGGGATACAAGAATCTTGGGAAAAGGTAACTTTTATCTTCAAAGGAATGCTAGGTTATGTGTCCGAGATGTAATCTTCTTCTTAAAAACGCAGAGCAGGATAGTTAATCCACTGGAGTTTGCCAGCCAAAAAGTAAAATAGATATTGATCCTCATGAATTATCCTCCACTGCTCGTTCAATTTAGCATAAATCCTTTAGCGTAAATCGTCATTAAAAAGGGGTTCTTCCAAATTAATGTAGATCATACACTCATAATATAAAGCACAGAAAAAACACCTCAGAGGGCAATATGTGTGTAATATACAGAGTGATGCACAGAAACCACTCACTATATGTTGAGCTTATCTAAACTAAAGCTGAAAGGATTGTGGATGGTGCAATCCCTGTCTGTGGATATAAATCTTAGGACGTTTCTGCTATGATCACCATTCCAATACATATCTAGAATGTAAGCTCATTGAGCAGGGCCCTCCACCTCTCTGTTCCTGGACGTCCAATTGTCTGGTTTTAATTACATGTCTGTTAGTCCACCCATTGTACAGCGCTAAGGAATCTGATGGCGCTATATAAATAATAAAATAATAATATATATATATATACATATGGAGAAAGGCAGAAAAATATAACAATAGTGCCAATATAAGTAATATGCCTTAAAACAGTGAAGAAGGATGAAAGCAGTGGTCCAAATTACACATATCAGAGCATGGACTTGCTCTGAGTATACACTCTCTGGTGGGATAGTCTCCACCCCAGACATGCCAATAACCAGGATACCAGACCTTAATTGAAGCTGAATCTTTCACAAATTACGTATTGTCAATAATTCTTGGCAAAAATAAACTGCCACCTTTTGTTGATGCAGCATGATAAGGATAAGAAAAAACAACTGTCTCCTCCGAGTTCAACTGGACTTAAGCGGTGGTGGTAGAGACAGTGGTGGAAGAGATGTCAGCAGTTCTCATGGCCGAGGTGTTCAAACCTTCAGAAGCCATGGCACTCGGGCTGAGGAAGAATTGTGGAACAGGACCCCTTTCCTACTTTCATTCAATATTTTCTTGGTATTAGTATGTGACAGTGATGATGGGGAGTTTGTTCTTCTTAGTACAATAAATTAGGAATATAAATGATTGCGTATTGTCTAAAGTAACACAACTTTATTCAGCAAAAATAGGTGTTTGTGTTGCAAAATGGGTATGTGAACACAATCAGAAAAAAAACTATATTTTCTTTCTCTAATCACTTAAACAAAATAAAAAATAAAAACGTGCCACTGTAAATTGCTAATTTTCAAGTGGCACTAGCTATCAGTGCAACCCTGCACCAACCATAAGCAACAGTGTCACACTCGGATGAATAGCGCAGACTATCCCTGCCACTCAAACTTTGTGTGAGAGCCAATGTGGGAGTAGCTAAATAAGAAGAAAGTTTTCTTCATTTTCAACAACACACTCCCCCCAAAAATGGATTTTCTTTGTACAAACAATTAACAAAAATTAGATGTGAAAATTTCTCACATTATGTTTCAATGCCTCGGGCGCTGTCCACTTGATAGGAAGTCTCGTAAGGTCATCTGGCTGAAGCGTGGTCTTGGACATTCCAAAATCGCTGATTTTCGCCTCTTCTTTTTCCGACAAAAGTATATTACGAGCAGCCAAATCCCGGTGTACGAGACGCTTTTCTTCCAAATACTCCATTCCCTGAGCCACATCTCTATAGAATCATACAAATATAAATCTATTAATCCCAGAAAGCCTAGGATGAGTGTAGAGAAAAGTTTTCAGATTTGTGAATACAATCTCATAATCAAATTTGATATAATATTTTTTAAAGGAATTTTTCTGAATATAGATTCGTGAGATTCCCTGCTCTAATGAACTGGTCTATATTCTGGGGAATTCCAACGAACGTAGACCTGCTCTCTTGCGCATGCTCGCTAGCGCATTCTCACTTACCGACCAACTCGTTTTACGACTGGGTCGTGAGAACGGAACCCGGTCGGTAAGTGAAGAGTGTCTGTATATATACTTGAGATCATCACTCCAAATTTCCAAAGTGCTGTTTGTGTGTGAAAAATGCAAAAAAATGTCACTTTCACTGACAATATCATCGCTGTGATATGTTTTACTGTTTTGAATCACTAATATTTATATTCAGCAAAGTCTCCCGAGTAAAACAGTACCCCCATGTACAGGTTTTAGGGGGTCCTAGAACGTTACAGGGTAAAATACAGTGCTAGCAAATTAAATTCTCTGGACTTTCGACCTGGGTTGGCAGGCAGGTCCCTTAACCCCTTAAGGACCAAACTTCTGGAATAAAAGGGAATCATGACATGTAACACATGTCATGTGTCCTTAAGGGGTTAAATTGCAATCAATAAAATTACTTAATTATGTAAAAATATTACATAAATACGCACGTTGAATTTAAATATATATGCATATTTATATATTTGAAGGCTACGTGTATATTTATATAATTATTTGTGTAATTTTGTATATGGACATATGTATATTTCATATTATTTTTATTTATATATACATAGATATATATACAATTTCATTCTAAGTGTATTTTGATAAAAATATATATATACTAATATCAAAATACAGTTAGAATAAAATTTCATATAGATATATAATTTTCCTATTATTTTAAAAAATGTTCAATTTAATTTAAATGACTTATTATATGTATTTTATAACTTATAACTAGGGGTTAAAGTTCCAACCATTGTTATAATTAAACCATAGTAGGGGTATACCCAGATACCCCTACCCCACCAGGTTGTGAGCCACCGACAGGACTCGCAACCTACCAAACATACCAATAACTAGTGATGTCGCAAACATAAAATTTTCGGTTCGCGAGGGTGGTGGGGGGGAGGCTGAGGGTGGTGGGGGGCTGCTGATGCGGTTGGGGGTGGTGATGCTGAGGGTGGTGATGCTGAGGGTGGTGAGGTGGGGGGGGTAGTGAGGCTGGGGGTGGTGATGCTGAGGGTGGTGTGGGGGGGTAGTGAGGCTGAGGGTGGTGGGGGGTAGTGAGGCTGAGGGTGGTTGGGGGTGGTGATGCTGAGGTGGTTGGGGGTAGTGATGCTGAGGGTGGTGGGGGTAGTGAGGCTGAGGGTGTGGGTAGTGAGGGTGTGGGGGGGTAGTGAGGCTGAGTGATGCTGAGTGGTGTGGGGGGTAGTGAGGCTGGGGGTGGTGTGGGGGGTAGTGAGGCTGAGGGTGTGGGGGTAGTGAGGTCAGAGAGATCAGATGAGTCCTTCAGGACTGTAGTGGACACTGAATACACTAGCCTAGCTATCAATTTCCCTATCAAATCAGCAGCAGCTACACTGTCCCTCCTCTCACTAAGAATGCAGCTTCACAATGAATGTAAAATGGATGCTGTCCAGGAGGTGGGAGGGTCTGGGAGGGAGGGTCTGCTGCTGATTGGCTGGAATGTGTCTGCTGACTGTGAGGTACAGGGTCAAAGTTTACTCAATGATGACGAATAGGGGGCGGACCGAACAGCGCATATGTTCGCCGTCCGTGGTGAACGCGAACAAGCGATGTTCGCCAGGAACTATTCGCCAGCGAACCGTTCGGGACATCACTACCAATAACCATTAACATAACCTTCCTACTGGGGAGCCTATTTCCTCTCCTAGAGCTCCCTATCCCGCCGCTGTGACAAAACGGGAACCCCACTATGCCAACAACCCAGGAAGGGAGGATCGGACAAACTCAGCCAGGTAGGCAAGTTAAAAGTGATTTTTCCAAGATGTCTGCCTACTTATATAGCCCAGCCCCTTAACCCTCCATTAACCAATCCCATTAGCTTCCTCCTATGCCCGCCTCCTAACCCCTGTCAAGGCCCCTTTCCACTAAGCTGTGCTTTTGTTGCATGGGGCTACAAGAGAGGGGAAACAAAACAAATGATACGCTTCCTTCATGCTGCAGGTACTGTGGGTGCAATGTGGAGGTACCATGCTTAATTCCTAAGGTCAGTCCTGAAGTCAGCCAATGCCCAGCTGGGGCAAACCAGAATCCAGCCAGGAGAGTCTTAACGCCAGGCCCAGTAGTCTGCCCAAGGATAAACCTGCTGGCATGTTGTAGGAATAAGGCAAGCATCGTGAGTGGTCTCAATACCCAGAGTGTGTTGGGGTATAGGTTCTCCAGAACAACCGATTCAGGTTGTAGCAGGCTGCGTGGATCAAGGTGAACAGCCACTCTCTTGCTGTGTGGTCTAGCAGATTTTGGGGTTAGATGAGTAGCATGAGATCTCGTTAAGCTGAGTCTCGTCCGCCACCATATTCGAGCACTGGTCACTTTAAGAACCATGGGTCTGCAACGGGATCGTGGCGACAGTTACTTAGGAAGGTGTTCTCCTGCTTTTTGCTTTCGAACCCGCTGCTCCCAGAGTTCTAGTTTTCTCCAGAAGACAGCAAATATGCTGTTCAGCCTGGCCTTGATGTCCCAGCTTTCGAGGGAGCACATTGCATCCACCATTTTCTGCTTCTCAATGTTTGCATGCCGCTCACCCGGGATTGGCTTGCTTGTCCTTGTCTCCTGGGTTGCCTCCCAGAAGTGGACCGGGATACCCCCCACTAGCCCATAGAGGGGGGGATAGGAGATCTGTGTGTCCGCACCGCCAGTATCAGGGTGAGGAGAGCGGCCACCTCTCCCCAGCTCCGCGACCTGCAGGCTACGGTAAGCCATCTCGGACTCCCATTTACAGAAATACTTGAATCAGGTATCTGGGAACTCATCATGGCCCCCCTAACTTGGGTAGTGCAATTTGGTGCGCATGTAAGCATTAGAAACTTGTATTGTTTGGGGAAAATCAGATTGAATAGGAGCCCTGTAAACGTGTCAGCTTGCAGGTAAGGCTCCTCCCTCCCCAATACCTTCTGGACACATTAAGAATCTGTGGATTTTAGGATCTGCAACACCCAGAAAGAACAAGGTTTTCTTACCTCATTTGCCTTTGAGGCCGAAACAAGTTTTATAGAATGGAGGCACTGAATAATCAGATGCCAAATCCACACACCACTCTCTGTGTAAATAAAAATATAAAAACAACTGTGTAAATTACAAATAATAATACACAGAGTAATAATAATGCAGACGAGTTTTCTTCAGTGCATAGGAGTTCGTCTAGCTGCTTTTCCTTTTAAATCGTCCGCTTCTGTGGTTGCCGATCACGTGGGCGGAAGTTCGGCTTGCCGGTGTCTGATGTCACTTCCGGTTTTCCGGCGCTCATTTCATGGGCTTGACTCATTACAAGTTGTTTGCCCAATTGAAGCAGAAGCTTCCATTTTGTAAATGGGCATCTATAAAAACTTATAAAATGCATATATATACAGATTAAACAGTAGTATCACACAATTGTGTATATGGATAATGCCAGCAATACCTATAAAAATCTCTTGCAAAGGAAAAATACAAGAGTATTGTGCAATATAATACAAGTATATATCACATTTCATATATGTGATATATACTTGTATTATATTGCACAATACTCTTGTATTTGAGCGCCGGAAAACCGGAAGTGACATCAGACACCGGCAAGCCGAACTTCCGCCCACGTGATTGGCAACCACAGAAGCGGCGGATTTAAAAGGAAAGGCAGCTAGATGAACTCCTATGCACTGAAGAAAACTCGGACTGAGTTGAAACGCGTCTGCATTATTATTACTCTGTGTATTATTGTATGTAATTCACACAGTTGTTTTTATATTTTTATTTACAATAAATTTGTTCATCTTTTACCATCATTGCTGCTTCTCCTGACTCTGGGGGATATCGCTGAGATTCTCCGTTTAGCCTACTGAGGCACCCTAGGGCATTATATACAGAGCATGGCACGGCTCTGTAATCCGTGAGTGGATTCATTTATCTTTACTTTTTTATTTTATATATACAGTCTATACTATGTACTGTTCTTTATCATTATAGGACTCCACTACATGGAATATCTTTGATATATACCTGTATATGTATAAGTATCATATTTATTTATTGTTATTTGGTACACAGAGAGTCGTGTGTGGATTTGGCATCTGATTATTCAGTGCCTCCATTCTATATTTCGTGCTTGAGGTGTTGGGGAACACTTACCATTTCACCACCGTTCTGTGTTTATTTTATTTTATTTTATTGTGTAAGCGCCATTCACTCTTCTCTTTCTATAAACAAGTTTTATATTTGTGTATTTCATTGACAGTTAAAACAATAAAATTGGTGTTTAGTGGTTAATTTAGACCCCATTTACTATTGGGTTTACTCACAGTGAGAAGCGGAGAAGTTGCTGGGGCGAGACCATACTCCGTCCGCGGGACCGCAGGTAGTTCACCAGATTTCCCTGTAAAAGAGAAAATGAACCAACAGTTGTTACAGTTTTGTGCCCAATCAAGCAACCATGTCTTGCTCTATTCTTGCAACATACCTTGCTCATTAGTTCCATTACTAAATACAGTCCGTTGTGTAAGATAACTCCCATCAAATTGACCAGATTTTTGTGCTGTAGTTTCCTGGACAGACAGAAACAGATATAATCATTGTAATCCAACAGCTAGAATATTCAAAACGTATTTAAAAGGACACTCCAAAAGTCATAACCATTACAATACGCATGGCATGGTTTGACTTTTTATTTGGGGTCTGTCAGGGTCTGCTCCTTACTTCTCTCTTGCTTGAAGCTTCTGTTAGTTCTCCTAAGCTAAACCCTGTAGTGCAAGGCCAGCTCGTAGCCTGAAAGCATCAGCTGATCGTTCTCAGTCATAAAGCTAATAGTGCTGTTGTGGTTATGGTGCTTGGAGTGTTCTTTAAATCCGTTAGTGACAGATTAACAGTGACATAACAAAATTATAGAGCTTTTGACTATCTATATATTTGTTTGAAGTTTTCTAAAACATATTGTATTATTTCTTATCAAATTTTATGGTCACAAAAATTGTGTGTTCAGGAACAGTAAACATTGCTTTTGTCATTTCATTGTAGAACTGACAAATTCTAAATAAGTCATCATCCGTAAATCATAAGCTTGATATTAAATCTGCATGTTCTGGGGGTGATGTACTGCACACTTACGTCATTGTTGTTGTTTCAGCCAAGAAATTCTGTGCGGTGACATCACACTTAATATTCTTGATGGCCACGGGGTGACCCATGTACTCACCCTCTAGAACATCTGAGGACAGAGGTAAGAAGAAATTAAAGGGATACTCCATTGCTCCCCCCCCCAAAAAAAAATATGAAAACACACATGCATTTAAAGGAACAAATCTGTATCCTAATGCAATAGTTTACCTGTTCCTAGCTAGTCTTAGCCTCCCTTTCCCTTGTGTGCTCTAAAAATAAAATATATATATATATAAAAACATTTTTAATTACCTTTTCTCCATCGCTGAGTCTTCTTTGGTGCTGCTGCCTGCTCCTCCTTGTGTGACATCATCCTGTTGGCGTACCTCCAGTAGAACAGTCCTATCCAATGCTCCTCATTGAACATACGGTAGATGCACGTGAAGTGCTTGCTGTAATCTGTGTAGTGCTTGCTGTAATCACCTATGATTCTCTTGTCATAGAAAATCATTGAATGCAATAATCCACTTTGACAAGACGTGACGGCACTACACGTCACAGGTATGCCTGAGTCTGACAGCCGGGTAGTAACAGTTTCAGCCTTCCTATCCACTGAGTGTGGAGGTGTCTTGAAATCCTGCTTGTAAGCCTTCTAACTATTAAACTAAAACATTTTGGAAGTTATTACAAGGGGAAATGTACTGTAGGCACTATAACAACTTCAATTACACGAATTAGGAAAAGAAAGAGGGGGAAAATTATCCCTCTTCCAGTTAGATCTCAGCTGATGTCTGGATTGTACCAAGGTATTGCCTCCAGAGAAACCAGATTTTATTCTGAGTTGCAAGGTTACCCGGCAAGTCAGAGGTAATTTCTTCCTAGATCTGGTAAAAACGTCTTCTAAATATGTGCGGAACACAAACGAGTCGCTGTACAAATCTTTATGGAGAATTTCAGAACTGATTTTAACAACAGTTGAACTGTAAGCATACTACCAAGCAGATGAATTATAGGCGTAGTACCAAGCAGGATCAGGGACCAAAAGTTAAAGGACCACTATAGGCACCCAGACCACTTCAGCTTAATGAGGTGGTCTGGGTGCCTGGTCCATCTAGGGTTAACCCTTTTTTCTACAAACATAGCAGTTTCAGAAAAACTGTTATGTTTATGTTAGGGTTAATCCAGCCTCTAGTGGCTGTCTCATTGGGGGCTTCTGCGTTTCTCACTGTGAAAATCACAGTGAGAAGACGCCAGCATCCATAGGAAAGCATTGAGAATGCTTTCCTATGGACTGGCTGAATGCGCGAGGGAGGAGAGAAGGAGGAGAGCTCCCCGTCCGGCGCTGGAGAAAGAGGTAAGTTTAACCCCTTCCTCTCTATCCAGCCCGGTGGGAAGGGGACCCTAAAGGTGGGGGCACCCTCAGGGCACTATAGTGCCAGGGAAACGAGTATGTTTTCCTGGCACTATAGTGGTCCTTTAAATAACAAAGATGATTAAGGAGATCATCTCCATCCAAAGGACAACAACCTTATCACATCCACCAAATATAGAAGAATATGCCCCTCGAACCACAGCCTTGAAAACACAGAGTAGAGACACCTAGTTAAAGTGGCTGAGCCGTACTGGGTCCATATACCACGTGGATATGCTTTTTGGCTATTTTTATTTATCAGTATACCTTTTGATACAGTGTGATACTTCGCAAAAATCCGCTTCCATTGTTACTCATCTAGACTTTTACCCAGGTCTCTCTCCTATAGTGACTGAAAGGGCACCCTGCGATGTCCAAAACCGCTTTGTAATGGGACCAGGCAGAGCTGCCCGCTATCACCCCTGCTCTTTGCACTGACACTAGAACCCTTCCTAAGCCGAATCAGACATAATGACGACATACAGGGGATGAAAATAGGACGGACACACCACAAAACCCTGGCCTACGCAGACGACCTCCTATTCATAGTCACGACCCCAGATTCGACCTTGCAAGCCATCCAGTCGGAATTCGAAACATATGGCCGAGTTTCGAACCTCCAAATTAACTTTTCGAAGTGAGAGATCCTAGGTCTCTCCATCAATCACACAATCAGACAGACACTCCAGCGACACTACCCATATCGCTGGTGCGGCCAACACATGCGATACCTGGGAGTCTGGCTTACACCGAACCCGGCAGATCTATATGCCCATAACTACATCCCTATCCAAAAAAAGGCGATCGAAGAACTACGCACATGGAACTCATACTACATCTCCTGGCTGGGCAGGGTGAACGCGATCAAGATGACGCTGTTACCTAAACTCCTCTTCATATTCCAGACAGTGCCGATACTGGCTCCTGATTCATTTTTCTCTACCCTGAAGTTGGAGGTCCGCAAGTTCGTATGGAAGGGCAGATCCCCGCCCATAGCTCATTCCCAATTGACGCTGCCCTAACTCAGAGGGAGGCTGGCGCTCCCCGATTTAGAAAAATATTACCAGGCAACGCACCTTAATAGGATCCTAGGCTGGTCAGTGGAGGGCAGCATGAAAATATGGACCCAGCTGCAATCAGACACTACCAACTGTGACCTAAGGACCTTGCCATGGATCATGAAAGCAGCATACCGACACAAACAAGTACTGAACCCGTTTGTGACAGTGACCATGCGGATCTGGCACAGACATGGCACGAAACAATACCTAACGACGGATCCAGGCCCACTACTCCCTCTGAGAGGCAACCCAGACTTCCCAGCGGGAGATCAGGGCCCAATACCGGGTTTCACCAGACACATACCAACCCTACGCATGAAAGACGTACTTCAACAGCCGTTTGCCGTCCGCCCGACGACCAAACTCTTTCCGGATCAGCCACACACATTCACACACACCCTAGCAAGAGCAGAGATCGTGCAAAATGCTTGATCAATTCCCTAAAAACCATACCTACTACGAGAACCGACGCAGTTCGAACAGCTGTGCACACAAGACCAGGAACCAGCCCGGGCCATATCGCATATCTACTCAGCCATCATAGTAAACAGATACATCCTGGCACCTCCATGCATCAGACACTGGGAGGAGGACCTAAACGAGTCCCTAACGGACGCAGACTGGGACAAGATTATTACCCATGTACAGAAAACGCCAGGCTCGGCGAGACTACAAGAAAATTCCTACAAAATCCTTACCAGGTGGTACATAACCCCATCAAGCCTCCACGCCAGAAACCCTCAGATTCCACATACATGCTGGCGATGCGAAGAAGCGGTAGGCACCTTTAAACATATCTGGTGGGATTGCGCCCCTATCCGACCCTTCTGGGAGACGACTCGAAAAATAATACAAGATGTAACAGACGAGGCCCTACCACAGACACCAGCCGCCTTTCTCCTCCACCACACCACCATGCCGACGTACACCAGGTCCGCCATCCCGAGACTCCTTAACGCGGCCAAGGCAACGATCCCCATATTTTGGAGACAGACATGTACGCCACCCATGAGACGTTGGGTAGAGGAAGCGGAGGACATAAGAAGATACGAAGACATGAAAGCAACCACCCCAAAACAAAGAGATAACTACACAAAACGCTGGTTTCACTGGCTCCGAAACCTAAACTCAGACGACTTCCTACAACACATCACCGAACCATAAGCAGGAACGAGAAGGGAGATGCAGACGGACCCAGAGGGACTCGGAGTGAGGCCCCGGGAGACGGCGAACCTGGAGCAGCGACGGGGGGGCGCGAACCCACCGACCCACGAGACCTCCCTCCCCCACCCCGACAGACACACTAAATACAGGACAATGACCACGACCGCCTACTACGACCCAGACACACCAATGCACTACCCTAACCGCATTCCAGCGGGAGCCAGGCATCGAGCTGGGAGAACACACACCATCCACGGACATTTAACGTGCCATTAATATTGTAACACACAAAACCGAGACCCACGGTCGTCCACATCACCACACATGATCCAATCACCGACCGATTACAAGATTCAATCCAGACAACCCACACAACCACAAAAGAACCGGGTCGGAATAGGACCCAGTAGGGTAACGAACAGCACCCCGCCACTCAATACAGAAACTCATAGAGAGGGCCAAGCAACAGGCTAGCCATACAATGAATAATTATTGACAGGGCTATGACCTGAAATGCTATGGAAAAATTCTTAAAGCAATCTGCACTTCCAATTTGGCAGCTCTCGCCTTAAAAAAAAATAAAAAAATTATTTCTTTAGTAAATATCTCTGAGGGTGGAAATTACTGAGTAAATTAGGGGAAGACACTAGCAGACCCCCAAACTAACCAAACCCCGATAACGAAACACCAGGGCCCACAGCGCAATAAGTACTCGGATCGCCCTGGCTCACCCTGCCAATTAATGACCTGACGATAACGACACCTCGGACTGTTATATTACACCCAATAGTGGCCCTCAAAAGGGATTAAATCCACGGGACCAAACGCCTAATGATAAGGATCCCGGGGATTCATACACTCAACACACAGACCTTCCAAACACTACATACACTACATGCCGATCCACACATGACTATATAAGAGTTAACCACAGTTGCATACTGACATAGGCCAATGTTGAAAATAACCGAGTTAATATGCAGGTAGCACACAGAACACTACGACACTGTAAAGCATTGCTAAAAGTTAGCCTCTGCGTAGGCGCATTTCCTACTACCTTTGTTACACAAGCAGAGCCTCTGCGTTGGCGATGATGCAGTAAAAGTTTGAATATGATGTATGTACGTCTAACGTATGTAAACATAATAAAAACAATTCAACACAAAACCGCTTTGTAACATGCCGTGGATTTTAGATATAGCACCCTTCAGCGGACCATGACATTTATATATCCGCTTGAAAGACACGATCCTAAAGTCCACAACAGACATAAAATTGATGCATTTAGAATCAGGCATTTACAGATTCACTCTGTTCTATGATATGTAGGGTTCATCACTTCTAAAGCACTGGAATGGTGTGAAGGTGTCTACATCCATAGAAGGTTGTGAGTTTCACCACTAGACAACCAGGGATTAATGAGGAGTCATGTCCCCCATCCCTGGACAGAGGTAGGCAAGGGGAGCAAAATGTACTTTTTTTTTTACAAGTTTGTTTTAGTAAAGAGCCATCCCACAGCATCCCTGCTATCACCTCCTACAATACACAACATACATATAAAACTACAGACAGCCCCTACACACACACACACACACACACACACACACATACCACCACCACAGGCATCAAACATATACACAAACAACACCAAACATATAGCCCTCACCACACACACACACACACACATACACTTAACTTTAAAGACAGCCCACACAATACCACAAATAGCCCACATACACAACACCACAGATAGACTGCCAAACCACACACACAAATACCATAAGCAGTTCACATGCACACCACATACACTCATCAATCCCCAGACACACACATACTTAACAAAACAGCCAGGCCTCATATACACAAAATACCACAGACAGCCCGAACCACACAGAAAAATATTACAAGCAACCAACATACACACTTAACATCACAAGCAGCACACACACAAAACTTCAGACAGTACACACATATACACACGCACTCATTACCACAAACAGCCTACATACACACAGGCACCATCACAGTATGTTTCTAATTTGGCACAGGGCTGACAAAATGTTGCCCCTAACTTAGAAAATAGATCTCTCTTGAGAAAAAGCCATTTCAGGACTTGCTGTCTCCTCTTTACTGTGTTACTTACAAATTAAAATCTGGCAACATTAGGTGTGATGGCATAGGTATTCTAAATTTCATTTCCTCACTTGGCCCATTTTAAAGGGACATTGTTGGCAATATAACCATTACGTCTCACTGAAGTAGATATGGCGCTCAGAGTCCCCTGGCCCTGACCCTATCCCTGCGTGCAATGTCAAACCGTTTTCAAATGTCAAACTTGGAAGTCCACTTTTTTTTTTTTTTTTAATTTGACAATTTTTATTGTACAGTACATGCATTCACAGTGTTATACAGTGCACCAGTATTGTTTCAGAACAGCTGTAGTGACAGGTAGGGTGGTATGTGTTTGTACATATCATGCGTCAGCTTTCTTTACCGGGTATTACTCGGTGTCCTATGTGGATACCCATATCTGTGGTAGCTCAGCGGGCTACCAGGTCTGTTCATAGCCATAGTGCATTGCCTTAACCCAGAACCTGTTACCCTACTGTGTTCGTGCTGTGCATTCTGCTTCTAGGGTGCATGAACTGACTTCGGAGACATATACTGTACTTTTTGCATATGAGGGGGGGTGGGTCTACGAAGGGGGGCGGGGGACAGGCTCCTATTGGGGAGGGAGCCATTGCTGTGTGGGCCTGTGCTTGGCCCTGGGCGTTACCCGTCGCGGAGGTAGCTAGGTATTCTGTCCACCTATTGTGGGCATGGTATAAGTGTTTTTTCATACCAAATTGGTGTGCATATATCATTTCGTATTTCCAGTTGAGTTCCACTTGTTTCAACAAAGAGTTTCGGTTGGGGGGTGTTGTGGACTTCCATAATCTAGCTATACACATTGCTGCTGAGATCAAGATGTGGTACGCAATTGCCCACTTTTCTTGAGTGATCATGTCAGGTGGGATAAATAGGATGCATAGCTCTAGTGTAAGTGATATTTGTGTTTGGATCGCGTCAGCTAGAGTGGCCTGGGTCTCTTCCCAGAATGACTGTAAGGCTTGGCATGACCATCATATGTGTGACATGTTGCCTCTTGCTTGTCCACATCTCCAGCACTTGTTGGAGGAGTTTGGCCATATCTGATTGATCTTGGTAGGCACTAGGTACCATCTATATAGTAGTTTGCGTTGTAACTCGAGATGGTTGGCACAGGAAGTGATGCCTTTGTGTGAAGAGTAAGCTTTGGCCCAATGTTCCAGAGGGATGGTTTTCCCTAGTTCCTTGTGCCATGCCTGTATGTACGTGTCAGTGAGTTTGATTGGTTCTTGGAGGAGGGTGTTATAATTTAAAGAGAGTAGTTTTTTAAGGGGCTTTGTGGTAATGCATGACTGTTCAAATTCCGACATGCGCTGTGCTAGTGTAGTCCCTGCCTTGGTGGGTGCATTATTGGATAAGTATGATTTTATTTGCAGGTACGCAAAGATTAGCTTGTGTGGAAGGTTGAATTCTTGCTGTAGGTCCGGGAAGGGTTTGAGACCCTTTTTGTTGTACAGTTGGCCTATAGTTTCAACGCCTCCTTGTGACCAAGGGTGGGTGTTGAGTGTCGGTATTGCCGCCCCTAGGGCGGTCAGGGGGGTTGCTAGTGGCGTTGGGTGGTAAAGTACCATTTTGTGTTTGGATATGTCCCATTGTTGTAGGATGCGTTGGGTCGTTGGTAGGAGATGTGTGGTGTCTTTCCTATGGTTTTTAGGGGTCCAGAATATGGAGTGTAAGGTCGGATGTTGGGCCCAGTAGTTTTCTATCTGTAGCCATTGGGGTGACGCTGGCCTTTGGCGTAAGTGCGGTATCACTGATAGTGCCGCTGCTCTGTAGTACGTATGTTGCCAAGTCCTGGAGGCCTAGTCCTCCATGGGTTATTGGTTTTTGCAGTATTTTAGTTGCTACTCTAGGTGTCTTATGTTGCCAGATGAAGCCTATGAGTAGTTTCGTTAGACTTTTGATGTAGTTCCCCGGTAGTTGTATTTGTAACGTTCTATACAGGTATTGCAATTTTGGCAGTAGAGACATTTTTATCGCTGCTATGCGTCCCACCCACGATAAATATTTCCCCTCCCAAGAGTCTAGAGTGGTTTTAAAGGTTGTTAATAGGGGTTGGTAGTTTAGTTGGAACATGGAAGTGGGGTTCTTAGCCATTTTGACTCCCAGAAACATAAGGTAGTCGTTTCTCCAGTCCAGTGGGAATGATTTTTTGAGAGTGTCCAGTTGAGTGCTATTTATGTTGAGGTGTAGGGCTTGTGTTTTAGTAACATTAAGTTTGTAGTGTGAAAGCTGCCCGTACTCCTTAATGAGGTGCATAAGGTTGGGTAGGGAAATTAATGGTTGTGTAAGGGTTAGGAATATATAATCTGCAAAGATACTTAATTTATATTCCTGTTGGTTGAGTGGTATCCCGTGTATTGCAGAGTTTGCTCTAATTTTGGCTGCTAATGGTTCTAATGCCAGCACGTATAACAGTGGGGATAGGGGGCAGCCCTGTCGAGAGCCGTTGTTTATAGTGAATTCATTAGAGCGGAATCCTGCATTTAGGACTCTCGCAGTCGGGTTGCTATAGAGTGCCGCTACCGTGTTCGTGAATTGGCAGGGGAAGCCAAATTTTGTCAAGACCGTTTGGAGAAATTTCCAGTTGAGTCTATCAAAGGCTTTCTCCGCGTCAAGCGAGACTAGGAGACCGCTTAGATTTTTCCTCCGTATACTGTGGATCAGATCTAGCACTTTGCGTGTATTGTCTGCTCCCTGTCTGCCTGCCACAAATCCCACCTGGTCGTCATGGATCAGTGTTGGGAGTATCGACCCTAGGCGACGGGCATATATTTTCGCGTATAGTTTAGCATCTGTGTTTAGTAGGGAAATTGGTCTGAAGTTTGAGCAGTGGGTCGGTGGTTTGCCAGGTTTAGGAAGTGTAATGATGTGTGCCAAAAGGAGATCTGCCGGTAGCGTCTTGTTCTGAGTGGCCGAGTTGAATAGTGAGGTCAATGAGGGGGCTAGTTGAGTTGCAAATTTTTTGTAGTACGCATTCGTAAAACCGTCCGGACCTGGTGCTTTGTTTTTAGGCAGGGTGCATATGGCTTCAATCACTTCACTTGCCGTGACTTGGCTGGCTAGTTGGGCCGATTGGTCTCGTGTGAGAGTCGGGAGAGGTATGTCTCGTAAGTAGGTCTCTATGTCTTTGTCAGGGGGGGTGGGTGATTGGTTGGATTGTGCCAAATTATATAGTTTGTCGTAGTAATCAGCGAACGTGTTGCTGATATCAATGGGGGAGATTACTTTTTTGTTATCGTGGGTGAAAATATGTGAAATCTTTGTGTTGGCTTCTTTTCTTTTCAGTCGTGCGGCTAACGTTTTGCTGGCTTTGTTTCCCTGTGCGTAGTGTGGGGAATTAAGTTTGTGGAGATTAAAACCTACTCGTTCTAAAGTGTGAAGTTTGATCTTGTCCGCAATGTCTTTAATAGCTTTTTGTGTTGTCGCTGTTGGGAGTGTTTTGTTCGCTGTCGTGAGGTCCGCTAGTTGTTTATGCCATGCCAACCACTGGGTTTGACTGGAACGTTTTAGATGTGCTGCTCGCCTCAAAAGTAGTCCCCTAATGACTGCTTTGTGTGTTTGCCATACAGTGCTAGCTGTTGTGTCCCCTGTGCTATTCAGCGCGAAGAATTCCGAGATGGCTTCCTCAAGCTGCTTAGCAAAGGAATCGTCCGTCAACAACGTTTCGTTTAAGTCTCCACGGGCTCTTGTGCTTGTAGTAATAGTTGTCTTTTAGGGTCAATGTCAGTGGGGCGTGGTCAGACCACGAGATCTGGCCTATGGAACAGTCGAGCACTTGGTCTAGGTGTTGGCTCTCTAGGTGAAATCTATCTATTCTGGTGTACGTATTGTGTGTGGAAGAGTAATATGTGTAGTCCTTTTCCTGTGGGTGTAGGACTTTCCACACATCGTACAGTCGGTGGCTGTCCAGTAGTTTGAGGTATGTTGTGCATGCCCTGTAGTGTCTAGCCTGAGACTCTTTGGTTGCCGTAGAGGTCGTGTCGCAGTGGGGGTCTAGAATTTGGTTGAAGTCCCCGCAGAGAACTAGAATGCCTTCCTGAATCGGTTGTAGTAAAGTAAGTATTTTATGCAGAAAGTTCCTTTGGTTGGTGTTTGGTGCGTATATATTGGCCAGAGTGTATTTAGTGTTGTTGATTGTGCATATGACTATGATATACCTTCCCTCTATGTCTTTCTTTGTGTCGTGGTGTTGGAAGGAGACCGTGTTGCTGATCAAAATCGATGTGCCCCCAGTTTTTTTCCCGGACGTGGCATGGAACTGGTGTGGGTATAGGGCTTGTTTCACTGTGGGTGGGGATTTAAAGTGTGTCTCTTGCAAGCAAATGACATCAGGTTGATCCCTTTTAAGATCTCTAAAGAGGCAGTGCCTCTTGTATGGGGTGTTCAGCCCCCTGACATTATAGCTTTGTATTCTCATATAGTGGTGCAATGGTGTAAGCTGTGCATTCGGCTAAGGCTGTATGTGAGCGGAGTTGTGGGTGGCTCGTAGGACGTGAAGTAACTCTCTATTGGTGTAGTGGATACCTGTCGCAGAGTTGGTACCAATATGTGTGTGTAGACAAAATATATTCATCAGCAACTCGTGCTGACGGTTTCCTCCGCACTTTGTTTACTCTGTGGCTTAGTGTAGGATTTCTAGGCTCTCTAACAATCGCGGGGTTGAGGGGGGGGGGGGGGGGGGGAAACAGGGGATGAGTCGCACTGAGAGTGTGCGAACAACAACAGTTGTAAAACTATAACCCAGTTGTGGGTTGAGGTACCGAACTTTGGTGCCATTTGGAGCGTGGTTGAAGAGTGTGATATAAGCCAAGTATTGGCCGTAGTTGGACGCTGTGATCACGTATATCTATGAACAATGCCCTCATGGCTGCCAGAGAGGTTGTTTGCGATGGCTATCGCTAAAGTTAGTGGTCCCTTGTGGCTCGTGGAACTAACTGTGGTTATACATCAACATGCCTAACCATCAAATACATTATAATGCTTAGCAACAGTGAGAAGTTAACATATAGTGATATCATACATGGAAACTGGAGCTTGGTGAGCATATTGTTGTGGTTTTTTGGATAAAATGTAGATTCATATGCTTGAACCCTTTAGCATATACTAACAATGGACTTGTAATAACAACAATATGGAGCTTCGGGCTTGTGCTGCTCAGATGTGTTCCAGTGTGCTGATTCCCCCCTATCGTGTAGTGTATGTGTGGGTATGTTGCCGTAGTGTCTGCCGGCATCCCTCGCTCATAATACACCCCAGTAATTTAATGCTGTGATGCAAGAGTGGTGCGACAGTGTTGCTGGCAGAGATGATATAGGCTTGTGTGGTGTGAGTGTATGGGGGGCAGCATAGTCACCTGTCCGGCGGACAGTCATCTGTGTACATGACAGATCAACACATAGTCTGGTGTAAAACACCTTCAGTCCAATCGAGTTCAATTGCGTGGAGACCACTTATCTGGATGGCTTCACGCCATTTCAGCTGCTGTAGCGAGTCTCTTGGCGTGTGGAACTTCATCCCATTACTTAAGCTTGTTAATCTCTCCCTCCGGCTCGCTGTTTCTTCCAGTCAGAGTGTAGCTTGGTCGGGTGTTGCTGGTTGTCCTGCCGTGGGTGGGTGTTGGGTAGAAATGGTATGCCCCATTTCTTCAGGGCTTTCTTGCCTTCCTCCGGGGTGGTGATGGTGTTAATAACTCCGTTCTTGTGAATGAGGAGGCGCACTGGGTGACCCCAGCGGTACGGCATGTCGTGGAGACGGAGCGCATCCGTGATCGCTTTAAATTCTCTCCTCTTCTGCAGGGTTCTTGCTGAGAGGTCGGAGTATAGTTGGATGGTGTTATATGGGGCCGGGAGGTCCTTCCGCCGCCTGGATGCCTGCATTAGCGCTTCCTTTGCGTGGTAGTAGTGAAGACAGGCAAGTATGTCCCTGGGGGCTTCTTCCGGGAGGAATTTAGGCTTCATAACCCTGTGGGCCCTGTCAATAAGGAGGACGTCCGCCAGGAGATCCGGAGCCAGAGTTTTAAAGAGATCCGTGAGGTGTGCTACTATGTCCGTTTGTTTAACAGCTTCAAGTATACCTCGGAAGCGTATGTTGTGCCTCCTAGACCTATCCTCCAGGTCCATGAGTTTGTTTTGGCACGCTGATAGTTCTTGTTCCAGGTGCTGGACATGGTCAACCATATCATTGTGCGCCTCCGCGTATTCGCCCATGCGGTTTTCCATATGGGCAGTCCGGTCTCCCAATTCCTGGACGTCTTTTCGTAAATCTGAGATGGATTTGTTAAAGTTGTGTAGTAATTTCTCTGACATTTCGTCGAGACATGCTTGGAGGATAGCTTGAGTGACTGGGAGAGCTGTTTCCCCAGGGGATCCCTGTAGAGGGAGTGTGTCGTCGCCATCTTGGTCCGGCGCACTCTGGGCTCTTGGCGGCTGGTTTCGGGCTGTAAAGAACCCGTTTTTGTCGGGTTTGTCAGGATTCCGTTTCCCCTTTTGTTGAGCCATGTTGAGGGGTGTTGTGGTGAGGTTTTTTGTGGTCAAAGTTGCTATTTCAGTCGCTTTTGGGCCAGTTTAGGACGGAGCCTCTCTCACATGCGTCCGTCCTCGCCGAGCGCCAAGCCACGCCCCCCGGAAGTCCACTTTTACTAACAGGTTAGGCCGTAAATAGATATTTTTGTTGCTAGCATAGATGTTTACTTGACTTTTTTAAGCTAGAACCACTTGTGTCGCAAGAGGTAAAACCACATATCTGATATACTGCTTAATTTCCATATGTCTTATAATCGAGTTGACTCTTACTATATTCAAACAACTTCTACCAGAAGAAGAACTAAATCATAAGAGGAATGAATGTCGGCTGTCAAAAGATAAAGGTACATAGACTTACCTCCAAATTCCCCCTGTCCAATTTTCTTCCCAATTTTTAGACTCTGAAAACTGAGCAACCAACCAGCTGTTGAGATAGCAACATGGGAAGGCAGAAATTCATAAAAAAAACTAAAACCCACAGATTGTTAAAGTGACAGAGACAGTGAGGTTTGTAAAAATAATTTAGTAACAAATTTAGTCAGTTGTCCAATAGGGCGTCTGAGAAACGTATAGGTAAGTAGATCATTTAGTATTTGGCAATAAGGAATTATCTGAGCAGGAAATAGATGTAAAATGAAAATTTGTTAATGATAATGTGAAGCTCCAAATTATGTGTGACTTTTAATTTAACAGAATTTAAAGCAAGCTAAATTATTACTGAATTAGCCCTTAATGGCATTGAAAAGGCCTTGTGGCTGCATGAACTACTAGCAAGCATAGTACAAACATAGGCGTGCACAGCCTATTGCATTAGGGTGTGCACCCTAAAGCACAAACACACGCTGCATGTATATGTATGTATATATATATATATATATATATACATACACATATACATATATACACACACACACACACAAACATACACTGCTGTGTGTGTGTGCTGTGTGAGGGTGATCTGAGGGTGCTGTGTGTGTGTGTAAGGGTGCTGTATGTGAGGGTGCTGTTAGTGTGATGTGTGTGTGAGGGTGCTGGTAGTGTGCTATGTGGGTGATGGTGTTTGTGTGTGTGTGTTTGTGAGGGTGCTGTTTGTGTGTGAGGGTGCTGTTTGTGTGCTGTGTGGGAGGGTGCTGGTAGTGTGGTGTGTGTGTGTGAAGGTGTTTTTGTGTGTGTGTGTTTGTTAGGGTCCTGTTAGTGTGCTGTGTGAGTGTGCTGTTTGTGTGGTGTGTTTGTGTGAGGGTGCTGTGTGTGTGTGGGTGCTGTATATGTGCTGTATGTATGTGGGTGCTGTATGTGTGTAGGTACTGTGTGTGTGTGGGTGCTGCTTGTGTGCTGTATGTGTTTCTTTTCCAGTTTTACTCCACTTATCACACTTGTGTGTAGGTGCTGTGTGTGTGTGAGGGTGCTGATAGTGTGCTGTGTGTGTGAGGGTGTTTGTGTGTGTGTTTGTTAGGGTCCTGTTAGTGTGCTGTGTGAAGGTGCTGTTTGTGTGAAGCGTGTGTGTGAGGGTGCTGTTTTTGTGCTGTGTGAGGGTGCTGTATGTTTTGAGGGATTGTGGGGGTGGAGGTGGGGGCAGTAAATACCCCCCCTCCCTTTTTAACTTGAACAGTTTTATAAGCTGGCACACAGATGGTACCTGGTGCCCATTCGTATAGCCAAATTCCAAATTATTGCTGGAGATGTAAACAAATGAAGGGAACACAATTACATATTTGGTGGGAGTGCTCATACTTAGATAGATATAAAAATAAAATATCAGAAATTATTACAAGGGGGGATCCTTGCTGCCATCCCTGAACCCTGGTGGTTCAGTGGAGAGTGAACTCTAGCCTGCGGGGCTAGAGTTCACTCTCGCGAGATCTCGCGAGAGGAACCCGTCCGAGCTACTGGCTAGAGCTCCCCGGGTCCTCTCCTGCCTACCTCCATGCTGCTGTGGGCCGGTGAGGGAGATCTTTGATGAGTACATAATAAATGAGTACAAAAATAAAAAAAACAAAATAAATAAAACTATAAAGAGGGACTTTTGGCTCCATAAGTTGCAGTTGAGAATAGTGTAGAAATACATATATGAATGATCCAGAACCCAGGTTTGTCTAATAACGAGAAGAGATCCTCTTCCCAATCTACCCTTTTTGATGTCAGAAGGATACCTGGTCATTCTCCAAGCACCAACTGTGTCAGTCTCTATACCAGCTGTTATGGCCCTTTCTAATGTTAATACTAATAACAATAACTAATGCTAACAACCAAGAAGAGGGTTTAGGGGGCTACTAAAGATGCCTATCCTCTTGCCACTGCTGTTGGGGCAGCGCAAGGTGGCATGTTCCTCTGTCGCACACAAAAATAAAAATTTACAACAAAAAAAAAGGGTACTAAAGGTTCCAAAGTGGACTTACTCACCTCTAGAAAGTTCGTCTTCTGCTGATTTTATTCCCTCTTTGGGTTTTGGTTTCAGTAGCCTGGTGCAGAGAGCCCCTTGATAAGTGGAGTAAAACTGGAAAATAAAATTGCCCACGTAAAACAACACCATGTAATGTAGGCACAAATATGACCATTTCTACTTAAAAATCAAAGTGTTCATTTGGTCTTGATTTGATAAAGACCAGATTACTGCTCTAAATTTTAAATGTCTATGTAGACTGTAGGCCTGGTACATTTTTCCTTAAAATGTATCGATATTTGTGATTCTCTCCAGAATTATGTTTGTATCACACACCACAAACCCTTGTCATGTCTATGAAACAGTTTGTGTAAGATAAATTCCTTGAGAAACAGTTGTCAGTACACCAGTATAAAAAAAACCTTAAAATACTACATAAATGATGTAATTCACTTTCAATTTATTTTGGACAAAGTTTTTGGATAAAGATGGCTATTTGTACCAATATGGTGACCCTATCCGAAACTACATAACATAGTTCCAGTTTGAAATCTACTGTGGAATTTTGTTGTTATTGCGCTTGGCACACTCATCAATCTTAACCCTTGGACAATTTTATTTTCCCACCATTTGGCTCTTCTGACTAGGGTTGACAAAGCTTTCGTTCAGATTGTGCCCAGAGGAATAATGGAATTCACAACTCATGGTCCATTCTCATGTTGGTTACCAGTAAAATCACCAACACAACTGCTATGGAATAGCTGATAGCATTAGTCCACCAGGATTCTTACATATGGAATCATTGTTTTATTGAACCAGAAAAAAGCAATAATAAAATTTGGATTGGTATGTAAAAAAAAACCAAGTCTATCAAACTCTTTGCCATTACTTGATTCATCAATGAAACTCTCATATAACATATTATATTATTTTAATATACGTTACCTCTATCAAGTCTATGAGGTTGCTGAAGTTATGGCTGAAGTCAATGCTCAGTTTCCCATCCTGGTAACAGATCCGGTAGTGAATGACCTCGCCTTTGTAATACACACACAGGACATAGTCTCCAGGGTGTCGAAATGATTGGCGTACCAAGAATAATCCATCCTCTCTTGGGTGAAGCTTCTGAATGGCTTGCTCACCAGAAATGGCTCCATGGAACCAGCTAAATTACAGTTAGAAGAAACAATTAGGTTGAAGTTATAGACAGGGAAGACAATCAAGCCCCTATGACTGCTTTCTTTGCTACTGTTGCCCAAGTGCCTTTTAATTTATGAGGTTCCATAACTTTCATTTGTAGACAAATCTGTACAATTGACTGGATTGGCTGAGAATACTAAATGTTTCCACCTACACTAATATCACCGCATAAAATAAGTAGAAGTACTCAAATTTATTGTTACGAGGGGTCACTATAGTACTATATGTACTAAATCAACTTTTCATCCCTGCAAAAACGAAATCAGCTGTAAGAATATCTACACACCTATCAGATGTCAAACAAGAATGTTTTACTTCCTTCTTTGCCATCTAAAACCACCAGTAAAAAGAACAAATGAAGTGTATAGCCAAACACACAAGGACACCTATCTCTCTCCTATCCTGCACAAAACAGTCAGCAGTGCTGTGAATACACTGATAGAAACCATGGCATTGGCATGGCTTATTCCATTCATCTCGTGTGATGAGCAGAACTTTGACTTGGAATAAACTACAGACCATGATCCCCTGGTGGATGTTGGGGGAAGGCAATTTCTGTCTTTCTGTCAATTTTAAATTGTGTCTTGTAATCTAACTCTTGTTTTTTAGCAATATGGGAGGCATATTGTGTAAATAGGGTTACAACAAGCATAATAAACAACATAGTTAGTATGTTACGTATCAAGATAACGTTAAAAAAACCTATAAAACACCACAGGTCCCCCAACAGTCTCCATTTCAAGGTCCTGTCCTGCCATCCTGACTTTGCTCCTGGTGTCCTCACAAAAAGGATACCAAAAAGAGTACCCAAAAAGAGTAGCGCAAAAAGATTATTATAAAAGCTTGTTCTACACCTATGTACTTGGTCCCAGCAGAGAACGATGAAACAGTACTCTGTGCATGGTGTGCCCTTAGCTGACTGGTCTGCTTGATTGGCAGGCACCCTGGACTTCTTCCACACCGGGCTGAAATGCAAATTCTTCTAGCAGTCGTCTCAAGGTGGATACCTTGAAAAGTAGTGCAAAAAAGTAAAAGGGGAGCAGTCACCGATTCAATGTACCTTGCAGATTCCATGGTGACAGCCCCAGTACTCTACTTTAGATTCCTTTTCAAAACACAGCACTTGTTATACCCATTTGTGTTTTTTTGCCATGTAAGTAATATTGTAACTGTTGCATCTTTTTAGAATGTTGTTGTAGGCATTATGTTCCTGCTGTTCTCAACCTGGCAATATTTGTTTGCACCAGACAGGTTACTTCTAAACATAATAAATTGTGCATGTGTAAGCTGTGATTGTATGAAGCAAAATTTATATATAGAGCTGTAGAAGGAAATAAAGACATTGAAGGAAAAGAGGAATGATAACGAAATCTTCGTAAAAAAAATATAGCAGCTGAGATACGTGCTGTAAAGCGAGGAGAGATTAATAGGGAGTGTAAATACAATTGAAACCGGAGATAGTTAGAGAAAAGTTAACCAAGACATGAGCACGTAGAAGAAGAATTAAATATTTACGGCATTAAGCTGAGTCGTGAATCCACTTTGATGGGTGGTCGTTCTCGTAATGCGTTACAGTTAATAAGACCGACCATGCCGCTGGTATGGTGATGGGCTCGGTACCATCCTTTACCTTTATTCTTGCAGACAAAAAAGGGAAAATATTGGCCATGTGGATTTTAACAGACAATAACAATGACACAAAACATGACCGAAAAATTATATATATAAACAAAAAATATAAGGTCACACTCACGCATAATTACGGAAGCTAAGAGTTGTTTTACCGAGATAACAAGTCAGAATTTTTTTTTAAAAATACATATTGCACATGCGTCACAAAAAAACTGTAAATATTACATATTCTATTTACCTCACAGGTGCTAACGATAGTAATTAGGTCTCCTTTATGAAATGATAGTTCTTCTGGTTTAGGTTTGGTGTGGTCAATCTTTGCTATACATTGCATCCCAGGCTGCAGACCTTTCTATAAAATAGAGAAACGTCTACTTTAACGTAAGGTTTCATTTTCTTGTAATCATGTCAGTATCAGATTGCCAGAGAAGTGGTTAACAAACGTAGCATCATGTGCAATACTTGTAATCCATAATAATGATTTCATTCTACCAAGAGAGAAACCAATTTATTTGAAAAAATGGGACATATGACAATAAATCAGAAAAATCTGACATATTAGCAGACCACACCCCCCCCCCCCGGCTATATTGCTTACTTCTCCCCTTTACAAACATAACATTTCTAATCACACCCATTTTCTATGGAAATCACTCCACCTCCAACCCAGGTCACATGTCACCCATTTCCTACAGTGCCAGCTTTACCCGACAAAAGCTTATTAGTGCCATATTTGTGCCCAGCTTTCCAGTGTGGCCTCTGTCACCATACAGCTTCCCAGTGCCATCTTTGTCTCAAAATAGCTAAGCAGTGCCATCTCTCTGTTACAATATAGCAAATCAGTGCCAGCGTAGTTTCAAAATATCTTTGTCCCCATCTTTTCAGTGCCACTTTTGTGTCCAAATAGCTTAATAGTGCAATTTTTGTGCCCAATTCGCTGACCAGTGTTATTGCTGTCCCAAAATTGCTAATCAGTGACATTTATTTTTCCAAACAGCTAACCAGTGCCATCTTGTCCTCAAAGAGCTTTGTATGAACTGTATGTAAGCTAGGTGTATTTTGCAGAGAGCATGGGCGTAGGAACCCCCCAAAAATCTGGGGGGGAATAGCATTTTTACTCGCCGGGTATATTCTTATTCCATAAACTAGGAGTTGTTTATCCCATTGTACAGCGCTACGGAATTTGCAGTTGCTATATAAATGATTAAATAATAACATTAAAGGGTCACTACAGGGAAGGGATTTTACTTACCCGGATACATCGCCGGGATCCTCCTGATGCTGCGCCCCCTATTTCGTCAAAATGACGAAATAGGAGGGTGCGAGCTGGGAGCAATAAAAAGCTTCTATTCAGAAGCGTCATTGCTCTCTGGTGCGCATGCGCAGCTTTGCCGCACATGCGCAGATACTTCATAGGGCGGCATTCATGTCTCGACTAGGAAGCACCTCTAGTGGCCATCTGAGTGTCCGCTAGAGGTATTCCTCATCTGTAATGTAAATACTGCCTTTTTACGAAATGGCAGTGCTTACATTAAAAAGCCTGCAAAGACATGCTATAGACACCAGAACTACTACGTTTAGCTGTTGTGGTTCTGGTGACTATAGAGTCCGTGGAATATAGAGAGGAAAAAAGAATCATCACAAATGTAAGAAATAAAATGTCTGTATCATTATTCTAAAAATTATTTAAAAAAAATAAAAAAATATGCATATTCCTAGCTTAATTTTTAGCACGACATATGACACACACATTTTGTACTTTGCAGATTACTTTTTATATTTTTTTATACATATACAGATTGTGTAATACTGCCCCTGACTTAGGGTGACCACATTTCCTAACTGTCATTCAGTGACACTGTCAGAAATGCATTCCATACATTTTACTACCCGTCTCTACCCCTTCCATTTATATTAGAACCCCACCTGCCCCTTCCATGAATATTAGAACCACCCCTACCCCTCCCATGAATATTAGAACCACCCCTACCCCTTCCATGCACAAAAGAACCCCACCTACCCCTTCCACGCATATTAACCCCCCTACCCCTTCCATGCATATTAGTACCCCCCTAACCCCTTCCATGCATATTAGTACCCACTAACCCCTTCCATGCATATTAGAACCCACCCTACCCCTTCCATTCATATTAGTACTCCCCTAACCCCTTCCAATAATTTTTCTACCTCCCCCCTCCTCCCATCCATATTAGTAGCCCCCCTAAACCCTTCCAATTATTTTTCTACCTACACCTCTCCCCCTATCCATATTAGTAGCCCCCCTAAACCCTTCCAATTATTTTTACCTGACATAGCAGGGGGACCTCTGGACGTCCAGCAGGCGCAGTGTCAGACTGAGCGCCGGGTAGTCACGTGCTAGATTGCCTACTTACAACCAGATGAGGATGAAGATGGGCTCTAGCTGCAGTCTGGCTCCACTGGACTGGTGTAGAACAGGCTCTCTGGAGGCTGTTTGTAACTGTAGTCACAAAAATCAATGTTCTGGGAGAACGGGAAGCAGCTCCATTTTTTGGGGGACCTTTACACAGCTCAAGGTCTGGGTCCCAGGGTCCACCTTCATGTTCCACCAATTGTTCACAGGTGGTGGAGTGTGTAGGGGATGTCCTGATATGTGTGTAAGGAATGCATTGTGTGAATCTGTGTTTGTATGTGTAAGGGCTGCAAGCATGGGCGTCCGCAGGAATTTTTCCAGGGGGGGGCATAATTGTAATGACATCCATGCTTGGTACCTTTTTGACAGTGTCATGAAAGGGAAGGGGCATAGCCATTATCACATAAAGCCAGGGTGAATAGCGTTTTCACAACTATGGTGTCAGGAATATAGGTTTGTATTCCTGACACTATAGTGTTCCTTTAAGCAAATTAAAGGACATTTCTGGTCACCATAACAACTTCACCTAAATGAAAATGCTATGATGCCAGGAAGCCGCTGGGTGCTCGCTTTCCTTTTAAGGGGTTAAATCGCTCTCAAATGGTTTAACCCCAAAGGCTTCCTCCAGCTCCAGGTCGCTCAGTGGT
>OW240916.1:28613316-28984637 GCA_933207985.1 Pelobates cultripes
GACACACAGACATACAAACTGACACACACACAGACATACATACTGACACACAGACATACATACTGACACACACATAGACATACAAACTGACACACAGACATATACTGACTGACACCTACATACTGACACACAGACAGACATACAAACTGACACACACACAGACAGACACTCTTCAGTTTCCTACCTTTGAAAGAGGCATCCTTCCCTGGGGTCCAGTGTGCTGGCTGGGGTAGTTGGGAGTTGGGGGTCTGGCTCTTCTTGCTCCCCCCTCCTCACTGGATCCTGGCTAGCAGCATCCCGCGCGGCCCGATATCTTTGAGGTGGGAGGAAGTGATTCGCGGACGTCACTTCCTCCCATGCAGCCGTTAAGCAAGGACCCGGTCGCGCTGTTAAAGGGCCACAGCGCCGACCGGACCCCTGCTGGAACATGCTCACTGGGTGGCCCTAAAGGTATGGGCCACCCGGGGGGGCCCCTTAGTGTGCGGGCCCCGGTGCAGCCGCAATACTAGCACCGCGGGCCCATTAGGTAGGGAAATATTTTTAAAAAATACATTTTTATTGCAGGCGACGGGGCCCACGGGGCAGCTGCTTTGGGCCCCCCATGAGTAACTGGGCCCAGGGCAGCTGCCCGTTCCTTAAAACGACCCCTGGCCTCTATTCTAGGCGCCTGGGCACAATACCGTGCACCCCCAGGAAATAGCTGGGTATGGGGGGCAGTGTGTGGGGGGGTAATTGTGTGTATGGGGGGCAGCGTGTGTGTATGGGGGAGCTATTGTGTGGTGTGGGGTCTGTGGGGGGAAGGAGGGCAAATTAAAAAAAAGATATACATTTTTTTTTTTATTAAAAAAATTAAATTAATTTATTTCCTGCAATCCCTGGTGGTCCTGATGGTGACAATGAACTTTAGCAGCCTTAGGAGCTGCTAGAGTTCACTCTTACGAAATTCGGAGCATTGCCATGGTTACGGCAGTGCTCCGAGCTCGCGAGAGGAGAACTCAGGTTAGAGCTCCCCCGGGTCCTCTCTCCTGTCAGCTGTCAGCAAAGTGCTAGCAGGCCGGAAAGGTAGATCCCTTCGGTCCTGCAGAGCCGTCATGGGAGAGAACAGTTCCCAGTGCTATCATCATAGCACCGGGAAAATAACTTGCAGCTCCCCTGTGTGCCCGACACAGCGCTACAGGGTGCCGCGTCACACAGTTTGCATTCCTTCCCATAGACTGGCCCTGATTTAACAAACTTACAGCATATTGTCTACTTTAAAATATAAACTCTCTCATATTCACTCTTTTGTACTTTAAAAATTCTTCTCTATCAGAGTTATTCACTAAATTGAGAATTCAAAGTGAATGGAAAGTAAATTCCAAATTTAAGTAACTGACTTAGCGAATGTTTCCAGTTTGGGTATTTTGACTTTAAATTTGAAATTCACCTTAAATTCTCCCTTTAGTAAATAATCCTGTATAAGTAAGATACTTACACTTACTCCCCACATCGTATGCAGAATGTCAGTTCTTCAGACTAGTAGAACCTTCTTTTTCTTAGTGTGTCATGGATGTCTCCAAATGGTGTTACCAGGATTCCAGTGCTTGAAACGTTATAGTTATTATTATGCATATCTATAGAAACCTCCCTTCTTTTTGTGACCAGATAAAAAAAGAGGAAGTCTGTAAAAAAAATTATTTAATGATTTAATGAGGCAGAGTGTCTAAAGTTCGTGCTCACATCCTGGTCATGAGCTGGAAACTGCAAACACAATCTGTATGATGGAGAACATACTGTATAAATAAATGTTAATACTATATGACTCCATGGTAGTTTTTATCTTCTGAGCATTACTGCATTAGTGGACTAAGGAAACACTTCATGATATACTGTACACAATTGTCATTAATCACATTCATATTACAATTACTTGTCATTATATACTGATCAGCCACAACACTAAAACCACCAGCCCCGCATTGTGTAGGTCCCCCTTATTCTGCCAAAACATCTCTGATGTAATGAGGCATGGACTCCACAAGACCTCTAAACGTGTCCTATGGTATCTGGCTACAAGACATTGGCAGCAGACCCTCTAAGTCATGCAATTTGCGAGGTGGGGCTTCTATTGATCAGATTTGTTGTTCTAGCACATCCTACAGATGCTCTATTGGAATGAGATCTGAGGAATTTAGAAGCCAAGGGAACATCAAACCATTCCTTAACAAATCTTTCCATATGTGGCAGGGTGCATTATCCTGCTGAAAGAGGCCTCTGCCATCAGGGAACACCATTGCCAGGAAGGGGTGTACATGCACCTGCAACAATCTCTATGTAGGTGGTTCACGCAAAAGTAACGTCCAGTCGTCCACATGAATGCAGGGCCCCAAAGTTTCCCAGCATAACATTGCCCATAGCATAACTTTTTCCTCCCTCATTTAAACAAGTGATTCTTTCTATGACTCAACTATCTCAATCTATGTGTTCGACTGATAAAGCCCACAGAAAGGCAAAACGCGTCTCAAGGCTAAAGGATATCACTTCTACATAAACTTTATGTTTTAGCTTCATTTTTATTTCAATTTTGTTTAAATAAAAGTTTATTTACACATTACAACTAAGTGACTCCTGGCCTGGGTTACAGAAGGGGGGTTGTGCCACTCCAGATTTGGCATTCTGTCCATAAACTTTGAGCCAGTCTGTTTTTGGGCTCCAAGTAAAGGTGAGCATATTAACCAATACAGTTTTAGGACTATTTGTCTTACTACAATATCACACTAGTTTGCTCTCCATCTTTTTCTGTTTATTCTATGCACCAGATTGGAAGGATTTCGTTTGACCACCAGAAGAGGTTTTGCTGCCACCAAAAAGGCACATAAGCCTTCACGTTCAGAGCCGTATCGTAAAAAAGGCTCTTTAAATTGTGAGCATATATTACACATATGTAATTAGCACTTTTTTATATGAAGACATTACTGCACTATTTGTGTTTTCTCATGATGCTGGCAAAGTCTTAGAGTAACAGGAATCCTTTCAGTCGGTTTACAGGTACCAGTAGAGGTTACACACACCTAGGTCAGCTTGTAAAGACTCTGGGATTTCTAAAGTTGGGGTTTATATAGAAGATGACCAGATTCCCGAATGGATTGGCAATTCTCATATATACTTAACTTAAGCCAAATCTGGTTAAAATTCTGTTGTCCTAGTAGCAGAGGTCTAGGGAGGAGCAATGTAGCAGAACAGGCCAAAATCCCAAACTAGGAACCAGTCACTTATTCTACCAATACACCGTTCATAACCATCCAACAGTGGACATTACACTATAAAAGACAACAAAAAACTCTTGCACTGTGGTACTCTGACCCGTACCTTCTAGTTTCATTGGAAAATATATCTTTCTTGTAAAGTGTGCTTTATGGAACTACAAGTTTTCAAGAAAAAATGTACAGTAGTTTTGTCAAACGCCAAGACCTGGAAGACTTAACAAACAAGTGGTTTGCAAGATTCAAAGGCTCAGATCAAGCAAGCAGCAAGCAGTGCCACTGGCAGAAGACTGCAGAATAACAGCAAATAACACAGAAATATTCTTGGTTCTAAAAGTGCACTGTGGGACATGGAACTTTAAACTAACCACAGACAGTGCTTAACTTACAGAAGACATTGTGATGAACACTTAGCTTCTTTGCAGTCATGAGTCACATCCTTCAGTCTTCAAGGAAGAAGAAACCTAATATTAAGGAGAAGTAACTGTTACAAAGTAATGCGGTTGTTAACGTTACATTTATTTAAAGCATACAATTTTTTTTTCTATTAGTGATTGCAAGGTATTTTTAAATTTAATTTCATTTCTGTTAGGATATTATTATTTTCTACAATTACCATTGTTTTTGGTTGTAGAAAGGAAACAAGTCATGAAACAAGACAGAGACGTATTAACCTAATTATTTAACAGTTATTTTGCGTATAATGGCCACCATAATTATTTAAATAAGGGGGTAGGCAGGAACATATATACTTAGATGTTTGATTGAAATAAGGCATTTTTCAATTTGTTTATTTTTATTGTCCTTGTTGTTTATAGCTCCCATTAATATATAGTGGGCAAATTTGTGGTCCTTTAAACTAATCTTAGCTTAAATACGTTTGTGAATTGTCCTGTTCATTACAGTTTACCTTTAAATTCAGTGAATTAATGACCTTTGTATAAAATATATTTTTACCAGTTCATAAATGATTCAAGAGTTTATTCACTAATTTTAGTTTTGGTGATTAGACTGCCCCTTTTTAATATGTATGTTAAATTTGCAGAGTTGGAAAAAATGAGCCTTTTGCCCTAAAATCATTCTAACGACACTTTTGTAAAAGGCCCATAGTAATTGAATTTTAATATTAAAATATATATATAAAGGTATGACATGCCCACAGAACATACTGACAGTGGAGCCTACCATTCTAGTAACATTAGGTAATTTAGTTTAGATTACAAGGTAGTAATTAAGCAGCACGTTATCTAAGAAATATTGAATTAGAAGCATATTGTTCTGCTGGAATTTTTTTTACCCACTTTGTTAAGCAGAATTGCAAATAATTCTGACAGTAAATATATATGAGATCTCTAACAATCACGTTGAGTCTATTAAAACAAAAAGGTTAAAGTTAATAGAAATTAACTTACCGTATGCTCACCAAGTAAATCAGCAAATTACGCTTTCAGCTCACTATCGTTACACCATAGCCTTTCGCAAATTATTTTGTAGAATGGGGCCAGGTCAGACACCAGATAAAAGTAAAAGGATGTTTGAAGTAATTTTTAGAAATCAGGAAGCAACAATTTTGAGGGTTCTTTTTTTTTGTAACTCTTACACGTCATTGAAAAGTTAGATATGTGGTCAGTTAGGCTACTCTGTTCTTCTATTTGAAATTTTCTTTTAATTCTCACTTTACTGAATAACCCTGTATGTCTAATAATTCCGAAATAAATCATTAAGGATCAAATAGGAAAACTCACGACTTAAAGAGACAGGCTAAGCACCAAAACAACTTTAGCAAAAATGGACACTACACTGCCCAAGTAATAGAAAAAATTGTTTAGTAGATACAACCCCAATGAAAATATGCATGCATTTTTTTTCATTGGGGTATATAAATATCTCTTGTCTGCAGCCTTTTTCAAAGCTTCCATATTTAACCCAAGCCAGGCTTCATATGACTGTCCATTTACAGACTTCCCAATGCAGCTCAATTAGAAGTTTCTGCAAGGCAGGTGCTCTGGGCAATTGTTGCCTCTTGAGTTTAGCTCCACTGAGCTGAATAGCCAGAAAGTAACAGGTACAATTGTTTTATTAACAGCCAGTGGGGTGTAACATGGTTTATTTACAAATTTCTATTGAAATCTGCAGTTTATGTAAAATTCAAAAAAACAGAACACACTCTTAACACATAAAGCACTTCAGCAAGCTAAAGTGTTTTAGGGGTATGCAGTGTCCCTTTAATTACGTTTTTTTTTTACCATGCCCCTGCACATGGGCGTAGGAACCAGGGGGGATGGGGAGGATGGGGGGTGATGCATCCCCCCCAGCAAATCATGTGGGGGGGACAAGTTATAGAGAAATCCCCCCCCCTGCTCCGCCAGCCGCGGGTGGCTCCATCAGGGAACCGCACGCACTGCAGACTGGGAAGGGGAGCACCTCCCCCTCAGCGCAGGAGCGCCGGGTGTCACGTGACTACCTGGCGCTCAGTCTGACACTGCGCCCGCCAGACGTCCAGAGGTCCCCCTGCTATGACAGGTAAAAGGGGGGGACAACAGTTTGTAGGGGGAAGAGCAGAGCTGGTCACCTCTGAAAAGAAAAGAAAAAAACAGTTGCCTGAGCATTTTTAGTGTTAATTAATGGAAGGGTTAAAGAAGGGGCGAGGGGGGAGGTAGAAAAATGAATGTAAGCGGTTAGGGGGGCTTCTAATATGGATGGGAGGAAGAAAAAGAATTGGAAGAGGTTAGGGGGGCTACTAATATGGATGGGGGAGAGGGGTAGGTAAAAAAATAATTGGAAGGGTTTAGGGGGGCTACTAATATGGATGGGGGAGAGGGGTAGGTAGAAAAATTATTGGAAGGGTTTAGGGGGGCTACTAATATGGATGGGAGGAGGGGGAAGGTAGAAAAATAATTGTAAGGGGTTAGGGGAGTACTAATATGAATGGAAGGGGTAGGGTGGGTTCTAATATGCATGGAATGGGGTTAGGGGGGTACTAACATGCATGGAAGGGGTAGGGGGGTTAATATGCATGGAAGGGGTAGGTAAGGTTCTTATGTGCATGGAAAGGGTAGGGGTGGTTCTAATATTCATGGAAGGGGTAGGGATGGTTCTAATATTCATGGAAGGGGTAGGTGGGGTTCTAATATAAATGGAAGGGGTAGGGACGGGTAGTAAAATGTATGGAATGCACTTCTGAAAGTGTCACTGAATGGCAGTTAGGAAATGTGGTCACCCTAAGTCAGGGGCAGTATTACACAATCTGTATATGTATAAAAAAATATAAAAAGTAATCTGCAAAGTACAAAATGTTTGTACTGAATAGAAGTGTTTTATTGCTCCCTGCTCGCACCCCCCTATTTCGTCATTTTGGGCGCGGCATCAGGAGGATCCCGGCGCTGTATCTGGGTAAGTAAATCCCCTTCCCTGCAGTGACCCTTTAATGTTATTATTTTATCATTTATATAGTGCCAGCAAATTCAGTAGCACTGTACAATGGGATAAACAACTCCTAGTTTACGGAATAAAAATATACCCGGCAAGTAAAAATGATATCCCCCCAGGTTTTTTTGGGTTCCTACGCCCATGCCCCTGCAGTGTCACTCCTCAATTCTCTGCCATTTAGTTGTTAAACCTTTTTGTTTATGCAGCCTCTCTACACACTTCTAGGGTTGCCATCTGGCTGGTATTTTACCGGTACATCCAGGATTTGAGGAGACATGGTGACACAGACACTGGGAGACATGGGGACACTGAGAAACTAGGGACACTGGTTGGGAGGCATGGGGACACTGAGAGACGCAGGGGCACTTGTGGACCCAGACATGGGGACACTGGGAGACATGGGGACACTGAAAAATTTGGGGGCACTGGGAGACATGGGGACACTGAGACACTAGGGACACTGGCTGGGAGACATATGGACACTGGGAGAAAGATATTTGGGGACACTGGGAGACATGGGGACACTGAGACACTAGGGACACATATACTGAGACACTAGGGACATTGGCTGGGAGACATGGAGACACTGGGAGATATGAGGACACTGAAACATTTTGGGACACTGGGAGACATGGGGACACTGAGACACTAGGGACACTAGCTGGGAGATATAGGGACACTGAAACACTGGCTGGGAGACATGTGGACACTGGGAGACAGATATTTGGGGACACTGGGACACATGGGGACAATGAGACTCTAGGGACACTGAGAGACGTGGGGACACAGACACTGGGAGACTAGGGGACACTGGGAGCCGTGGGGACACTGAGACACTAGGGACATTGGCTGGGAGACATGGGGACACTGGGAGACATGGAGACACTGTGTCCCTAGTGTCTCCCAATGTCCCTATGTCTCACAGTGTCCCCTAGTGTCTCAGTGTCCTCAAGTGTCTCAGTGTCCCCACGGCTCCCAGTGTCCCCTAGTGTCTGTGTCCCCATGTTTCCCTGCTGCCTTTCCCCCCCTCTCCCCCCCATCCTTCCCTTACCTCAGCTGTTGTCTGTCTGCAGACTGGGAGCTGCTGTCTGAACTCTCTCTGTGCTGTGTAGAGAGAGGCAGGGAGGGATATGCTGTAACTTCCTATCCCTGCCTCTCTCCACACACAGTGACCCCTACTGGCTGGTGCTGGTATTGCAGAGTAATCTCCATTTATACTGAGGAAAATATCTGCATTTGTACTGCCGGTATTAATGCAATACCGGCATGGGCAGGCAGCCTCAAATATCGGCTGTGCTGGTAAAATACCAGTCAGGTGGCAAACCCAAGAATAGTGTGTAAAAATGGGCCTATTCCATGGGCCTGGGCCTGGGCCTGGAGCTGCAGCTCCATCAGCCCCTATGTTAATCAAGCCCTGGTTATATACATATAATGACATACATACACAGACACAGCATTCACTCATTGCAATACAAAAACCTACACAAATTATGCACACAATGACACACAGTATACACACACTCATTCAGACAGTATACACACAAACACACACCCAGACACAGTATACATGCACTGACCCACTGACTAAACACTCAGTAATCACGCTGACAAACACTCAGACACAGTATATACACACTGACCAAACACACAGTATACACACAGACACACACTCAGACACAGTATACACGCACTGACACACTAACCAAACACACAGTGTACACACAGACACACACTCAGACACAGTATACAAGCACTGACACACTGACCAAACACACAGTAAACACACAGACACACACTCAGACAGAGTATGCACACACTGACACACTGACCAAACACACAGTATGCACTGATCAAACACACAGTATACACAGAGTATACACACACTGACACACTGATCAAACACACAGCATACATGCACTGATACACTGACCAAACTCACAGTATGCACACTGACACACCCTGCTATACACAAACTGCTATTGAGTAATACATATTATGTCATACTAGTCATCCGATACCAATAACTCCAGCTACCCACATTGTTACGCAAGCTTCTTGCAACAGCAAACACATTTAAGATTACAGTCAGTATTTTCTTTAAAAAAAAAAAAAAAAGTTTAGTAAATTCCTCCTTACTCTCTATATCAATCACACAGTTACGTTGTCTGGTTTTGTTTTAATAATAGAATCCCCTACCACCACTACCTGTCTGCTCACTTGTTAGAATTGAAGAAAATAAACCAAATAAAACCAACGGCGAGAGCACGTCAAATACATACAATTATACAACACTTTGAGAAAGACTTGTTCACTCGAAACGCGTCAGTGCAGGTGGACTATTCATTCTTTTATTGAGATCTGGTTTTAGTTTGCTCTGTTTCTTATCCTTTGTATTTATTTGTTTTTAATAAATTCGAGTTTTTCCTCCATGTGCTTCATCTAATCTTTGAGCATAGAAGGAGATGCTCTAACAAGGGCTTATTTAAACTCGTTTTTACTTCTTCTCATCGCCCCGTAGTGGTTTCCCTTAGTGGTTGTCCGAGAGTGTTTTCCTGAGCGTTTATTGCTGGGTTTTTTTACTTTGGCTTTGTTTTGACTTCCCTGTATTCTGGTATCCCCGACTTTTGGCTTTCACTTGTGTCCCATTCTGTGTCCCCGACCTTGGCAAGTATTCTGAATATTCTTTGGTACATTGAGTCCGGCTATTCTAAGGCCCAGTAAGATGTTACCTTTTAGTCCTAGGTGTGATACAATTCTTTGTGCTGGATCAATTAGTAGTCCTGACACATGACTGCAGTCGATCTCTGGATTAATCACCTTTGTTTCTTCATTCAAAGCATTCAAGTCTGAGCCAGCTAGTAGCTCAGTGTCATGTGAGTGGGATCTTTTTGTGTGCAGTGATTATATTTCTGTTTATTCAGTGTTACACTATGGTCTATTTAGAGTCCTCCCAACATTTGTTTGTTTTATTTGGTAATGCTCTGTGTTTGTGTGGTAGAGTGACCTACATAATGTGATAGTAGCATTTATTGTTTTTAACCAACCAAACCCTCGCACTATTTCATCAGAGTTGAAGAACATTTGACATTACCAACTTCTCTCTAGCTGGGAAATCTGCTGAGATGGTCAAAATGACCGGATACATTCTTACCGTGTCTTCCCTCATTGGTAAACCATAGGAAGTTATTACAGAAATATTCATTTAAAAAAAGTTATCTTACTTAACAATATATGTTTAAAAAATTTCATTATCTAAATTACTATGTTCAGAAAATATTTTTTAATAAAAATCAAAACAAAAAAGTACTAACATAGGGGCTGATGGAGCTGCAGCTCCAGGCCAATGACCGTAGGGGCTGATGGAGCTGCAGCTTCAGGCCAATGCCCATGGAATAGGCCCATTGCAAAAATAAAATAAAAATGTTTTTACTACTCCACATGTGGATGTAGGGAAACAAAACTTGTGTGGACTGGCTGACAATGAAATTAGTTAATGTAAAGCTGACTTTGTGCATTATGCAAATGTTTTTGCTGCTTCAGTCCCTCTAACACTTTGGCATGTTTCCTTTCTTTTACACTCACTACATACACTTTTTCTCTGTCCCAGACTGTATAACAGGAGCTTCTACCTGCTAGTAAGAAGGGTAGGAGAGGAGTGGACCAGCGAGTGATAGATGACAGTCCTTGAAAAGCGTGGAGTGAGTGCATCAGGGTGCTGTTTGCACAGTATGCCCTTAGTTGGCCAGCCTGCATTCTTGACATTCACGCCAGGCTGACCTTCTCATTCCTCAAGCAGATTTTTTGGGGCATTATTGCTCCTTTAGGTAGTTTTGGTTACGTGATTCGCGTCAGTGGCCCACCCTTTTACCCCGCCCACCGAAATCCTGCTTTTCCGGACACTGTTGTTAGGGGGTATGGATTCACATTAAATATGAAAGTGAGATATTATCAATGTGTTTTCTTGAAGCTATTTCCTGTGAGTTTCCCTCTAGCACCATCTCCACCAGATACAAGACGCTTAGTGTTTTCTGTCGATACACTTCTATAATTAGGTCCATCCTAATTGTCAGCACCAGGCCCGATGGACTCTTAATATGAGGTACTTATCCGCACCACGAGCCGGCCAGGGTCCTATGCTCGAGCCACTCCTGCATCCACACGAGCAGTGCGCGGCTAAATCACTGCATGTTCTGAAGTGGGTCACATGCGCCAACCGTAACAAATGGTCGCGCAGCCCACTGCATGTACTTGAGAGTGTTGCTCGAGGTGCGAACAGGCTTTTAAAGGGGAAATGGGAGCCTCAGGTAGTTTCATGCTCCCATTGGTTGGCTCATTACTGACTACAGTTTTTCTCTGTCCAACGTTAAATCTGGCCATTCCAAACTCTGCATGTTGGAGTATTACACCGTGACATTATAATAGGGCCATGGATCCTGCAAGTTAAGGACCAAATGGCTCCTTAAGAGGCAAAGTTTGAAGAGCAAAATCACTGTATTGATCAGATTGCCCAGGCACCTCAGACACTTTTGTCCAGAACCGCTTATCTGGTTCACGATTTTCAAGGTTTCCTTAAAGCATTGACACTACCAGTAGGGCATAAAATGCAGCCAAACCATTGATGAGGATCAAATAGGGATCCAGGTCAGTTGCTAACTATGAGATCCAGTACCGTACTTTGGTTTCTCAGGTAGACTGGACCAATAATGGTCTTGTTACAGCTTTCATTGAAGAGTTACCTAATGCTATATTGGAAGAGATGGCTACCAGAGAACTCCCTGTAGCATTGGAGGTTCTTATCGACTACCTCAATGATATAGATAACAGAATTCGAGATAGGCAGTCTACCAAGAGCAGCAACATATGCTTTACTGTCTCCATTATGCCTAAAGTTGCCAATCCTGAGATCCCCACTGTTCTACCACTGGTAGAACCTATGCAGTTCGGGGTTACCAAGCTTTCTGAAGCAGAGAAATTGTACAAGAGAAAAAAGAGACTCTGTCTTTACTCTGGCAAAAAAAGGCCTCATGTACGTCTGGAAATCTTCCACACCTAAGATTACTTAGGGGACGGAACTAGGGTGTTACATCAGAGTCCTCCCCCTTGCCTCTAAATAGATAGGTTCTCCCTCTTTTCCCTGCATTTTAACAAGTCAGCTGTTATAGGGGATGTTCTAGCGTTGGTCGACTTAGGGGCGCCTGAGAACTTCATCAATTCCACCTTTGTGAAGAAACACAAGATACCCTTACGGAGAAAGAAACACCCTTGGCCGTTGAGGCCATAGTTAGTAGACCATGATGTTCTCCGGAGATAACTCACAAGACGGTACCCTTACTTATGTCTACAGAGTTATTACATACTGAAAAGGTTCAGTTCCAGATCATTTCTTCTCCTACTTCACAGATTGTACTGGGATATCAGTGGTTGCTTATGCACAACCCTTTACAGTGTAAATATACTTTGATGCCTTTTGGCTTCTGCAACGCCCCAGCAGTATTTCAGGATTTTATTAATGATGTTTTGAGGGAATTCATACACACATTTGTAATAGTGTACCTAGACGACATTTTAATATATTCACCTGATCTGCGTACTCATCATATTCATGTCAGACAGGTTTTACAGACAATTCTCGTCAGCAGCCTTTACTGCAAACTCGAGAAGCGTCTGTTTGATCAGAGGTGCAATTCCTGGGCTATCCAGTTTCTGCTTTCTGAATTTTGTATGGATCCCAAAAATCTTTCTGGTTTATACGGGCCCTTACAACAAAGTTTGAAAGCCATCCAGCAATTTATTGGCTTTGCAAATTATTACAATGTTTTATTAAGGGTTTTTCTTCTATTGTTGCGCCCATATTAACTAAAAAGAATGTTAATACACATGCCTGAACTCCAGAAGTACATTCTGCCTTTTGTTTTCTAAAAACCGCATTTGCTTCTGCTCCTATTCTTAAGCACCCAGAACCCTTCCTTGCCTTTTGTTGTGGAGGTAGATGCCTCAGGCACAGGAGTGGGAGCAGTTCTGTCCCAAAGAGACCCCCTGACAAACCATTACACCGTTGTGGATTTTATTCCAAGCAAATGTCTAAGACTGATGGGAACTACGATATAGGTAACAGGGAGCTTCTTGCCATCATCATAGCACTTGAGACATTGCAGAGGGGGCCAAAAAATGTTTTTTGCACCAGAGCCCTCTCTACATTAGTTCCGCCACTGGATTCAATCTATGGTTTTATAAAATTATTTTATTGTGAAAATCTCTTGTCATGTCACTTAACCAGCATATATTATATGCAGGCTGACATCTCTGTAATAAAGGCTGTATGGACAAATTAGATCGGCCAGTAGCACCTACTACTAAGCTGTAAAAAGAGCAGCAGTTGAGTCTCTAGTCATGGGCATTATTTTATAAATTCCACTCAGATTAGGTTGTTTTTTTTAAGCATGGGAATTACATGGGAATTACTATTATTATTATTTATATAGCGCCATCAGATTCTGTAGCGCTGTACAATGGGAAATAAGAATTACTTATTGGTGTCTTAAAAACATGACCAAAATGGCACATGAAAGGAAAACATTTGATACAATTCGGCAGAAGCATCATACTGCTGTAATACACCCTACATCTAGGCCTTAATTAGCTGTAAATCAACATGAGTTAATATGATAAAGCAGTGAATAAACAAACAGGTTAAAACCAATAGCGGCTGCTAGCTTTTCAAGTTGGTGTGGCGCCAGACGAGACACATGGATTTGACTCTGTCCCTAAATCTTTTTGATACAAATAGGAATATGTGTATATGGAACAACTGCATTCCCAAATATAGGGAATAAACCATATAGACATAGTCCTATTAATGAGTGACAGAACGCAAATTACAAGTGTAATACAGATTTTAGCCACATGATGCCGCCAAAGGGTCTCTCTTTGAAATGTTGGGCTGTATGTGTGCTTATCTCTTTCAATATAATCTTCTGTTTAAATATATGACTGGCTTATCTCAACCTGCCTTATGATGAAAGCAAAGTCCAAAATCTTACATGCACTCCATTACACGGCTATACACGCACATGCAAGCACACACAAACACACTAATGCACAAAGACACACGCATTGACAAATACAGACATACAGTCACAATGTGTGTCTGACAGGATGCATCTGGCTGTGTGTTTTTCTGATTGAGTGTGTCTGTGTGAGTTTGGCATTGTCCAACTGTATAAATGCTTGATAATGTGTGTCTGACAGTGAGTATCCTTGAGTGTGAATGTGCGTCTCTGTGTTTGTGAGCATGTGTATGTCTGTGTCTAGAAGTATATGTGTATGTAAGGGGCTGATTTGTGTAAACTTTGGGACAGTCTCACTGTAAATAACTCCTTATTGAGAAATGCAGAATCTTTATTGATAATATTCTGAGACCTTTTGTGCGATCTATCTCGTCTTATACTAAGGATGCTCAGTATGGTAATGAGATTTCTATAGTTACCAACCTTGGTGCATTATATTTAACAAACCTAAGAAAAGTTCTATAACAATATTCCATAATAGCTCCAACTCATAATTCTCAAAAGTGTTCAGAAAGGTCCTCCTAGTTTTATGGGAATTTGTCCTGGTTCATACCATTAGAAGATCCGTGGTTGAGATATAAGTTGTCTATAACCCCAAAAGTCACCTTCACGAGAGCTATGAATCTCAATAATTTATTGGCACCTACGTAATTATAACCTTTCTATGACCTTGACGGTAGCTCCAGCATCTGGGGTAAGATAGCTACCTCAGAGAGGTGACTTGTAGGATAGGTCTTGCCACTGTTTACCATTAGGAGTCTGTGGGAACCGCATTTATATGAGATTTTTTTTTGTTCTACGAGAGATTGAGTAACCTGCCAAAAAGACTGTCTCCACGAGATAGTATAAATCGATAAAAAAGAATGCGGATATATCAATAAAAAGTAACCTGACATGTAGAGTTCCCACATAAATGTAATCGGAACGTTGCTTAGTCATTTTTGGGGTGAGGAATGTTCTGTTAAAAAAACATAATGCAAAGCAACATAGTGTATAACTGTGTTAACAAAGTGCCAAAGATGTGTCTCCCAACTGGTCAAGTTGTAACCTCGCTTTGTATAAATTATCCCATTCAGGGATTAGACATCCTTTCCTCCAAATGACCAGCAGTGATAGTAAGTCCACTCAAGAAAATAAATTGAAATTGTATTACAAATAGGCAATATGATATAAAACAATTTATTAACTTACATATGAGTTTAAAACAGCAGATGTAATAATACTGAGTCACCACTAGGCATCTCACGCGTTTCGACCGGTTTAGGGACTTCCTCAGGGTCTTAGCTTCTCCAGTAACAGAATGCAAAATGAGGATACTCATGGGTAACAAGATACCCTTCTGTGTGGCAATTTGCCCCTGGATCAGCATGAACAAAGCAAGTCACATGCTGGTTTAGGTTTAGAGCACTAGACTTCTTTATTTTGCAAATTACTGGCAGCAATTAAAATAAACCTTAAAACAGTAAAATCTTCCTCCACAATGTTTACTAATCAATAAAAAGAGAGCTAACTGCAGTTGGGCGTCTGGCCCACTTTCCAAGTGGTTACTATTATCCTTTAATTCTCTCTGCCCATCACCTTCAGAACCCACCTGCTACCTCGTGTCTCAACTCTACATTTTAACTTTTAGATTGTAAGCTTGTGAGCTATCTAGCAAAGTACTTTGTATGAACAAGCTTTAATAGCTGGTGGTGAGCTCACAACAGGCCCTCTTTAACATCTGTATTTGTCTTTGTAAAATATATTCTCTTTTTCCCCAATTGTACAGCAAAACTGAACATGTTAGCACTTTATCCATGGCAGTTATAATACTAATAATGATTGCCAATTAATTACTGGAGGTGTAGACTTGCAGATTGCGAGGAAATCTCTGTCGTATCTAAAATTTGGAGTGGATTATTAACCTAATTTCCTAATTTGAATATTCAAATTGCACAAATCAATGCATTTCAGGTTGACCAAAAGAGAGTCGTCATATCCCCAAATCAAAGAGATTAGAAATCTGGATGAAAATAATTTTTTTTTACTCAAAGGTAATAAACCTGTAAGTGCAATATAAGTATAATTATTAAATAAAAAAGCAGAAAATTAACGGAACATGTCTTTGTCTCTGGCATTGTGTGCCTGTGTCTGAGTGTTCTTGCATGTGAGCATGTGTATGGCTGTGTCTGTGAGCCTAGATGTGTGTTGTATTTATGGTGAGTTTGTTTCATGTTTGTGAGGTGACTGGATGACAATGACTATCTCCAGGAGGTGACTGGGATAGGCTTTATAGGAGGGCTGGTGTGACACGGTACGAGCCATGAGTGTGACAGGGAGAGAGTGGGTGGGTTGTCAGGGTGAGTTAGTGCAACAGAGTTAGTGGGGTAAATGTGATAGGGTGAGTGTAGATAGTGGGTGAGAATTACATAATTGGGGGAGTGAATGTGACAAGGTACAGTGGGTGGCATGGTGAGTGCACGGGTGACAATGTATGGGGGCTGAGTGTGTGTGGGGAGTGATATTATGTAGGGAGGCTGTGTTAAACCCAATCTCCAAACATTGTAACAACTTTTATTTATATAAAATGTGCCCCCTTCCCCTTGCCTTCTGGGCAAGAAGGGGACAAAAATACGTTTCCTGGTGGTTCGGTGGAGTCCAGGTGAATGTCGGTGATGGAGGGCATGGAGCAGACCACATTAATTGCTGCTGCTGATCCGACGTTCTTTGAGGAAGTCACCCCATTTTCAATGACACTAGGACAAGACATTACACACATCCAACTATAAGCCTGGAAAACATCTATATGTTCAAGACGAACTATTCTTAGTGATTGCATAATATATTTCACATGAACATCTTTAAACTCAACAGCTTTCTCACAAACTTCCATTTGGTTTTACAAGTATAACAAGATACACGTGTCATACCTCTTCTTCCTCCTGACACATTGAACTTCCTCTTGTGGTTTTAGAACCAACTTCCATCTAAATTCTAAGTACAGTTTAAGTTTAAGCACAGTTCTATGCACCTATAATTTTTGTTAATATTAATTTAGTTGTAAGTTATTTATTCTCTTATACATATTTAATCTTTGATACCCCCGTTTTAGGACTATAATACACTTCAGATTATGTTTGCGCTATATACAGGTGATACTTGAAAAATTAAAATATCGTGCAAAAGTTAATTTATTTCAGTAATGCAACGTAAAAGGGGAAACTAATATATGAGATAGACACACTTAAATTGATAATATATACAAACAAGTGAATAGAAACAATGCTTAATGGTTCTCCTGTTATAACTTCATGTTAACCATAGGAGTCCCTGACCATGATGTTAGATAGCTGTACTTGGATATTCCCAAAAGTTTTTTATCCTAAGATAAATCGGATAAGTGGGAGCAAAAAGTAGGAAACCAAAAAATGTCCAAGGTTCCTTTCAGAAAAAAGTCAAAAAAAGGGAAAAAAAAGAAAAGAAAAAAAGGAAAAAAAGAAGAAAAAGAAAAAAGATAAAAAATATGTATAAACAGTCCCAGTGTGTACACACTGTAGTATATGGGTGGATCTCACCGGTGGAAGAAAAAGGTTCTGTAGTCCAGTGTCTTTTAATGTAGAGGTAACTCCTCTGTCATTGTGAAAACCTCTTTTTCTTCTTTCCTTCCTCCTTTGCCGGTAATATGTGTAGTGTGTTTCCTCACTTGCTCCTCATTAATCCCGGAGGTTCCAGGATACGTCCGGGTGTGTATCTTGCCAGCTGGATCTCCTGTGAGTGCTGGTGCAGGGGCTCCTGTGTGGGCTGCGCGCTCGGGATATGAATATCCATCACAGCCCTTATCCCCCCATTAAAGTCCCTATCCCCTCTACGCCCTCTGCAGCCTCTATTCATGCTGCACCCACAGCAGCTCCTATGCCCCCTAATAGCCACTACTACCTCTATCCTCCATGTTTCTATTGAAGCCCTTATTACACTGCACCTATCCCCCAACATCCACTATAGCCCCTATGCATCCTATGCCCATTACAGCCCCATGTCTACTGCACCCACTGCCTCTAACACCCATGTATGTACTAAAGCCCCCATTACCACCTGCACCCACTAAAGCCCCTACCCCCTGCACTTACTACAGCCCTTATGCCTCTTATACCCACGACAGCCCCTAATACCCCTGCACCTACCACAGCTTCAATACCCCTTTTACTGCCCCACCTCCACTATAACTTAGGTGACTACTACCACTATGATTTAATAGTGTAAATTATTAGTGCCCCCCAGTTTTGACTGTGGTATCTTATGTGCTCCCCATATATTGTTCCTAGAGTGGCCTATTACAGAAAGGTCTATTACATTGTCTTTAACCCTGGAATCAGACATCATTGTTCACATATGGAGGCAGACATGCATGACGTGTGCCCTGGAGACAACTATTTATTTTAAAAAAAAAAATCTTACTTAGAGCAAACAAGTGGCTTGACATTGTAACTCACCCTCAGTTACTGGGTAAATGGTTTAATCACTACTCATCAAATTGTACTGAATTGGGAACATTCAGAAAAACAGAGAATAATTGCACTATTTCAGCCTACACTTTGACATTTCATTTTTAATTCAGCGCAGTTTAGTTTATAGTGAATAAACCCGACTTCTAATGTGACCTGAGCTACGAAAAAATATTCTCTCTAGTAAGTGTACGTGTGTTTGTATATTATGGCCACATGCCATAAACAACATATTTGTAGGTTATTTATATCCACCGAAATGGACCTAAGGAATGAATACCTCACTAATACTAAAAAAATCAATGTGTCACTGATACTACACATTGTCAGCTATTTACAGTATTTATAATAATAATGGTGGTGGGGTCTCTGAAAACTAGATTACTACCTGGACCATAATTGAATTAACTGAAATAAACTCTAAATTCTCATTTTCATATTATCCATTAATTATTATAATTATTATTATTATTTATTATTATTATTATTATGCATGACACACAATAAACTCTAAATTCTCATTTTCATATTATCCACCTATTATAATTATTATTATTAGTAGTAGTATTATTATGCATGACACAAATGCTATTCGACCAGTTCCAGCAGGCAAGAGGTTAACCCATCAATGTGCTGTTTAAAAGGCTGCTTGTCTGGAGCTGTCCAGCGTGCCAGGATGCTGCCAGGTCTCGACCAATCAGCGATCAGCTAGAACTGAGAAGGGACGGATGGAACCTTGGTGTAGAATCTCTCTCTCGCCCTCCCTCCCTCCTTCCTCTCTACGTCTTCCTGTATCCTCCATTGCACATTCACAATAGATGATGCATCAGCTGGTAACATTGTAGCAGCACTCATCTAACAGCACTGGGTACCAATGCTGGGAGGAAGACTGATTTTTTTTTTTTTTTCTGTTTTGAGGTTGCTCAATCAAACCAAGGGATGAGGGGTCCTTGCATCTCTGGTGGCTTGTCATTGTGTGCTGACTGTCTGGGTCTTCCTATGGTTTAAATGAAATGCTGATGGAGAGGTTCACCTGTCTGATTTGGACAGAGCTGCAAGACTTTCCTGTATGATCTCAACGTGAGGTTGTTTTTTTTTTGTTTTTTTGCCAATCCAGCCTGCTAAAATCTGTGTGGAGTAGGTAGGTACATTGCTAACAGTGATCCTGTCAATAAATAAATGGTCATTTTATATATATATATAAAGCCATTGTCACAGTATGTGGCTAAACCCAGCCTGTTTAACCATGTGACATACTCAGGGCCTTGGGTTATGTAAAAGGAGGCAGTAGAAGTAGAGAACAAGGGCATTAGTGAATGTCTCACTACTCAAAATGCCATTTATTTTCCATTTTTATAAATATCACATTTTAGCTATTTTTTCCTGCGATGTTCTTAAAAATTGTATCAGTTTGCCTTAATATGGTTAGTCTAAGGATTGGGGGTTGTTTCACTACTGATTTCTCTGCATATCTTTATAATTGGTCATAAATGTGAAATAAAAAAAAATAACAGGTTAAAAAGATGTAATTGCAGAATACAGACACCAAACTCTATGTAAGCCATTTTATCATGCAGTTGTTTTAATCTATGACATGCTAAATGTCCTCCTGTGTGTGTACTGTGAATATATTGTATATATTTGTACTCCCACACACATTAGATTAAACAGATATACCTGGTCCTTGACACCTCATTCCTGTCAGCCCAAAATTGAATGTTGTCACCCACGGTTTGTTTACCCAAACTGCGGAAAGTTTGGCAATAAACTAACAATAATTCCTGTAAAAAAGAAATGAGTTTACATTTTAAATACATAGAATAAAACACTCTTATAAAATATACATTTCCTGTCTCTGGATGACAGCAGTTAATGGAAGAAAACACCTTTTATTAGTTTATAACTGGGACCTACCTTGTGTTTCAGTATTTACAGGCTTACCTCTATTAAATGGGGACATTTTGTTTTCTTTTATATCCATTAAGGTTATAAATCTGAACACTTTACTCAAAGGGAAAATCACTCTCTTCACTTTACTCAAAGGGAAAATCAGACATCTGTCTGTCTGTCCTTCCGTCTGTCTGTCTATTCATGTCTGTCTGTCTGTCCGTCCGTCTGTCCGTCTATCTCTCTGTCTGTCTGCCTGTCTGTCTGTCAATTCACCTATCTGTCTGTCCTTCCATCTGTCTGTCTATTCATGTCCGTCTGTTCGTCTATCTCTCTGTCTGTCTGTTTGTGTATTCTGCTTGGAGCTCTCTCTCACGCTTCTTAACTCTGTTAGTTTCTCACTGTTTTTATTTTGTCATAGCCTGTCACAGTTTTCTCTAGGTCTGACTCATTCTTTTTCAATCTTGTCTCTCTGAAATAGTCTTGAATTTTTTTTAGAACCTTATTCAATACCACATACAATGTTGAACAACCTAAATATATATCCATAGAGGCATAGAGGGCAGATGGAACAGAGGAGATTATTTATTAAAATAAAAATTCAAAGGAAATTTCAGATTTAAAGGGACACTATTGTCTCCAGAATCCTTACAACTTAAAGGAACATAATAGTGTTAGGAATACAGGTGTGTATTCCTAGCTACAGTGCCCTGGTCACTATTTAGGTGACCATACCCCCCTCCCGCAAGAGTTACCTTGTTTCCCACGCCATGTTGCTCTGTCTGTGACTGGTCCCGCCTCATTGGCTGAGGTCATCATTGAGATTAAGTGGTCTGGGGGACTGTAGTGTTCCGTTATAGTAGTAGTTCTTTAGCATTTCACAGCAAGATCAGCAATGTAAACACTACTTTTTTAGAGAAAAGGCAGTGTTTACATTGCTGCATAGTAACACCTACGTTCATCGGGGCGCACCCCATAGAGAAGCATGGATTCAATTTATGTCTATGAAGAGATGCTGATTGACGCAGTGCAACATTCTGCTGTGCATGCGCAATAGCCTTCCTATGATTTCCTATAGGAAAACTTTGCAAACCTCCCAATATTTCAAACGGACAAAAAGGGACGCTTTAATTTTAGAGGTGTGACTGGGAGTGTCGCAAGGGTCGGGGCTCTTCTGAGACATATTAGGTGACTTATTAATAACAAAGTTTGCAACTAAAATGTAATTTAGAAAAAGAATGTGTCTTTTTAACATTGATTCATTCTAGAAAAATGTATTGTAGTCTAAAGACACATTTGCTGTAAATATTATTGCTGTGGAGCCCTGTTATACACTTAGACACACCAACAATATATAGAGTGAGACATTAGGATAGAAAAGAGAGACGGGGGATCTGAGGAAGATATTAATTAGAGTGGCTGAGATCAACAAGAGACAGAATCAGAAAAAAGCAGAGGTAAACTGAATAAAGTATGACTAGGTGTGACTTCAAAGTGAATTTCAAATTCTAGACTTCTATTCATAGCTAAAGTGGATTTTTTTTTCTTTTTACATATTTAGGGCTAGAGTGTGAAATTCACTGTGAATGCCTGATAATTCGCACTTTGGTGAATAAGACTGCGAGACACATACCTCCTACCTAGACCTTGTCCTGATTTGAAGGTTTATGTCCCTCTGCCCTGCTTTGGTTCTTCTGCACCCAATTCTAGCTACACCACATACCAAGTCCCCAGGAAAGGCAGCACATGAAACTTTAATGAGTTTTTTTGCCTGAGCGTTGCTACCTTTGGACATTTTTCCCAATTCATCCTATTCCCTCCAGTCACACTTACATACATTGCAGTGCTAGGATTATAGAGAATACTAGTGGGAAAAAAGACCCAAAGAGAGTGCGAGACAACAATATGAAGGAACAGAGACTGAGAGAAGGAGATAATATTTTCACAGCCTGCTGTGTTCCATAATATCTCTGGGTCATTTTCTGCATTCCTCTGTCATCCTCTTTGTCTGTTCTGTTATATTTTTCCATCTCTGGGTTTCTCTCTTGGCCTTTCAGTTATGGCACCTCTCCATCACAGACTATTTCTAACTTGATCAATGTCTCTCTTGCGTTGCCTGCGTGTCTTTTTTTCCCACCTTTTGCCTTACATATAGAATCGAGAAGGGGAATTCTCAGCACTCTCACTCCTTCAATGAGTAGAGGACGACTGGAACCATAGTCCCGACCCTCGGGTGTCTCTGGCATCTCTGCTGTATCAGTAAAGCTAGGTACTCAGTACCACCATTCAGATCTCAGTAGTTACATGTTTTTGCTACAATCAGTTCCTATAGAATTGATACAGAAGTCTAGAGGATCAAATCTGGTCTATGGTTCTTGTGTTTGACATTCCAATACGATTCCTTATAGTTCTTTGTCTTATTTCCATTGTTTGTTCATGTATATTGAATGTGTTGCTTCTCTATGTCAGTAGTCAGTCTGGCAAATGGACGGCCATAGATCTAAACAAAGCATAATTTCATACACATAGCCTTTTAAATCATCTGGGTTCTCACAACCTACAGCAGTTTACGTATATTTCTGGTCACATTTTTGTGATTGGAACTGTGTCCACTGAATGCCATGCCTAGTGACCATGTATGTTCACTGCCATGGATTGGGCTCTCTATGGGAAATTAAACACAATCTCACTAAATCTACACCCTGACAGTATATAGGTCAAGACCACCAAAACCACAGTACTAGGCCCTTCTCATCCACCATTATAGAGAAAATGAAGCTATTGTTACTCACGTTTTTGTTAGTTTCAAAAGTGTTGATAATGCACAAACCATGCAATAAAACCACCCTGGGAGTACAAGCCTTGACATTTTAGTATATACTAAGCCAATAGAGCACATGGCTCACTCCATCTTTGCGCAAGTTGTTTTAAAAAAAAATATGGTACCGTGCCTACACCATTGGAGAATTGTGATATTAATTCATTATTAGCAGCTATCTCTTCCAATCGATATCCCTGGATCAGAAGCATCCTAGTGAAGCACTTTCATCATGGAACTTTGATATAGGAACTTTGATGTTGTTATGGTGTCAGCTGATGTTCTAAGCCAATCAGCTCCCCATCCACAAAACATCTTGAGAAAAGTACATATTTTTCTCAAACCATGTTTATTGATGGTGAGCTACTGACTGGTTTAAGCAAGGTTACTTTTGACACTACAGATGCTGAAGACTACATCTCTCTAAATGCTCTTCAGCCATAATGCTGGGAAAGCATCAGGGCGGATGTGGTCCACAACATCTGGAGTGCTAAAGGTGACCTTGCACCTGGCTTAGAACATCAGCTGATGCTCTTAGCCAATCAGTGGTGCTCCTGTCCATAGAAGTACAATATTTCCTGTTTGAAGCAACTGGAGGCATGTTCTTGTACAAATATAAACATTGTAAATTCAAGGTATATGACCATTGACCATTGTATTTGTAGCATCTAGTGTATGTATATAAATAATTGTAATCATATGCCACAAAATATTTCTGCGTCTATGCTAACATTTCACACCCCCTCAGTAATATCGTAAAATAAATAAATTCATATAATTTTAATACTTTCTGTTTCCCCAATATTTCTTAAAGGATGATTAAATAAATGAATAATTAGACAAATATACATTTAAACCAAATTCAATTTTAGGTATCCCTGGACAACAGCCAATACAAAATCTTAACTATGCGTCTCAAATTTAAAAAAAAATGATTTGGAAATTTAAAGAAAGTGATGTTGGTGTAAGGGGTTAGGTTAGTGGATAGCTGAATTAAATTTTTTTGTTAAGTTCACTTTTGTAACTGAATTAATTATTTTGGATTTGAGGGAAATACATACTTTTATATAGCCTTCAATGTCATTTTGCTGTTTTTTGTGTGTGAGGTTTTTTATATTCATTTTTCATAAATTTGTATTTGGGTTAATCTCTTTAATCATAATTCATTTGAACATATGCCAGAAACAGAATTATACAGTCAAAGCCTAAAGGGCTTGGGGGGTGCGTGTCTCTTTGTAAAACCCTATTGGAACTATTAATGAGGTCAGCCCCTACATTCCACAATAAACCTGGAAAAATAAGTTTATTTACTTACCTTGAATCCAGTACCGGCAAAACTCCCAGCGCTTCCGCCCACACCTCCATCCAACCTTAGCAAGGACTGTTTTGCTGGCTCAGAACACGCAATCTGAGCCGGCAAGGGGAGGTAGGAAGGAAGTGAGGAGGGAGATTTGGAGGGAGGAAAGGTGGAAAATATAATTAACATAAAAACAAAACAAGCACTATTGAGGGCTTATAGAGGTGTGGAGGGCTCCACTCTGTGATGAAGAGAGGAAGGGGAGAAAAATAGTTCCTCTTGCAGACTCTGCCAGCATGCACACTGACAATGGACATATTTTGCACAGAATTGACGTTTGGAAATTAGTTCCCAGGCTGCCAAAGTCACGTGTGCTGGGTGGCTAACTATCCTGGGAAAGTTTAAGGAGACTTGACAAGTTTGGTGTCAAGAAACGTGAGTGGGCCTGACCTCGGTTCCACTGAACACCTTTGGGATGAATTGCAATGCTGATTGTGAGACAGACCTTCTTATCCAACATCAGTGCCTGGACCTCACAAATGCTTTTGATCCAAGATTTTGTGGGAGCAGTGGAGGCAACTCCATTTTAATGGCCATGGTTTTAGAATAAGATGTCCAACAATCTCATACAGGTGCCCATATTTTGGTAATAAGCCATAGTGCATAAATTGCCATTGTGCTCAGTCTGCCCTTTAAGCCATATTATTGTTTAAGCTGTATTAGGTCAAAGAAGGGTAGCCACAATGTGGATTTGCTAAACAAATCCAGGAAAACACTCATTATCAACCTTGGATGAATGCACACCAGGCACTCTTGTGTACTGACTTTCACACCCACACTTTGCTCATGGCCTCAATGTCCTGAGTGCATTTAGTTCAGCACAAGCACATTTATTGATGCTTTCACACTTCACTTCCTGAGGAGAATTCTTAGTTGTCCTCTGATGAGAGACACCAAGGAACAAGGATGGTGGGAGAGTGAAAACATGGATTGTGTTGTAGGATGGAAGATGGCATATATGCAATACAATAAAGTCATTTTTATTCACATAACAATCTCTGAACTTGTGTATGCCACAACCAATATGGAGAGCTATATACAGAATACATTGCTGGTTTGATTTATAAAAGGACTAGCCACGAGTCCCATAAACTGTCATAGAATGTCCTGAGTGCATTTAGCACTCAGCTATATACAGAATACATTGCTGGTTTGATTTATAAAAGGACTAGCCATGAGTCCCATAAACTGTCATAGAATGTCCTGAGTGCATTTAGTTCAGCACAAGTACATTTATTGATGCTTTCACACTTCACTTCCTGAGGAGAATTCTTAGTTGTCCTCAGATGAGAGACACCAAGGAACAAGGATGGTGGGAGAGTGAAAACATGGATCGTGTTGTAGGATGGAAGATGGCATATAAGCAATACAATAAAGTCATTTTTATTCACATAACAATCTCTGAACTTGTGTATGCCACAACCAATATGGAGAGCTGTATACAGAATACATTGCTGGTTTGATTTATAAAAGGACTAGCCACGAGTCCCATAAACTGTCATAGAATGTTAAGGTATCAATGTGTTCTTTCCCAGGAAATCTCATCTTCCAAATTTGAAATCTTCCGACCACCACCTACATAGGACAATGGGAACTACTGAAGCCACTCTCCGCATGGAGAATGTGGATGTGGAGGTGAAGGAGGAATGGCAAGACGAAGACTTCCCTAGGTATGCTCTCATTTAATATAGTATACTCAGCCGAGCAGCATAACTACAAATATCAAAAGGTAAATTAAAATGAAACAAAATAATTAACTTTGTAATACTAGCTGAGGCCTCGATTTAATACGCTTTCAAAATGTCTTAATACTGTTAGAAAGATTTACAAATAATGTACCTACAAAAATTCCCATAGACTTTAATGATAAATCACTTGGGAAGTTTTCTAGCAGTATTGAGTCATTTATTAAGTTGAGGCACAAATGTTTGCCACCCTGGGCACAGACCTTCTTGGCCGTTTCCCTTAATTCAGGTTATCTCTAGACTTGTGCAAAAAAAAATTTGGTGACGGTTTGTCAGCAAGTCCTGTTGACCCACATCAGAATGAATTGAACTGTCCTGAATTTCCCGGTGGAGTCTTATTTGATGAATAAGACTCCATAGGTAAACCCCAGGTGGATTGTTTTGTTCGGTTGTTGACTAAAAAATATTTGATTTGATTGAACCATCTCAAATTAATTTATGCACTAGTCTAGTAATTTCTACATGCTGGCAATGGTACTGGAAAAGTGCTGAGCAGACGTCTTAAAATACCTTACACATGGATGGTATGCCATTAGATCTGACTGGTTTAATTACCTTAGGCAGCATATAACTTCTACATACTCCTGGAAAGTATATTAATTATGGTTGTGTGCTGTATCAGTGGTATGAGAAATTTTGTATTCTGCCAATTTTAATTTTTGCCATTTAACATACCTCCCGACATTCGTCCTCTGGAAGTCGGGATTGGTGGGCGGAGTCCTTAGGTGGCATCGCCAGGGGCGCAAGTCTTGTCACTAGTGATGTCGCCCGAGCGTTTTGTGTCCAAAAGGGAGCAAGACCGCCACTTAACAGGCAGATTGGCCAGACCCCAGCCAACATACCATGTAGGAAGTGCTGCAAAAGCACTCCATGCATGGTCCTAGTGCCCGCTCACACTGTACTGCCCAGGAACAGCTTCCTGGTGTCTCCAGATGCATGGCACCAGGAAACTAAAGCGGGACAGCGGCACAACACCCCAAAATCAGGACTGTCCCTCTAAAGGCGGGACAGTTGGGAGGCATGCTTTAATCTCTAACTACTGGCTTATTCTGCTCCACTTTTTCTCCTCTTTTCTTCCTAAAGCCTTACTTCCTCAGATTTTCTCTTTAAACCATTTATCCATTCCTTCCATTCCCCCTACTCTTTTAGTGCTATTTTCCTTTTCAGATTATCAGGGATACCCACTAAAGCAAGAATTGTTGGGAATTCAAAGTACATTCAAATAATATTTTAAATTTAAGGCCAAAGCAGATGATCTGGAAACATAGGTGACTTGAACAATTCTTGCAGTTTGGCAATTTTGACCTTAAATTTGAAATTCACTTTGAACGCACTTTAATTCCCTGGCAATTCTTACTTTAGTGCAAAGCCCTGTTGTTTTCATCCTACATATGTGTATTTTTACACATCTGATCTGATAGACATTGGTGCAAAAGTAACCCTCGTTAAAATCATGTTTAACAAATACAAGACTCGAGACTTTGAGTTGCATTGCTCTAGTGGAATCGCATTACTGGGAAAAAAATGTGAATTCTTCACAGGCTCGGCTCCACAGCTGCAGTGAAACTGTTGTGCTCTCTGTCACAGAATAAGCCTGTGTCTAAGTAAGGAAAAGAGTCTATGAGATGGTCCCATGTTCATTCATAGTTTGAATTCACAAACGTGCAGCTGTGAGCCTCCATCTGCAGAGAAGGGATGTGGGTTCATCTCATACGGATAGAGCAAAGGGGATATACCAAACAGTGGAAGCTATTTCAACAATACAATCATTGTATGCTGTTTAAGATATATAAGGCATAAAATAATATATTTTTTTAAATCTAATGTTTATTGAGAAGTTTTCATTTAAAAAAATAAAAATAAAATAAATATATATATATAATGGGGGTACAGTAAGGAAAAGGGGGAGGTAGGGTACAAAAAATAAAGTCACCACTCAGTTCATGTTAGCTTATTATACATAACATAGAACAGAGAATCCTTGCCAAAAATAATATATTTTGACATTATTGTTATTGCCTAGAATTGAGTAGGAATTTCATTAGTAGGTTTGTGCTAAGGTGTTTATTAAAGGACCACTATAGTGCCAGGAAAACATACTCGTGCCCCCACCCTCAGTGTCCCCTCCCGCCGGGCTCTGGGGAAAGGAAGGGGTTAAAATCTTACCTTTCTCCAGCGCCGGGCGGGGAGCTTTCCTCCTCCTCTCTTCCTTCCAAGCGACGTCATCGGCTGAATGCGCATGGGCGGCAGGGAGCCGCGTGCGCATTCAGCCAGTTCATAGGAAAGCATTTACAATGCTTTCCTATGGACGCTGGCGTCTTCTCACTGGGATTTTCACAGTGAGAAGCACGCAAGCGCCTCTAGCGGCTGTCAATGAGACAGCCACTAGAGGCTCTAGAGGCTGGATTAACCCTCAGTGTAAACATAGCAGTTTCTCTGAAACTGCTATGTTTATAAAAAAAAGGGTTAACCCTAGCTGGACCAGGCACCCAGACCACTTCATTAAGCTGAAGTGGTCTGGGTGCCTATAGTGGTCCTTTAAGTACCTGAGCACCAAACTGTAGTGAATTGAAAATCGCTAAATTTAGGTAAAAACAATGGAAATATTCTGTCTTTCTTCTATACAGATTGTCTGTTTTACTTTCATTTAGCAGTTTGATTGTCAATTTACTGCAATTCAATGTTCAGGGGATAATAGAGTCCACATGTTGGAATGTTGGAATGATTCTAACCGTTTATATTAAACTCATTAGTGACTTTGACTGCACAGTAGTGATTGCCTTCATTGTGAGGTTACATTAAAGGGACTACATCCACGCAGGGCTGGAAATAAGGTAAGTTTTAAACTTTTATAGGGGGGCTGAGGTGGGCAAGCCACCTATATGGTGGGTTAAACACTATAGGGTCAGGAACACATGTTTGTGTTCCTGACCCTATAGTGATCCTTTAATAATGTTGGTTGTGGCTTATATCTCTGTCAGTGGCATTTTTGGATTTTTCTTGAATGTTTAGAAATATAAACATAAAAAGCTAAGAATAAAGGTGTTGTATAAATGACTTACTGTTGTCAGTGTTGCTATTATAATGCTGGTAAAGTGTTCATTACGTATTAAGATATAGTCTGCAGTCGGGCTTTTACAATTTAGAAAACCAATGGATGCAATCACCATTAAGCATTAAAAGGGCAGCGATGCTTAAACATAAGTTGATATTAGGGCAGGTTTAGAGAGATATATATGTATGTTTTCAAAAACCAAGGTAAGCGACATTATCCATGCATTACTTACCATGCAACTTCTAATCTCAGGGCAATGTCTTAACATGCATGATCCCGCCAACCTGAGATTAGTTAGAGTTGCATTCCCAGGCAGCAGCTTTAAAGGGACACTGTCACCGTCTTCGTCTGGGAACTTTGAATAATTTGCAAAGATCCCCAGCTGTAAAATTGCTTCTGGGGGTCCAGAGGGACAGGCAAAGGTGAGTTCAACTGACCTGAATCTGTCCTTTGTGGGTGCAACCATCTTCTTCCAGCCGGTCCTCTTCAGCTCTTGGTACTTCAGCGTCAGGAGCCGGCGTCACTGCTCTAAAAGATTTCATCTTTATGAAATCCTCATTTTGCAGAGAGAGGCGACAGTGCTGCTTTAATGCACACTCCATCACTGCCACCATTACATTACACTCTTTACCAATATTGATAAAAATCAAGAGAATCTGAAGAGACAGAGATAGAGCAATGCAGTCTCCCAGCTCCAGCTCCTCTCCCAGCATATCAGTTTTGGAGAAGTTCTGAATTAATCGCATCAACTGCAAATAACATCTACTGGCTGGTAGAGAAACGTGCACCAAAGTCGGGCAGATTGAGGCATGTACGGCCTAGCTCTGTCCTAGCCTAACCATAACCTTAATTTTACAATATTCTGTTTTATAATAGAGTCTCATGGTTTTGTTATGATGTCTCTTGAACATCTTTCTGATTGGTTCTCCGCTATGTATAGGGCTGCTTGCTACTATATTCTTTTGTTGACAAAGTTGTGATTAATGTCTACTGTTTAAAGGATTGCATCTAAGGAACAGTGTAATTTTTAGTATTTCCTACATGGATATCTGTTTGTTTGTGAATGTGTTAGTATTTTGTGCGTAAATCCATGGGCAAGTTCCACCATGTGAGCTTGAGTCTTTAAATGTATTTTCATACATGAGTCTGTACCTGAACATACATGTGTATGTATGGAGGTTTACCTAAGTATGTGTCTTTGTCTCTACCTGTGTTTGTGTGCGCTTGACTGTGTGTCTGTGAGCGTGTACCTAAATCTATAATTGTGTGTATATATAAAGGTATGCATGTACATGTGTGTGTCTGTGAAGGTGCAGTTGTGTGTACTTGTGTGCATAGGATAATCTAGAATGCATGTCAAGGAGGAGTTTGTTTTATTCTAGCCCAAGATTGGGTGCTGTTTAAAAGATGTTTATATTATTGCACGTTATCGTTTTCATTATTGCTTCCACAAATGGCACAAAGCATAATTGTTACAGTGAAATTGCTGTGCCAATTTTGGTCCTTCTTCTGAACTTGGCAGAGGAAAAGTCCTCTTGGTCTATTCGCCAGCGGATGAAAGCTTTTAACTGCAGAATTTGCTTAATGATTTAGTCATAAACAATGCAATGCAACGGGCCAAGATAATAGGACTCTCTGCCCTTCAACCCGTGCGAATGGAATATTTTTGTTATTATATATGGTGTATGCCTGCAAGTTCTGTCCACGAACAACTTGTGTTTCAATCAGACTTCTCGAGAAAGAATCCATGCGAGATGCATCACTTTCTAATTTATAATGCAACACGTTGATCTTCATAATATATGACATTTAGATATAAAATACAAATAATAAGAAGAAGACATCGAAATACAGCTCTTTTGCATTTTGTGGAACAGTTTCTCTTCTGCAGTGGGTGAGACAAAAAAAATGCGTATGAATGAATCATTTCTATAGTAGATCTGTTGACAAGAATGGCATGCTAATGAATGCACTGCAGACTGTGCTTTCTGTTTCTGTAATGTATAAATATAGCTCTTTGTGATTTGTGACCAGGACTGTGCTGTGAATTAGGAAGGAGGAGCTCCTGTGTGTGTGGCTGTGTGCATCTCTCGTCATGTCTGTAATGATGCTGTGGAGATGAGACACAGACGCATCTGTTTGTTTAGAGGCTATTTGCCAAAAATGATTCAAATGCATTGTGGGAAAAAGGAGACATCAGTTTGTCATAACAGTGAGGTTCTAGAAGATCTTAGGTCTGTTTTGAGGGATTTAATTATAAAAATGCCACCTTAATCTTTTTTTGCTAGCGGAAACAGAAAACGTAAAAATAAACTCAGCATTTCTGTTGGCATATCAAGTCTAATTTTAAGCCCATTATTATAGAGTGCAAAAGCTTCTGAAAATAGTATCATGCTTCAAAACAGGTCAGCTAAAAATTTGTTATAATCCGTTAAAAGATTAATAGGGACTCTGTAGGCATAATTATATGGCTGAATTATTATGATCTTATCCCAACTCAGGAGCTGACACTTTAATAGCTGAATCTGGCATTTTGTTATTTTATTTGATCAAGATCATTTGGATATATTTAAATAATACTGTATTTTCAAGAAATTTACTATTTTCTACCTCTCATATTGGCTGTGATTTAGAACCCTTTTCTGCTTAATATGTAACATTTATTAGAGGAACATTTTAAACCCCTAAAGCACTTTAGCTTGCATAAGTGCTTAATGTTTTAAGATTGTGTCCGATTTCAAAAGAAATGGGAATTTATATATGAATCTTGTTACACCAACCCTGGCTGTCAATCAGGCAACAGGTCCTGCTACTTCCTGGTTTGGTTAGCTCAGTGGAGCTAAACTCAAGAGTCAGCAATTGCCCAGAGCACCTGCATTGCAAAGACTTCACATTAAGCTGCATTGGGAAGTCTGTGATTGGACAGCCACAAAAAGTCTGGGCTGGGAAGAAGGGGAGGACTTACAAAGGCTGCAGACGAGAGATCTGCAACTTCTACAGGCTGTTTTTAGCTATACCCAAATTAAAATTGCATAATTGAATACATGTCTGTATTCATTGGTGGTATATCTACAAAAAAATTATTTTCTTTTTTATTTATTGGGGGGCAGTGGAGTGTTCCTTTAATGTATTTGGTTAGGCTTGAAATAAACAATTTAAATTGTAAAGATGCTTGTAAAATGGTCTGAATGTTTGTGTGTGTGTTTGTTTGTTTCCATATATATAGCAGTCTGTGGGCACAGTTTCATGATATTAAAGGGACACTCCAGGCACCCAGACCACTTCTGCCAATTGGAGTGGTCTGGGTGCCAACTTCCATCACCTTTAACCCTGCAAGTTTAATTATTGCAGTTTTTATAATCTGCAATAATTACCTTGCAGTGTTAAGTCCTCCTCTAGTGGCTGTATATCAGACATCGGCGCTGAATTCAGGTAAGTCAGCAACATGGATGGGGGGTGGGATGGGGGGTGCGAGGGAGAGGGGTACTGTAGGATTCTGCAGTGCCAGGAAAACGGATATGTTTTCCTGGCACTGGAGAGTCCCTTTCACTGTCAGAGCATAGTGATAGGGGGATATTAACTGGTTACGTTGTAGTAGATTGGGAAACATTTCAATGTAATTTACTCTTGTGTGAAAAATGTGTACATTTGGTGGGAGGTGCACATCCAATTGATCAGATTTATGGCAGAGGAAAAAGTAAATAATTCACTAACTGATTTACATTATTGTGCTAAAGAGTTATTGCATCACAAGTTTCTTAAACAGCATGAAATCTATTATAAAAATTGTCTTAAAACATTCATAGTATTAGAAAGGTTAACACAATAAATATAAAGTTGTGTATGCTCAATTGACTATTTTAAGAATTTTTTTTCTTGTGACACAAATGTTTTAAATGAAACAAAGTCTTTCTAACTACAACAAATATCAAATACTAATTAATATTTTATATTTGCATTTCTTTGTCACTATAAATGACACTTCTGCTAAACAGGCCTCTTCCTGAAGATACAGGAATGGACACACTTGGCAGCCCTACAGAAGATGACATCACCTCTTGTAAGTACCACCACCGCATCTTGCGATCACACATGGTGATGACAGCCTCATATTCATGTATGTATATTTTGCTCAGCTCCTCCGAGTACGCTAAACATAAATGGATCTCATCGCAAACGAAAGACTCTTGTGGCTCCAGAGATCAATATTTCCCTTGACCAAAGTGAGGGCTCCGTGCTTTCTGACGATTTCCTGGACACACCAGATGACCTAGATATAAATGTAGATGACATTGAGACTCCCGATGAAACAGATTCTTTGGAGTTTGTGGGAAACGGAAATGAGTTGGAATGGGAAGGTGAGTGTTTATCTTAACAAAGTCTCAATTGTTGTGAAGACCTCCAGAATTTGTCATACATCACAGTGGTGAAACTAAAAAAAATGTGAATCCTTCTATTGTCTGTCAATTAGATGCCCTTTACATTCATTCTAACCTTAAATGTTGAGGTCTTGACCTAGTAAAACTCTCTATACAGAGTAATAAATAGCCATGTATCATTCTCAAGTATCACAGATTGATAAATATGGAGAGAATGTGATAATTACTTTATATGGTTTACGTGCAGCATTGTAATAAACAGATTTGACTCTTCCCCTTTCCTTAAAATGCACATTGACATAGTGCATAAAGTCAAAGGAGTGGTGCACACAAGCAAGTTTACGTGGAAGCTCTGTGGAACGGGGCCCGCAGCCCACCAGGAACAACAAGAAGAGATACAGTTCCACAGGCATCACAATGTAGGGTGAAGGCAAAAAAATATTTATTGGAGATCAAAAAGGACAAAAAAAGATGTTTCGGCTTAGAGGCCTTAGTCATGTATCATACATGACTAAAGCTTCTAGGCCGAAACGTTGTTTCTTTTTTTGTCCTTTTCAATCTCCAATAAATATTTTTTTTGCCTTCACCCTACATTGTGACCCCTGTTGACATAGTGCAGTCCATCCGGTTGACAGCCACTAGAGTCAGTCTTAACACTGCAAGGTAATTAATGCAGTTTCCCAGAAACTGCAATAATTACAATTGAACGATTAGGTGACAGGGTCACTGCACCCAGATCAGTTCAATGAGCTGAAGTGGTCTGGGTACCTATATTGTCCATTTAACAATCAGCTCTCCAACCACAAATGGTGAAAATATTTCTTGAGGAACCCACCTCATGCAAATAGTAAGTTCCTTTACACTCAAAAACCACCGAAACATAAGATGCAAACTTAATTGTAAAAGATAGAGAAAATAAATCAAGAGAGAAATGGAGAGAGAGAGATACAGTCAAATTCAGTTTTATTATTGTTTCTGGGTTATTGAAATAATTACATGAAAACTGAATTAGTGTAAAGATTGAAGAGAAGGTTAAATGACTACAAAAGTGGTGCTGAAAATAACAAAAACAAGAGAGTTCTATGGATCCTAAAATACAGCTATTCAGAAGTACATCTGAGTTTCCATGCCTCCCAACATCCCTGAATCCAACAGGACAGTCCCAGAGAATTGGGCTCAGCAAGTGCATCATTGAACAAAGCCCTCTCAGGACATTCAGCCCATGGACAGAGAGCTTCAGACGTGTCCTGCTCATAGGCAGTCCTTACTGGAGCTGGGCTTCCCTAGTGGCTGACATGCTCCTTTTCAGGCAAACCTGCCTCCTTTTTGGGAAGGCCATCCCCCTCACCTCTTCGGTCCACCCAAGTTGATACCTCACCTAACTTGGGTCCCAAGATGATACCTCACAATGTCCGCTTTGTTTTCAGTTTAGCTACTTTGACTTAAAATGTTAAATTCATATTAATTTCCTGACCTTTCCCACTTTAGTACACAGGCAAATTGGCGATTTTAGAAACACTGACGTACATAAAAGTGAGCTAGTAATCTGAAGATATTAACTTACCAGAAATTGCTCCCATGTACATTGGATACATGGTGTATTCATTGTTAAGCATAGATATTTACTCCTCCATTCCAGCGCCCACCTTCTGCCATCCTCCGCTTCCCTTCTGCCTCCGATCTTTTTTGATTTACCCTGCTTTGGGACGCATCCCCAAGCAAGGCAAACTTCATTCATGACACTGGCACACTGACTCCTCTTGGGAATTTCCATAGCAACCTGAGGCAGGCAGGGCGTGAGTGTCACAGTGCCAGTCACTTGTATGGGCACTCTGTTCATGAACTGCATCTGCAGCCTAAACCTTTCTCAGGAACCATTTCAAGAACTATGAAGCAGCATAACTTAAATATTATATCTGAATATTCCATAGGTTACCCAGATGTTTAAGTAGATAGTACAGTGGTTTGTTCCATTGACTAATGCCATTTGCATCAGTGCAATTCTTTGTATTTTGTTGGCTTCTAACCTTTTTTGACAAGGAGCGCGTTTCATTGTCATTTCAGTAGTTTAACAGTCGGCAATGCGCTAGTTTTACTGTTTCGGTGTATGCATAAAGAGTTAATTTATTTATTTGCTCTCCATTAATACTGAAAACATTTAGTCTTATAGAGTTGAGGCAGATTGTTTGGTACTCACTTGGCAGAATTTAGCAGTGGCCGGGGCGATCTAACAGCCAGGTGGCACTGCTGACAAGTCTCTGCGTTCTGCTGAACGTAATAATAGCTGTTCGTTATACAGACATAAATTCATATATAAGTGTGATTCACGTGAGTTGCTTCATAGAACATTCAATAATTTCTTTTACTTTAAAAAAGTATGACAAATATTAAAAACCTCTGAAAAATAGGTGCTTGTGTCAAATCAAAACACAGCTATTCTTGAAAACATTATATCCAGATTTTTTTAAATTGTCTATAGAAAATCAGAGCAAATTATTTTTCTAATGAATTCTTTACTATGTAATATTATAAATGTATGGACAAAAATATAATTTTATATATATATATATATATATATATATATATATAAATGTATGGAGTTGTCCTCTTGTATTGCAATTACCATTTTCCTTGGGATATTCTAGATGATACACCTGTTGCGAATGCCAAGAATATGCCAGGAGACAGCGCTGACCTATTCGGTGATGGAGGAGCCGAAGAGGGCGGACCCACCAATGGACGCATGTGGAGAACGGTTATTATAGGAGAGCAGGAGCATCGTATCGACCTACAGATGATAAAACCTTATATGAAGGTGGTGACACATGGAGGTGAATAGGGCAGTGATCCTCAACCTTTTTAGGTCCAAGTCCTTGGAAGTGATCGATAATATTCCAAGGCACACCTTATAAATTTTTAATTTCCCTTCGTCAGCAGCTTAAAGGGACACTATAGCACCAAAAGAACTGTAGCTTAATGGAGTGGTTTTTCATGTATAGATCATGGCCCTGCAGTCTCACTGTTCAATTCTTTGCTATGTAGGCTTCCCTGGCTATGACAGAAAGGTTTCAGATCTTACTTTAGACGTTTTATTTTCCTGCTCTGCTAATTGAACTTTATACATGTACAGGAGGCTCTAGAAGGCTATTAACAGAAACATAGCAATAATTTTTTACTATAGGTCCCTTTCTGTTCTACTCCCTTTGATATTAAAAATGAAAGCTTAAAAGAGATTACTTAGCTTGTTTTCTGCACCGAGTCTTCTCAGCTACAGCCGCTAGCTCCACCTTCGAAGATGTCAACATACGACGTCCGCAGTCTTCTCCAATCTGAAGGAGGGACTGCCTCTATTGGCTGTCACTGAAGGCAACCACTAGAGGTGTATCTAACCCTTCATTGCCAAACTGCAGAGTATTTTCCATTGCAGCGTTAAAATGACAGGAGCACTGTCTGCACCCAGACCACTTCATTGAGAAAAAGCGGTCTGAGGGACTTTAGATTTTGAAGAGTGCTGAACATAAAAATAAATTGCTGCATTTTTGTGATAATTTTCTTTGTAAATCAGTAAATACTGCAGTAGTACATAGATACAGCGCAAATACATGGTCACAAAAATAAAAATCGAATGCTAAAGAAATATTTATTTATTTAAATGCACATTTAGTCCACTAATAAAAAAGAATAATTGTTGATATATTATTTGCTTTTTAATTGCAGTGCCAGTAATTGTTGCAAATTGTCATTTTATGTCTTGCACAGGATACTACGGAGAAGGTCTGAATGCCATCATTGTATTTGCCGCTTGTTGTCTACCAGATAGTAACTGTCCTGATTACAACTATATCATGGAGAATCTCTTCCTGTAAGTGAGAAGAACATATATGCATTTATAGAGATGGAGTGGTGGGGGCTATATTAACATGTCACACGACCTTTATCATAATGTAACACTCTACATCTTAAATAAAAAGCAATCAAACGGAAAAATATTCTAAGGTACTAAATAATGAGAGAAATATCAGTAGTAAATCACTTTAGATATATCTGAATATAGAACAAATAAATAATAGTGAGCGCATCAAAATAATCTAAATTATTTCATAACCAATCCAGCAGGAACAGAATTATAAAAAGTATCCAAACTGCAAATATTCCCAGGTACTAAATAATGAGACAAATATCAGTAGTAAATCTCCTATGAAATATGAATACACAGTTACTATAATGTAGCAAGTGGAGTAACTCAATAGGATCACTGATACACTAAATACATAGTTGATCTAAATGACAAAATACTGGTGAAACACAGTCTCAAAACACCCTCCATTGGGGGCCCCCACCGGTAAACTCTGGAGTGAAGTTTTATCCTGCTGCTGGGGTCCACAAGTCCTGGGATGACAGTGGTAGAGGTAAGAAAGAGATAGGAGGGCAGGGAGCTCAACCCTCAGCTCCCCAGTTTGAACTGCCAGGAGCTAAACCTCCTGTATAGGAGGGGGCTAGTAGCACAAACACTTAACCCTGTTCGTATCGAACATCGCCGGGCTGGGGGAGCACACCAGTCTGCAAGCCGATCTCCACACCAATATTTCTATCCACGCTTTGTCCATTTGAAATGTTGAGAGGGATAATTTATGGTTACTTGTCATGTCGTTTTTGACCCTGCTGTATTTTATATCTGTATATAGAAAGCATTTGAGTTTTTTATACACAGCTGGAGAGACATTTATTAGCATTTATTCTGCTCTATACTGTTTGTTTTTGGCAGGTATGTGATCAGCAGTCTGGAGCTACTGGTGGCTGAGGATTATATGATTGTTTATCTGAATGGAGCAACACCGCGGAGACGAATGCCTGGGTTAGGGTGGCTGAAGAGATGCTATCAAATGATAGATAGGAGGTGTGTAATGGGAAGATTGTCTTGTAACCACTTTTGTCACTTCCAACAAAAATATTTGGCAACAAAGAAAATTAAATTACATAGCAGGCAGTTATTAAAGGGGCTCAGTAGTCCTGAAAACTACATTAGCGTAATGAAGCAGTTTTGGTGTTTAGATCACGTCCATGTAATCTCACTGCTCAATGCTCTGCAATTTTGGAGTTAAATCACATTATACAGCCCTAGTCACACCTCCCTACGATAACATGCACAGCCTTCCTAAACACTTCCTGTAAAGTGAGATCTAATGTTTATACCTTTATTGCACAGTCTGTTTAATTTGGAATTAAACCATTTTCTCATGCAGGCTGTGTCAGTCACAGCCAGGAGAGCTGTGGCTAGGGCTGCATTAACAGAAACAAAAGTGATTTAACTCTTAAATGACAGATAATTGAGCAGTGACACTTCAGAGGCACAATCTCTACACCAGAACTGCTTAATTAAACTTGTTGTTTTGGTGACTATAGTGTTCCTTTAAAGAGGAAAAAAATATATAAACATACACATGACAATGTCCTTTAAATAGTATTCATTTGTTTTAAACTAATAATCTGTTGGGGTAGGTAGAGTTTAACCTCTTGCACACCCCTGTATCTACTGTTAAGCCACCAGAAGGCAAACATCTAATTGAAGCACAATCCATTACTTCAGTAAAAATGAAAAAAACATAATTTATTACTCCTAATAGGTAATTAGATATCTTCTTAGATCTGCAAGTGATCAGATACCTTCTACTTCTCCTTTCCTTTAATCATATGTATTTGCTGCCGAAGAACTATATTAAACGCTGAAATGATCATAGACAGTGTTAAATAGCTATTATGTCTATTTTATTTTCGTATTTATTTTTTTATCCCATTATATAGGGGAAATATTAATTGTTTATCAGACCCTCTTTCTGTCATTAGTGGGCTGGTCTGAAACTGAGAAGTAAGTGTAGGTAGGGGGCATCATTGCTGAAGAATCTCCTGCAGCTAAGAGGCGTGCCCAACAATGCAATCTGACCAAGTTTATAAATGTGTATGACATGCTTTTCAAAGGCATGTAAATACTCCCTATTATCTGAGGAGGGGTTAACCAGGAGAGAGGATGGAGGGCTGACTGGGATGAGAGATGGTCCAATGCATAATATTTGGGAGTTTTGCTTACAATTGTTGTTGTATTACTTTTCTCAAGTTTTCTAAACTCTCTGTTATGTCAGTTATTGTAGCATTCCAGTAATGTAAATATTGCAAAAAAATTCAAGGGTGTGTTACTTTAATGAATAGTTTAAACCCATTAAAAGAAGTAATTATCCACTAAACTTATTTTTGTTTTTTTTATGTGTGTTTTTTTTCTTGTTTGTTTTTTATTTTCATTTATTTGTCTGCAGACTAAGGAAAAACCTTAAATCTTTGATCATCGTGCACCCGTCCTGGTTTATTCGGACAGTCCTGGCAATCTCCAGACCATTTATCAGGTAATGTACTGGCCAGATTTTCCACAAGTTTGCAAAATTGTGAGATCCTAGACAAATAACCACTGAAGATAAAAAAAAATTGTTTTAAAAAAAAAAATGTAATTTTAAGAAGCAAACCTTAAAACATATAAGCATAGTTCTGGTAGCGGATACTTTTTAGGTAATTACTGTGATTTTATTTTTTTGTAAATCTTTATTTTTGATCGTGCATGGGAATACAATGCGACCCGCAATACCACAACAGCAAATGGAGGTGTTCGTTAAATATACAATAAAACAGTGAACATAACATCAGCAACAGTTAGAGATAACACTACGTTTCATTTCGAGTAAACAGCACGGTATTTTATGTTCGAAGTATAGTAGCTAAACTGCGCTTTTTGAATTGTGTGAGTAGGAAAAGTGGTCAGCGGAGAGACAAAGCGTTTAAGAAAAGAATCTGGTTACACTGACTGACTAGACAAGGGGTGTGAACAAATGGATACGATTTAGTACATACTGGCCTGATTAGTAAAAATGTTACTTTGATTTTATTGTCATACAAGGATTAGTGCAGAACAAAGCTGCTATGTTAAATGAGCAAGATGCAATATGATGTTTTACTGTCAGAAAATAATGTCAGCCAAAAGTAGTCATTCCACCTCTAATACAACTTGTGCTAAGTTGGGAGTGTGAAGTCGGGACTGAAGAGAGGGCTTATGGGGGAGTACCAGGGAAGCTACTTGTGTCACTGTTGATGACCCAGATGGGTAGTCCTGCCGGTAAAGGAGGCAGCAATGACCAAAGCAGGGGTTTGTGAGCCTGGCGTGAATGCTCACCAGGCGAACTGTATGCCCATCCAAACTCAGGTCAATGAATGTGCATGTGTTTAATGCCCTCACTGCAGTTGGCATAGTTCGAGTACATCTTTTCTCACTGTGCTGGTTGGAAACAATTCTCTTGTATCTCAAAATGCAGGACACCAGAGAACCAACTGCGGCCTAAAATCTCTATGATGTCACCATACCCACAACCAGGGGCGTTTTAGCCGCGAGGCAAACAAGGCATTTGCCTTGGGCGGCATTTTTCAGGGGGCGGCAAAAAACGCCGCCCCCCAAATGCCCAGGCAAATGCTTTGTTAGCCTCGCGGCTAACTGACCGGCTGGGCTGGCGGGCGGCGCTGGGCAGGCGGCTGGCGAGGGAGCTCTTCCCCTGAGCGGTCCGCTCAGCTCCCTCGCGCGCCGCAGAGTGAGGCTGGGAACCGGAAGATGACGTCATCTTCCGGCTCCCAGCCTCACTTTGCGGCGCGCGAGGGAGCTGAGCAGACCGCTCAGGGGAAGAGCTCCCTCGCCAGCCGCCTGCCTAGCCCAGCCGGCATCCACTGGACCACCAGGGAGGTAATGAACCCCTCCCCCCCAGCACTCCCAAAGGTAAGGGGGGGGCTAAATAAAAATAAATTAAAAAATGTGTTAATGTGAGTGAGTGAGTGTGTGTCTGTTAATGTGTGTGTGTTTTGTTAGTGTGTGTGTGTCTGACTGTGTCTGTTAGTGTGTATGTCTGACTGTGTGTCAGTGAGTGTGTGTTTGCCTGTGAGTGTGTGTGTCAGTGAGTGTGTGTCTGTTAATGTGTGTGTGTTTGTTAGTGTGTGTGTCTGCTAGTGAGTGAGTCTGTTAGTGTGTGTCTGACTATGTTTGTCTGTTAGTGTGTCAGTGAGTGTGTGTGTGTCTGACTGTGTGAGTGTGTTTGCCTGTGAGTGTGTGTGTTAGTGAGTGTGTGTCTGTTAGTGAGTGTGAGTGTGTCTGTTAGTGTGTGTGTTTCTGTTAGCGAGTGTATGCGTATCTGTCATTGAATGTGTGTGTGTGTATTTAGAAGGCGGGGGGGGTTGGTGCAGGGGGGGTTGGCGCGGGGGGGCGCCTGCGTTTTGTCCTGCCTAGGGCAGCAAAAAACCAGGATACACCACTGCCCACAACAGTTTAGGGGTAATGTTTAAAGTGTTCCAGGACATCTTTAGCCTTGTTGGATAAACATTCTAAATAATATCATATTTTTGGATAAACATTTTAACTTATTAAAATATAAAATAAATAAGTCAATATATAAAAACAAATTAGCAAAATATTACAAAATTAAGATTTTTTTAATAAAATTAAATCACTTTAACAGTTCATACAAAAATTGTACTGGAAGACATTATTTAGGAACAAACGCAAAATAGACACCTGATAATTTCGCGTGAGATAATCTATGAAGCCAATATGTCTTACGTTCTGTATTTACAGTATTGCAAGGAATCACTGACCTGTGCTTACATAGGATACTTTTGCAAGAAATTACAAGGATAGAAAATATAGATCTCACGGTAGAAAGATCTATTTCCAGTCCTCAGCAAGACTGGGATAAAACTTTAAGAAAGCTGAGTTCCTATAAACAGGCTATAGTCATCTGTAAAACTAGCAAAGAACCATGAAAAAAAGTATTTTAATTCTCAAGTCGAAAAACTCCTCTTGTCGAGGGATACCAGAGACCGAATTGCTTAATCGTATACACCTTCTTCTGAATTCTACATACTACAGGGCAACCCTTTTCATGTGCTGCTATCAATATGTATATATGATATGGGCTTAGGAAAACATGGTGGATCTAATCACCCTGGTCACGTGTCCTTAAAGGAACACTATAGGGTCAGGAACACAAACATGTATTCCTGACCCTATAGTGCAAAACCCACCATTTATGTGACTTGCCCCCCCTCAGCCTCCTCAATAGGAATTAAAACTCACCTTATTTCCAGCGCCATGTGGGTCCTCCGGTGCTAGCTCGGCCCCTTTGGTGACATCAGCATAATTGACGATTCTTTGCCAATCCAATGCTTTCCCGTGGGAATGCATTGGATTGGATAAAATCGGCAAGGGGGTGGGGCCAAACGCCATTTTGGCCAATCAGCACCTCCTCATAGAGATCCATTGAATCAATGCATCTCTATGAGGAAAATTCAGCATCCCCATGCAGTGCGTGGAGACACTAAATGGCAGTGCTTCCTACTGTGCAGTACTGCCCCAAGAAGCATCTCCAGTGGCCATCTGATGAGTGGCCACTTGGAGGTATCCCTAGGGGCAATGTAAACACTGCCTGTTCTCAACAAAATATTGTTAAAGTCAGTGCCAAAGGACAGTACACTGCTTGTGACTATAATGAAAAATGTGTATCAACAATAGCATAAAGTAATAAATGGGAAATGGGTAACATGGCAAATATTTAGCCAAGATTTGAGTGCCAAGCATGTGTGTTTCACATATGGAACCTGAAAGGGTGTCCTCCTCCTCCCTGTTTTGTTAACAGAGATATGATATTTTTTTATATTCACCTTGACAGCCAATTATAACATCAAATCTTAATATCTTAATTCAAGTTTAATTACGGTAATGTAATGTTTACAAGGGATCAGTGAGCTACTCCAAGTTGGCAGTCTCACCTTTATCTCCATTGGAATGTATAATAATAATAAATACAAAGTTTAAACAAAGTGTGATTCAGTTCCCTCACCGATCCACCATGTGGATCTTGTGATGTGTGATGGTCAGGTTACAATGTCTCAAGGTTACTGCTCGGTTGCCAGGTTAGCACTGTGTAATGTACACACCGAGAGCTTCTGCTTGCATCAGCAGGGGGATTTGGTAACTGCTACCCAGACACAGCAAGTAATTTATTACTCTAATAAAACTTCCTGATCTCCACGCACTATTGTAGATCAGGGTGAGACACTAACAGGTTCTTCCAGATGTCAGTGTTCTAATGCAGATAGCCATTTAAGTAGAGCCATGTCACGAACTGCTGACTGTATCTGCAGTTATAGACCCAATAAGGTCATAATAGACTGGTCTCATAATTGACCCTGTAACATTAAAATAAATGCAAACATCCTATTATTTTTGGGCCTTGCTGCACTCAGGATACTGCTAAGCAAACATTGTGGATTTTGCATTATTGGCACACACACTGCAAGAAAGCCACAGTGCAAAATCTATAAACATGCAATAAACGAAAGAAAACAAACAATATTAGAATAGGACAGTCCTGGATCATCATTGGTTTTTCTTCTTCCTACATTTATATTGTTACTTTTGTTTTAAAAAAAAGTTACACTTAATAAACTCAATAAAATACAAAACAGGGGGGCGGGGCTGTTGGCCATGCTGACCGGTTGAATGTCGGAGAGGCTCTGAAAGGATCGGGCATTGTGAGCTAATACTCACGGCTCACATGATTATAATGAACCGGAACGTTCAAACGAAATAGAGCCGCAGTGGCTGGTGCAACAGCGGACTCCAAGATCGGGAGCATCGGAGCACTAATGGTGAAACGAGGCTTTGGAGTCTGCGGCCTGCTCTGGGTTGAGTGGGGTGAATGGCCGGCGCCCTGCTTTCTCCCCAGCTACCACACACTGGCACATTATGGTGCCTGCTGGCCCCGCTGACCCCCCCTATGGACTGGTGGGGGTTATCCCGGTCCCCACTGGAGGGATCCAAAGCTGCAAAAAGAAAGAGGTAATAACTGACCCAGCACTCAGATTCCTGTGCTCTGTTCCTAAAATGGCAGCCAACCAAGTATTCCTCACAACTCCCACTCTGATTAACTCGCAAGCAGATCCACCACTGACAGAGGTGATCCAAAATATTCACCCACAACGGAACCAACGATGGAGGTGATCGACACCCTGCGGGACAATAAGGGGATTGCACACTACCACCTTGAGCAGCCGGAGGATGGCTCTCAGCAAGGCTCACTTTCACTCCCAGCAGCCAGATCTGGTTCCTGCAGCTACTTAACCAGGCCTGGAAACTGAAGGACATGTTGGACATATCCACCTCATGCTACACAACGCCAACAGAACCTAGTCAGCTCTGGGATGAAGGGGAGAAACGGCAGGCTCTCTGGATTATCAACTACACAGGGCGACCTAGATGGGAGGAAGCTTACTACACAAAGGGTCTGCAGTCAGTGTCTCATGTTATTCATAGCCTCATGCTTCTATCATTATTGATGGTAGAGACCTTGCCTAATGCCAGTCACCATTCTGCTTAGGAATGCCCCTTTCTATATTTTCACATAGTAACCAGAGCCCAGTGGAACTAAGTCCAATCTGTTTGATAAGTTAGTTCAGCATGCTTAATAAGTTACATTTGAGCTTAACTCCTGTGTTTAAGTAGACATGTCAGCCCAGTTTTATGCACTATTCTCACTCCTCGTTTCTAGACAGCACTCTTAGCTAGCTGAATATTGTGAAGAACGCTATTGTGGGCATGATGGCTTATCATTTTCTCCTGACAAATAACCTACAATTGTTTATTAAGCATGTCCACTATATCTATGTTTCTTGCTAGGCATACAACTGTCACTACGCTCTACTACTCCTCTCCTATTCAGGTCTTTAGACAGATTGTTAATGTTGTTTATTATAATGTTACATATATCTGTATACAAAACGATGTAAGACTCTCAGACATAAGCTGATCACCTTCAATGTCATGTTTCATTAATATGTCACTACAAGCCTGTCTGTATCAATGCATCACAAAAAATAAAGAATACAAAAAAAAATACAAAAAAATAAAATATGTATTTATTTTTATATTACACTAAACTTTGGTAGAAAGTGGTAGTAAAAAGGACATCTGCGGTATTAAAGGATGCCTCAGTTTCATCCATTGACCTCTGTGTTGTACGCTTGAGCATGCAAGTAAGTATATCCACCTTTAACCCAGCCCTGTCGCCATTGCACTTCTAACAGGAACCTACCTTAAGAGCCGTAGCAAAAAACTACTTGAAATCCTAACCATATTATTTCTAAAATCAGAACTAATGTTTTTTGTTTTGTTTTTTTTATAATTTTTTTTAGTTTTTGCACTAGTTCTGGTTAAATTCTAATAAGCATGGCAATAGAAAATGTGTAACATTAAGTAGGTAATCAATTTAACACAAATGCTCTCAGACTGATTGGTTTTAAGTCCAACCTCCCCTCCTCACATCAGGGTATCAGTAGCATTTGTAAACACTCTTTACTGTGGTAGCGGGGCATAAGCCTATATTGTTTTATTTTTATTTTAGTACGGTTTATAGTAAATCATTAGTTTAAACTCAGTATACTGCTTCATCTTGTGTGCAACCTTAAGAGATGTATTGTACGTCTATTAGTCTGTCCACGCTAAATTCTAAAACTTATTCCACCGGATGTTAGGCATATTACAAGATCTGTATACTTGAGAACCAACATGTTTTTGTATGCCTATTGTATATGACACAATAGGCATAGTATACAATAGCATATCTTTATCTATTGATATCATATCTATTAGTGTCTTATTAGTTGTCTGTGTATTTAATCAAAAATAAAGAATTGGGGGGGGAAAAAAACACATCTTCAATCTGATATTTTGTAAGCAAAGAAAGTTAGGAGGAAAAAGACCCAGACTACGTCAAACAAGTATTTACAGCATGCAGTAACCTTATGTGAAATTGAAAACACTGAACACTGACTTTTTCTTTTGCAGTGTGAAATTTATCAATAAAATTCAGTACGTGCATACTCTGGAGGATTTGGAGAAGATAATTCCAATGGAAAATGTACATATCCCCGAAGGTGTCTTGCAGTAAGTTAGTGGTGTTTAAATATCTATCGTTTTTTAGCCGTGGCCACCCTTTCCACTTCCTTCTAACAGATATACACTCACACAGCTATAATGTTAAAGCAAGTCTGTACTGTCCGTTCAGGGAAATATATAATGGTGTATCGCTAATTAATTCATAAGGAGTTGGACACTCTTTAAAAATTGGAGATTTTGTCTAAGCCAAGTTTAGTGGAATGCGAATGGAACACATATCCTCCTGAGACCCAGCCCATTAACTTGTGTCCTCTGTACTGGACACTTCGTTCACATGCATCTCCTTTTATTCGTTTGAGCTACTCTATCATTCCCTGTTGTATTGTAAGGAGGACATCCTGGGCTTTCCAGTGATATGTCATGTGATAGGCTAGGATGCTGGGAACTTTCTCTTACTTTTCATCAAAAATGGAAAGAAATTGGAAGACAATTTTCTTCCTCGGTTCCCAGGAGGATATGTAAAGTCCCAATCACTTTTAAGACAGTGCCCATCTTCTGTAACAGTAGTAATTTTTTTTTATATTTTAATAGAATGACTGAGAGAAGGTTCTTCTTGAGGGTTTTCACTCTTTTTCCCCAGGGTTTTTGTGTTGGAACAAGCAATTCGGACATATTCCTTGAAGAATATATATTAGTATGGATAAAAATGAGACTGGGCATTCAAGGTGGAATCATCTAGACTTTATTCAGATATTAAAACATGAAATAACGTTTTAGTCACATAGCCTGGCTGAAACGTCATCTAATGTGTTAATATCCCAATGAAGTCTGCATAATAACACCTTGAGTGCCCAGATCCTCATTTTTATTTGGATTGGAGAAAAAGGGTATTTGGCATCCTGGGTTCAGGTTGCACCGGTGGGGTGGAGAAGGATAAAGAGTAAGGCAGCGTGTAGTCCCTGTGGAGATGCTTCAGATATACATGGAACAAAATTATAAACACAACACTTTTGTTTATATGTACATAGAAAAAGTCTTAGATCTTTGAGTTCAGCTCATGGAAAATGGGAGCAAACAAAAAAGTGATGTGTTTATAATTTTGTTCAGTGTACATTAGTCTGGAACTTACTTTTTAGCTGATAATCTGGATCTCCAGGCTGAAAGCACAAAAGCCTGCAAGGAACCTAGACATTTTTGGAAACTACCAAAAGTTACACATTCTCGCAAAGTGGATTGACTCATATACTCAGGATACGAAGGATTCACATTTTCTCTAAGGTGGCCTGGGTCATTCTCTAATCACAATTTCACGTAAGGCATGAACGATCTCTGGAGCCCCTTTCCTACGATATATAAAAGTTACTTTAGATTGGAGTGAAATACATTTTTTACTTGTACGAGGGCTACTGTCATAATCCTATTTACTGTTTAAAGTAACATATCTCAGATTTTCCAAAAAGTTGTTACTGTAAGAAAAGGCTCGCCAAACTTATCAATAGAATGTCGGTGTTTAGTCTAGCAAACAGATCTGTGCAATTAAAGGGTAAACTATGCTGGTTTTTCTTAAGTATTGGATAGTTGGATGTATATACTGGTTTAATTAAAGCAAAATGATAGAAAAGTTTTGTGAAAATATGAAAACGGAAAATAGTAACCAAATGCTGTCCTGCAGGTTTGATGAAGAGAGAATGAAAGCAAGGAGAGAAAGGTAAAATATCTTTCTTCTAACCCTAATTTCCATGCCATTTTTAAAAATCTGTTCACATACCAGCATGTTTTTCATGTTCTTCCCAGGAAGTAGCAGGTTTAACAGCTGATCTCATTGTTTACAAAGTAGCACATTATTCCATAATGGGAGGAGTAGTATCTATTGTGACATTTTCCGCAGCTGTGCATGGGCTAATGACTTGTCGCCAAAAGTCTTGACAAGACAAGAACCGTAATCATACAGCAATGTAGGGTTTTTAATAGGTCACTTTGTGTAGGAACATGATTTAAAATGCAGGCGTAATCCAACTTGCAGTAATATATCAAACGACAATATACATAAATATGTAGAGTAAAGCGCCCATCTGCCCCACCTCTTACTGCCTTTGCAAGGATAGTGATTACTGTTTATGTTGATCTTCTGTTAACTTGGAACAGGAGAGATCTTGTGGTGCTTCTCGTAATATGCCTTTAGTACTTGCACAGCAGGGTAGAGCCACATTGATGAGTGGAGAATAGAAAGATCTGTTAGTTTTGTCGCTTGCAGAAAAGTTTAAATCTTCTGTGTCTTTGTGTGTATAACGTGGGATTGTGTCTGTGCATTTCTGTGTAAGTCATAAGTTCTGATGACTTAAAGGTAGGCAGACAATGTAATAGAGCAGCAGGAAATGCTAGCAGAATGCTTGGTTGTATAGGGAGAGGTATTAGCAGTAGAAAGAGGGAAGTGCTCATGCCATTTTACAGAACACTGGTGAGACCTCACTTGGAGTATTGTACACAGTACTGGAGACCGTATCTTCAGAAGGATATTGATACCTTAGAGAGGGTTCAGAGAAGGGCTACTAAACTGGTTCATGGATTGCGGGATAAAACTTACCAGGAAAGGTTAAAGGATCTTAACATGTATAGCTTGGAGGAAAGACGAGACAGGGGGGATATGATAGAAACATTTAAATATATAAAGGGAATCAACACAGTAAAGGAGGAGACTATATTTAAAAGAAGAAAAACTACCACAACAAGAGGACATAGTCTTAAATTAGAGGGACAAAGGTTTAAAAATAATATCAGGAAGTATTACTTTACTGAGAGGGTAGTGGATGCATGGAATAGCCTTCCAGGTGAAGTGGTAGAGGTTAACACAGTAAAGGAGTTTAAGCATGCGTGGGATAGGCATAAGGCTATCCTAACTATAAGATAAGGCCAGGGACTAATGAAAGTATTTAGAAAATTGGGCAGACTAGATGGGTCGAATGGTTCTTATCTGCCGTCACATTCTATGTTTCTATGTGTCAAGATTTCCTCCATGGAAGTCTGAATAGGAAATTCTTACCCTGCTGTAAGGGACCAGTATGGCAGGAAATAAAAGAGGGCTGTTGTAGCTCCATCCTAATGTCATACGTCAGGAACAGTTTAACAATTTTGTGATCATTGGAACCATAGTAGTCTTCCCAGTAGGCAGAGGTTACGTGAGAGTTCTGACATCCACTTAATCTCATCTTTATAGTCACTCACCCTGCACGCCATCTTTGTATTAGCCATCTTTGGAACATTTTTGTGATCTCAACAGCTGAACGCATCGATTCTTTGGTAATAATATAGCCACTATTCCCTCCCTTAGAAGACTGTACTGTTGGTTACTGCTTAAAGCCAAATTACGAGTTATAGTAAGAATATAAAAAAAAACAGTCAAGCTTAAAAGTTGTGTTGGTGCAAGGAGTATCTCATGAAAATAAATTCATCCTATGGAAATTGTATACTGGACTAGGATCATATCCAACCTTCAATTCTTGCTACATAATTAAAACAAATACAGAAGTAGCTTAGAAGTATTACAGAAAATAAAAAATGTTAGAGCAGTTCATTTGTTAAAATTTTTAAGAGTACCGAGGACAGCTGATTTTGATGTTTCAGATATTACCATTGATATTTTTGCTATGACCATTATGTCCAGTAAATTGGGGATAGTTTTAATATGTCACTTTTGTTATTTTGATATTCTTCTTATATACTAAATGAATGGTTTCCTAATTTGTATGAATTCTCTCACCCAGATCAGAAAACCTCCAAGAACCCACGGATACGGGAAGGTAACGCAATGAGAATTACTTACAAATTACTTTCTGTTATGCTAGACTATTGTTTGTTTTTTTTGAGTGAATATTCACTTTTTCCAGTGTTCATAAGGCTTCTAACTTTTGCAAATTGCAAATGAATGCCCATAAAACACAACTCACCTAACCACGCAGATGAAACAGTTGTATCTCACAGGGTTCTATCTTGTACCATTACTTCCCCTGCCGCGTGAATGTAAATGGATACTGCCCTTCTTTCTCCCAGCTTATGCCGTAGCTTTTGTAGGTCAAACTTTATCGCTGCATTCTAGAACTCAAAAGGGAGAAATGAGGAAGAGCTCTAAGTATAGAGAAATAGAGATTATCTGGAGGCTGCAATCTACAATCGTATAGATCTTTGGTATTATTGCACTTACAGTTTGGGTGTGTAACATTCTGGAAGCATGCTTAAAAATCTGCAGTGACAGAAATGCCAACAGGCAGCTTACCGATAACCATAAGAAGAATACCGTAATTGACCTAAAGGGTTACTCCTTGCACCATGGACACTTCACCATTTTGAAGTGATTATGGTGCCTGGGGGTCAGTATGTGTAGTGTTTGGTTATGAAATGTAGCACATATAGAGTTCCAGACTGGTTCATGTCAGTTATGTGCATATGTAGCGACTGAGAGCCAAAGGAGGCATGCACCAGTCTCAGGGGAATTCATTGTCTTTCTTGTCTTTCTTGTTCGATAAAGCTTAATATGTAGAACTGTGTTGATTTACATCTGTACATTAATTTTTGTGCGTTACCTTTTTTTTAGCATACCACAAACTGAGAATGTGCAAGGCAAATGAATATCCGCACTTGAGGATTCCATAATGATGTCTCAATCCCCTTTGTTGTAAGAAGACACCTTCATCAGAACTTCAAGCTTAATATTTAATTTCAAAACCAAGGGTCAACATTGCAGGGGTTATATAAGCAAACTTTTGATATACAGACAATTTATGTAGAAACTACACTAATACTTCTAGTGTGAATATGTTTTGATTGTCTCAAGAAAACACCAAAAAAGTTTGTTTTTTAAAGTTTGAGATTAATCCAACTTCATCCAAGTCTTGCTACCATATCCTTGAATATCGACATGCGTGTTAAGTGTCAGTGACTATGTTCGCCTACTCCGTGTTCTTTAATATCCTGTAGTACAAGTCCAACAGCAGTGATGAAGTATATGGATTCAACCAAGGATGGCAACTGTATTAATAACAGCAGACACAAGCTGCAACCTGGTGACAATCTTTAATATATGGCTCAAAATTTCCATTGGCCCACTAGCCATTGACAAGTGAAAATTCATCCTTGGCAATTAGATATTCTCCTCTGGTGAGTGTGCCACAGACCATCAAGGTTTACAGTGGCAAGTAACTTTAAGGCTTGAAATCTTGAGCCACAATAGATTTAGAAATATGGGCCAGCTCAGATAAGATACTATTGATTCATAGTATTAAGCAGATACACTAAACTTTATTTGAGATCTAACTACAAGTGGCACTTTCCTTCTGCACATATTACTGATATAAAGCAGCTGGAATCCCAACATGCCTACAGAATTGTGCTTGTAATTTCTATGAATGTGGGTTCTGTTATCAAGTTGGCCCTGTACGTACCTTAGACCCTACACCCATTTCTGGGAGCTTTTAATGTCGTTTCCTTGATAGCAGTCTAAGCAGTTCAATACATAGATTTTGTGGGGTTCATGTGCATTTCCACCACTACCCCTAATGGTCATCACTACACCTAATGGAGAAAAGATGGGCATGGAATGAGTAGAGGTGCACAGTACGCCCACCTAGGCAGAGCCACGGACTCAAATTCTGGTTAAACACAAATTTCTAGGTGTGCCAACATCCTGGGAAGCACATGGTACATGATGAACAATGACTTGTGATCCCTCTCCCTATAGATGACATCATTGTCGTAGGAATTGTTTCCTGCAGAATGTGGTAACAGATAGCCGTTGCTCCAACAATAGTTGTTTCTCAATTGACAAAATCTGCACAATAGAATAACTCTGCCTCTAACAGTTTTAGTATTTGTCCTTTGAGCTCGTCTTTGACAAGTTGTCCTGTCGGGGAACCTTTAAAAGAAACTTAAAGTACGTTACGAATTTTGATGTTGCACAGAAGAGGAGACATGTTTGAAAATGTGTATATTTTGTTTCGGGGATAATATGGGGATAATTGAAACACAATTTTGACTACTCTATCAATTACTGATACAAGATGATATAGGACAAACATTCTGTTTATGGTAAAACTTAAATCATCTTAGCATTGCTGCAGTTTACAAAATAATGGCTAACGTGGTTATATACTAACGTGAGAATTCAAAGTGAATTTAAAATTTTATGCCAAAGTAGCTAAACGGAAAACCTAGTGGCTTAGAGCAATTTTCCGATTCAGCCCTTTTTGCCTTAAATTTGAAATTTGCTTAGAATTTTTACTTTGGTAAATAAGTCGTAGTTAAAATGAAAAGACCTAAATTGCTGCAAAACAAAAGAAACTGGAAGCTAAATTGCTTACATGCCCGTTATGAATCCTGCGATTACAATATGCGTTTTAAGATGCCAGCCCGGGATTAGTAAGTATCCCACCTGAATTCCTACCAGTAACTAAAAACAGATCTATTTATAACTGTAAAAGCTGTCCAATTTACATGATGTGATAATCTTTCTAATCCACACCGTGGCCACCTGCGTTCACACTTGTAGCAAAAACTAAGTCTGATACTTCCTAGTTATGCTACTCTGGTATGAATTGTTCAAAGAATACGCACTAATGTGTAATGTGGTTTTTAATAGTTTTACGTTTATAAATTGGTAACACAAATTACGGTATATTGTTTCAAATTAAGAAAGTGAAATCATTTATATTTGGAATAGGAAGAAGATGTTCGGCAAAGTTTTGCGGATTTTTTTTTTCAGGTCCATAGTTGCTTCTCAGTTACAAAATTTACAGAAAATCCTAAAATTTTATTTAATCTAAAATTCTGACATTAGTTAAAGTCTGTCTTGGGCCAAATGCAACGAAAGTGGAAGGGATGACTGACGGACAGTCCGTGATGGAGACGAGTTGAGGGGTGTGCCTGCTCTGAAAGTTTGTGTGCCATACAGAGATGGGCATATCAATCTTCCATACGTGTAACCCAATTACAATTGTTTATATAGCGAGAATGCATTCAGCAACACCGGAGCCATTCCTGGATGGGTGCAGGCCGCCCAGGTGCTCTGTTGATAGGTGGAGTGTGCAGTGCTAGGGTCCTCCACCTCAGGTAGGCCCCACCCCATCATTAGGCCTAACTCATCACAAGCGGCACCACCGGCAGAGGGGTGGGGCTTACCTGAGGGATGGAGCCTAATTCTGCACACAATGCCTATTTACAGAGCACTTAGGCAGTCTGCACTCACCCAGGATCGGCTCTGAGCAGCACTGTAGCATAGGTAAACAAGATAAACAATTAATTATAACCAAACAAGTTTGTCATTCGAGAAGAGAGCCATGCCTAAATGAGATTACAGTCTAAATAGCTGACAGTCTCTCTGTGCAGAGTGCTCCTGAAGCTGCTATGGGGTCAATGCACTAAGAATATTCTGCATAGCATCGATTGATGCGTCAATGCTGCAGTTTTTGGGGACACAGGGAATAAACCTACAACACAAGGACTGAACTCCAAAATTACGACCGTGATCAGCTATTGAGAGGTATGGATTGGGTCTAAACGTACAGTTACGATTTAGAACAGTCTGGTGTTTGCTAATATGTTGATAGAATGTATCCAAATTCCATACAAGGTGTAGGAATTCAGACATTTTTCCAAGATATAATTAAATTCTAGTTTGATTATTAGATGGCAGATTCAAAGACTTCTGTTTCCTTGTTTTTTGCATTTGAAATAGTAGAAATGTGTATAATTTGCCACTGGCTGCGAGACAGTTTAAAAATAAGAAACAATTTAGTAAAACTCTTAAGTATGAGCCTCTGGGACTGACTAAAACCGTAATAATGCACTTTGACAACATAGTTTTTAGTTAGGAACTGGTAGACATTTAAAGATACTGCTTGGTTGATTGGTGGTCTACAAGATCTTAGAATTATTTTTAATTGGATGGATGGAAAATAGGAATAACCGGTAACTAACCCTCACATGGATGTTTCTGGTTATTTGGGCATCCTAAGGACCCCTGTTTCACCTTGTTTCATTTATTTTAAGCCGTTGCCCAATGGTTGAATCTGCAGCAATCAAATGATCTTAAACATGCTTGTACTAACTGCACCTCGAAAACTATTGTATCTTGGGAATTCAAATTAAAGTAAGTTGTTTTTACAAAAATCATTTTGATTATAAAATATGCATTAAAATATGATGCAAATTCAAAAAAATTAAAATAAACCCAAAAAAATATTTACATGGGATTCAATGCGTTGTTTTGTGATGTTAAATGAACAGCTGTAAACTTGCAAAATGTATGTATCTTGAATTATTTACAAAGGAATTGATCTAGGTGACTTTAGTGGTCCTTTAAGCTCCCACACTAATCATCTAAAAAGCTACAATCCACTGACACTGAGCCGATCCTGTGTGGGTGCAGACTGCCTAGGTGCTATCCGGGTAGGCGGGGTGTGCGGTGCTAGCCTCCGCCCCCTTGGATAGGCCCTGTCCCATTTGTTAGGCCCCAGCCTCTCTGCAGCACGATGCTGGTGGTGAGGGAGTGGGACCTACGTAAGGGGGTGGAGCCTAGCACTGCACACCCCACCTATCTACAGAGCACCTTGGGCGGTCTGCACCCACCCAGGTTTGGCTCTGTGGGGTTGTAGGTTTTTAGTGTTGAAAGAGAGAGCCATGACCATTTTCATGATTAGTGCGAGAGCTTTAAAATATCTAGTCTCTTAAATACTTCATGACATTTGATGTCATGAAGTATTTGGCGATTATGATATAATAGAATTTACTAACCTACTTGTCGTAAAAGGGGATTAATGTAATGAATATGTGTTTACGCCAATTCCCATACATGATGAAATGTATTAACTGTTATAGTCCATTTAAGTGCTAAGTTCATTTACTTCCCCCAGCATCGTGTCACTTCTACAAAAATGCATGTTCTCATATCCCCAGGTATTTTTTTCCAAATAACCCCTTATCATTTGTACACCTAAACATGTACAGCCTTATTCACTAAAGTGAGAATTCAAGGTCAAATATAATGTCAAAATAGCCAACCTGGAAAAATTCTCTAAGCTATATATGCAATCAGTTCATCTACTTAACCATAAATTATAAAATCACTTAGAATTTCTATTTTAGTAATTAACCCTGATTTTATCCAAAAAGTGCGTGAAATTGGTAAACAATATATTTATAACTGCCACTACTACACTCTAGTGCAGGGGTAGGCAACCTTTGTCAATCAAGATGTTGTGGACTACACCTCCCATGGTGCTTTGCTAGCATAATGGCTGTAAGGGCATTATGGGCGATGTAGTCCAAAACATCTGGAGTGCCGAAGGTTGCCAATCCCTGCTCTAGTGTGTATCTCTCTCGTCCCACCTCTGAAAACATGCAAAATAAAGAAATCTTAGGGATGAAAAACAACCAGAAAGAAGAAGAGAAAGTAGCAGCTGCATCTAGTGTAATTTTTTTTTTTGTCATTCTCTGGTTTTTTTAATTCTTTATCTTGAAAGTGGGGCAGCAATTTACAATACAAAAAGGCACAAATAGCCAAAATGACCACATTTTCATTTTTTGTTAGAGCAAATAGCTGCGTAACATTTCTGATATAAAAGACAGAAGTAGCCATGGACTGTTAGTGAAATTGAGAGGGTGTAAAGATAGTAAAACTCAGGCAGTGTGCTGTACAATAGAGTAAGTTATGGTTAGCATGATGTTCGTATGAGGGTTCATGTCTTATGTCAAAACAGGAGAGATAGATAGAGGGGGTGAGTTTGTAGAACTAAGGCAGGCCAGAAGCATACAGCGCCAGCTTAACATTTTTGAGTGTAAATATAATGAAGTGCTGCTGAAATACACCATGGAAGGAGTCTCTCCGTCACAGACGTGCTGGGTGCCGGCACAAAAGGCATACTAGTGCCAGCATTCCAGTTACCTCTCAGTAGCTTAGTTAGCGAGCGGAAGAACCGTCGCCATAGAATTGTTTGCCTGGAGAAGTCATTCCCATCTGGTATTGCTGATCTGAAGGCCCAAGTGGGAGGCCAAATACTCCTGATGGTAGGTCGGCCGTCGTTCAGCATTCCACATTCCAATCTGTGCTTCAACCCATCTGGGAGATGGTTGTCCTGGTTTTAAAAAAATGCCCAGCTTCAGCGTATGCCTGTCATTTTCTACCGTTTGCCGGTGCGGTCTGCGCCACCTGAGGCGGGTTACTACAGGGCCTGTAACTACTTGTCGGCAAAAGTGACTTTGGAATGGCTGTGCATGTAAGTTTGATGCGGTGCTCCAAGTGTAATATGTCATACACAATAGGAACATGAGCTATTATACCCAAAGTCAGGTTCCTTGGGCTCTGGTCAAGGTGAGCAGTTACCTTATAGAATATAAGTGTGTCAGGATTACTATATGATCCAGCACGTAGTATTGTGTCACACAAATGACTAATAGGTAACGTATTACCGGGCCTTAGAATGGCCGGACTAGCATACCAAAGAATAGTCAGGATACTAGCCGAGGTCAAGGGACACAATGATAAAGGAAAGCCAGAAGTCAGGGATACCAGAATAGAGGGAAGTCAAAATCAAAGCCAAAGTCAAAAACCAGAAGAAACTTGAATCAGGAACGCGCTCTCAGACAACCACTAGGGAAACCACGACAGGGCAATGAGGAAAGGTAATTTTAGGTTTTTATGCCTACTTTACCGTTCTGATTGGCCGAGATTGCTCTTTGACCCCCAAACGTGCACGTGCGGCGTATGAGTGACATCACGCGCACGCCGACGTGGGGGTATAATTAGCCATGGATCCGCAGTGGCCGGTATCCATTAACATGCCGCAAGTGTCAATCATGCAGATGCACGGCCGCTGACGCAAAGGTGAGCATGAATATGTTACAAAGTCTATATATTGTGTATAACATATTATACTAGGAGCTGCTGCTTCTTTCTCTGTTTTCTCCTGAGCAAACATCCTTTGACCCAGGGCCGCTATCAGGGGGTGACAACCATGACGGTTGTCACGAGCTTGGCAGCCCTGGGGGCCAGCCCTGATCTAGCGGCAGAACTGCCGCCGGTGCAGCTGCACTGGGCCCGCACGCTGATAGGGCCCACCAAGTGGCCCAAGCATTAATCTCTACATAATGCTGCTCCCACCTATCTATCCTCCCTAATACACCGGTATGTCCCATCTAGGCCCCTACACTCTGCCGAAGACCTGCGTCTATCCTCTGTTCGTACTCCCACCTCTGATGCTCACCTTTAAGACTTCTCTAGGACTGCAATGTTCCTGTGGAACTCGCTTCCCTTTTCTGTTAGATGCTCACCTAGTCTCCACTCCTTCAAAAAAATCATTAAAAACTCACTTCTTCACAAAAGCGTATCAATTAAACTGTTAATGGCTCCAAAAAAATAACCGCATTAAGTCTTCATTGAATACTATTCTACCAATCTACTTTCCTAATACTATCCTTACCTTTTTGTAATTTTACCCCACTCCTTCTAGCATGTACGCTCATTGAGCAGGACCCTCAACCCCTCTGTTCCTGTGCGTCAAACTTGTCTGGTTACAATTACATGTTTGTTAGTCCAACCATTGTAAAGCGCTACGGAATTTGTTGGCGCTATATAAATATAATAATAATAATTAAGGGCCACCCGATGAGTTCTATATCATTAGGGGCCCGGTCAGCGCTGCAGCCATGTAATGGCGTGGCTGGGCCCCTTTAAAAAAAAATTCAGCTGCAAGTACTGCTGGGAGGAAGTGATGGCCAATCACTTCCTCCCAGCTTACTCCGCCTGAGAGGAGAGAGTGACAGGCCATGAGGACGGGAGAGCCACCCTTCTGCAATGAAAGGGTAAGAAAAATTTGCTATGTGTGTGTGTATTTCAGTATGTATGTATGTGTATGTATCATGTATGTCAGTATGTATGTGTGTGTATGTATGTCTGTATGTGTGTCAGTATGTATGTATCTGTATGTATGTATGTATCTATCTGTATGTATGTGTATTTCAGTATTTATGTATGTCAGTATGTGTATGTCCGTACGTATGTCCGTACGTATGTATGTCTGTCAGTATGTATGCGTGTCTGTCAGTATGTGTGTGTGTGTGTGAATGTATGTCCTTATGCGTGTGTGTGTCTGTATGTATGTTAGTATGTGTCTGTGTGTCACTATGTATGTCTGTGTGTCTGTTTCAGTATGTGTGTGTCAGTATGTATGCCTGTATGTGTGTATGTTTGTTTCAGTATGTGTGTGTGTCAGTATGTATGTGTGTCAGTATGTGTGTATCTTTGTGTATGTGTGTGTATATCTGTGTCCTTTGTATCAGTGTGTAATCCCGACACACAATCCAGAGACTCTTCACGACAGCCCTAACCTGCATAAACACTTTGACATCTGCTTGACTAAACCACCATAAAAACTACATCAATCAGAGGACTTTCCAAACTACACAGGGTGAGATCTGTCCATTAGGACCTAATCATGGATAAAAATTGTTTTGCTTTTTGAGTTTTTTTGCGTGTGTACACACTGGGACTGTATTTCTATTAGCACTTTTTCATTTTTTCATTGTTTATTTTCTTTTTTTTCTTTTTTGGCAGAAAGTTTTTGATACCATAGATGCAGTATAATAATAATAATAATTAGGGGCCACCCGATGAACTCTATCTATCATAGCAGGAATATCTAATTGACTTATTATATACCAGAGGAAGCAAATTAATCATGGATATTTTATTCTACTATTCTCTAGCTATCACCAGCAGTATTACATTGTTGTATCCATTTGTGGACATTTGTTTTGATTTAGAATTTATTTTGTGTGGCTACAATTACACTTGTATTGAAATATAAACTGTAAAGTCACAGACTAATATCCATAAACCGTGTAATAAATATAAAATCTTTTTCTGCATTACCTTTAGAGTGCGGTATCATACGTTAATATTAAATTGTTATACACTATATAGTTTTCTTTCTTCTTTCCTCAGTTGTACAGTATTTAAGAATTATCCCTCATTACCTTGCTTGGCACCCCAGTATTTTATGAGTTACAACTGTCGTGATGCTCGGTCAAGGACAGACCATTTTTATTCATTTTTTGTTTTTTAGTTTTTTATAAGCTACAGTTGTCGTGATGCTCGGTTAGCCTTTAGGTCTAATAAGACACAAGGTGGAGATGGAAGGTAAGAGTGTAAAGGTAAAATAGGGTAAGCAGATTTAAGAATAGACACATGGTACACTATGTAACGTTAGCTGAATGTCAAGATGAGTGTTATTGATTCTGCTAATGTAGAGGTAGAGCTCTATAAATATAATGAAACAGCTGGTTAGGCTGGACAGGACAGATAACTCACTAAAGTGCAAAATATTTTAAGAACATTTGTTGCAGAGGGCAATTAGCTAGTAAAGAAGTGAAAAATACAATTAACTCTTTTGCTACTGGGTTTGGTTTAAGAAAAAGTCTGAAAAAATGTAAATATATATATATTTTTTTAAGCTTAATTTGACACATCAAACGTCGATCACATAACATTAAGAAAGGACATGGATTCTGTGTATACATTATTTTGCAAGTTGTTTTTTTTAAATAAAGTTGTATGCCTTCACATGTTTAATTTCACATGTGTTAATTTATATTATACAAGAAATATTAGAAGTGATTAAAGGCTTTCAAAATAATAATGTAAATTCAGTAGAGCATGACGCTGTTCAAACTTTGTACTCAGCTATAGTTATACAGACTTCTGTACACAGACAGATCTGTATTCTGAGTTTAGTTGCAGTCAGGAACCTGCCTTTGAGCTACGATGAATATGATGGACCTTTAATCTCACTTTTGAGGATAAATCATTCTAGTCGCAGCAACAGAACGGCTATTTACAGCGCTTGTAACATTTAGGTTTATATAGTATATACTTTCTTCATTTATTACGAACGTCCCTTGAAATTTCAGCATAAAAGCAGAAAAACAATTTTGTTTATATGTAATTATAAGATTTGTTTTAAAATATTTTAAATATTAATATCTTACCAAAAATATTAAGCAGATACAAAATGCAACTCACGTTTAACCCCTTAAGAACCAAACTTATGGAATAAAAGGGAATCATGACATTTCACACATGTCATGTGTCCTTAGGGGGTTAAATCAGACACCAAGTTTGATATAATATTATATCAGATTTACTAACAGGCTGATGGAAGAATTTCAGGCTGCATATGATATGCACAGATAGGATGTCAATAATACTGTGAAGCATGAAAACGTGTTGGCTCTGTCTATGAAAATGCTCATTGTTTTCTACTCCAAACCCTGGAACTGGGAAAACAAACAGGTAGACAAAACCATAATATACTTGAGCAGACTTACAAATTTCCAGAAGATGGCACTATAACCAAAATCCAGGGTTGTTTTTGTTTTGTTTAATTCTTTCTTTTATTGAGGCAAGGGGAAGTGCTTTACAGAGAGGAAAAAGCAAAGTGAAGAATAGCACGCAGGGCAATGGCAGTGACACATGAGTTAGATACTATGCCAAGTCATTTGTCTCTTTTTTCATTTTTGTATCATGTGTAAAACAAGCTTAACATGTCAAGTGGAACAGTATAGTTATTACTCTAAATTTAAACATGTGTGCAGGTCTGTGACTGTTAGAGTACAAGTGGAGTATAAGCATGTGCTACCTGCAGAAAATATTGGGCTATAAGCCCGAGATTAATGTTACCAGGTTATTAGCCCATGCAATCCTGGGCGAGGTGCGCTTAGTTGTAGAGTGAGTTTACAAAAATGGCTAAAATGTAGTTCCAAGGCCCCATGATGCATTATTTAAATTATTAAAAAATTTTTTTTTTTTTTTTTTTTTATTAGTGATATTGCAGAAGGTCTTGATGGTAAGGTATGTCTTTTTGCTGATGATACTAAGATATGTAACAGGGTTGATGTTCCAGGAGGGATAAGCCAAATGACAAATGATTTAGGTAAACTAGAAAAATGGACAGAATTGTGGCAACTGACATTTAATGTGGATAAGTGCAAGATAATGCATCTTGGACGTAAAAACCCAAGGGCAGAGTACAGAATATTTGATAGAGTCCTAACCTCAACAATTGAGGAAAGGGATTTAGGGGTGATTATTTCTGATGACTTAAAGGTAGGCAGACAATGTAATAGAGCAGCAGGAAATGCTAGCAGAATGCTTGGTTGTAGAGGGAGAGGTATTAGCAGTAGAAAGAGGGAAGTGCTCATGCCATTGTACAGAACACTGGTGAGACCCAGAGGAGGCGGGCTAAAAGCTAGCCGGATAGGAGGCATGTGTGGGTGTGGTGGGTGTAGGTGTCACATGTGGGGGGGGTGTCACTTAGGTTAGGGGTGGGGTGGGGTCATATAAAAGGGCAGTCATTTTGTCCCTTACCTCAGCCATCTTAGAATAACGGCTGGTAACATCTTCTTCCTCTTCCTTGCTGCCTGTTACCACTGCTTGTCTCACGGCCAGGGCATGGACATAGAATCAATTTTGTCTGCTCTCAGGGCTGAGGCCCTTCAGGATGGAGGACGTCACCTGCAGTCACAGTTGGCGCGGCTGCAGGGTGCTTCTGGGTCGGCTGCTCCCCCTCTCACCAGCCCCAGCGTCCAGCGCCGCCGTGCACGCCCCCCCCACCCGGTATAGCCCCTCGCGGGAGGGTCGGGTGAGGGGCAGGAGCAGGAGCCCTGTGGCCGGGCCGCGCACCAGTTCCCACGTGGTCGCGGCCGCCGAGGTCTCTCCCACTCCCGGCACTTCCTCCCCGAGCAGGGCTCGGGGAGGCCGGCAGGGGGCCGCGCGCCGGTCGGATGCGGCCCACGCTGCCTCACTCTCATCTCCCCAGCCGGTCTCGCGGGCTTTGCGGAGGGCGGCCGCGAGACCGGCTTTCAGCAGGTTTCCATCGACGAGATCCTCACGGATGGCGGCTCCGGTGACCTCCGGTCGGGTGAGTAAGCCGCAGGTCGGCAGGGTTGTTTCCGGGGGGGGGAGTTTGGGAGGCCCTGTTACTGCAGCGGGATCACCTCACCCTCACATCAGCTCCCCTTCTGCTTTGCCCTCCTTCCCTGCCTCTCCTGGGTCTGCTCCTGCCACCAATCCTAGTGCCCTCCAACCCACAGTGGGTGCTGGCACTTCTCCCCTGTCCTCTGTCCATGCCCCATCACCCCTCCCCTCCCCCTCACCTGCCCCCCTGGTGTCTGCACCCCTTTCCAGTACGCCTGGACCTGCCCTAGGCCCATTGTCTGCCCCATCAGCAGGCCCTCTCAGGGTGGGGGCCCATCAAGTGTTACCTGCCCCCCCTCTTCATCATCCTGGGCCCTCTATTGGTACCCTCCATTCCACCCTTCCCGGCCCTATGCCTGTTGGGGTGCCATCCGCCTCTCCAGGTACTTTTACGGCGGGTGTGGGAGGGTTGGGTTCCTTTTCACCTTTGCTTTCTTCACAGGTGGCCCCTGGTCGGGTGCGTTTTTCGGACGCTGGCGCTGGTGCTGTCCCTTCTGCAGTGACAACTCCCGTGGGTCCACTGCAACCTGGGGACCAGGTTATGGGGTCGCCGCAGCTGCCGTCACATTCCATTGTCGCTGGTGAGTACGCAGCTTTATCCGGGGGTGCTTTAAGGGGTCTTGGTGCAGGGGTCCTACCTGAGTGGGATGCTTTAATACAAACCATGAGACAATTCTTACAGTCGTTGGAGAAGGGTCATCGCCCTGGGCTCCAGCCCCCTTTAGCCCTCGATGATCAGCTGAGGTCGGGTTGGGCAGCTGCTGGTGCTTCTGACCTTTCAGGGGTGGTCGCAGGCCCCTCTGCTGCACCTGCAGGGCCCAGTGGCCCTGTTGTGCCAGTTCCTCCAGTGGCGGAACTTGAGCCATCCAAGGGATCGTCAGATGACGTCGCTGCGTCTTCGGGGTCAGGGGTCGCCCCCGCTGCGCATGGGGCCGCTTACATGTGCTGGTCAGGCCCTCTAGGTCTCCATTTGACCCCGGAATTGCGCACCAAGATAGAAAAAGGGGAATTCGTTGAAATTTTTTCCTTGCTTCCTATGGAGGATCTGCCTCGGGTTGATCCTACGGCAAAAGACTCTGAAAAGGAGAAGGAGAAGTTTAGGTATCGGAAGATACCAAAAACTTTTGGTAATTGGATTAGGGCCTTTTCGATCCTGGCGAGTGTGATAGGTGAGAAGTCCCCTAATAAATGCTCATCCCTCTTTTGCTACCAGGATACGATATGGAACGCGTGCCGGACCTATGGCGGGTTAGGCTGGTGGCGCTATGATGAACAGTTCCGCCAACGCATAGCGGTCCGCCCATCGTTGAGTTGGGACCAGATGGACATTGGCTTGTGGTTGGCCATCATGACCCGCCCGGCGTCGCATCAAGGGGGCCTCTCGTCCTTTCTTGGGGGGGCCGGCGCAGGGTCCTCGACCGCTGCGTCGGCCAATCAACGACGAACGGGTTGTTGCTGGCAGTTCAACGATGGGCAATGTAAATTCGGCGCAGGCTGTCGTTTCAAGCACGAATGTTCTGGGTGTGGCGGATCACACCCCGCCTCAAAATGCTTTAAGCGGGGCAGGCCTGGCGACAAGGGTGACGCCATGGGCTCAAAAGGCGAGGACGCCGGTGGACGTAGGCGCGATGCAACCGTGGTTAAAACGTTATAAAAACAAAAAGGCGGCCACCTTACTCCTGGAAGGTTTTACGTTTGGCTTTTGGATTCCCCACCAACCTCGACCGGCGTCAAATGTATGCCGGAACTTGCGTTCGGTCTATGACCACCCTGGGGTGGTCAGGGACAAGTTGGCCAAGGAAGTGGCTTTGGGGCGTATGGCAGGCCCTTTTCGGGAATCCCCTCTCCCGGATCTCCGGGTGTCGCCATTAGGCGTCGTACCCAAGAGAGAACAGGGTAAATTTTGGCTCATTCATCATTTATCGCACCCCCATGGGAGGTCTGTAAATGATGACATTGCATCGGAATTATGTTGTGTTTCCTACGCCTCGTTTGATGCTGCGGTTTGTATGGTCAGAGCGGCCGGATCGGGGGCACTCATGGCAAAAGCAGACATTGAGTCTGCTTTTCGCCTCTTGCCGTTTCACCCGGAATGCCATCATCTCTTAGGTTGTTACTTTGAGGGGCATTACTATGTGGACATGTGCCTCCCGATGGGCTGCACGATCTCCTGCTTCTATTTCGAGTGTTTTAGCTCATTTCTTGAATGGGTGGTGAGAATGGAGTCTGGTCACAGCTCCCTCCTTCACTACTTAGACGACTTTTTGTGTGTTTGTCCCGCGCATTCCTCAATCTGCTCACAGATTTTGCAGTCGGTGGCGGATGTGGCCTCTGGGTTTGGTGTACCGCTGGCGCCCGACAAAACAGTGGGCCCTTCAACGTGCCTGTGTTTTCTTGGGATTGAGATTGATTCCGTTATTGGTGAATGCCGGCTCCCGGTGGACAAATTGGTAGATCTACGGGGGTCTGTGCGTGAGGCGGGCTCCTTGCGTAAGATCACTCTCCGACGCCTTCAATCCCTTTTAGGCAAGCTAAACTTTGCTTGCCGGATCATGCCTATGGGCAGAGTATTCAACAGGCGTCTGGCGGCCGCCACGTCTGGAATCTCGAAGCCCTTCCACTTCATCCGCTTAACTAAAGCGCTCAGGGAGGATCTGTCAGTCTGGGCTGTCTTTCTTGAAACTTACAACGGGAGGTCTTATTGGCAGCAGCCAGAAGTTTCGAATGCAGCGCTTCACTTGTTTACAGATGCTGCGGGTTCCTCGGGTTTTGGGGCTATCCTGGGGTCTCATTGGTGCGCGGAACCTTGGCCTGTATCTTGGGGCGATTCAGGCCTTACCAAGAACCTGGCGTTCTTGGAGCTCTTCCCCATCTTGGTGGCTGTCCACCTATGGGGTACGGAGCTCAAAGACAGGCGTGTCGTCTTCCACTGTGATAACCTGGGCGTAGTTCAGGCCATCAATAACCTGACGGCCTCTTCCCCTCCAGTGGTTAGGCTGTTGCGACAGCTGGTTTTGCAATGCTTGTCTCTGAACATAACGTGCCGTGCTGTGCATATTCCCGGGGTCATGAATATTACGGCTGACTCTCTTTCTCGCTTTCAATGGCAGGTGTTTCGGAAAGCCGCTCCGGGAGCAGACTTGGAAGGCCTCCCCTGTCCCAGAGAACTATGGTCCCTTGGCCTGAGCGGATAAGGGAATGGATACGGTCCTCGGTGTCTGAGGCGACATGGGTCCGGTATGGTAAGGCTTGGGGGGACTGGGTTGCTCTTGAACAGGATTGCGGGGGTTACACTTCTTCGGCGGAACGGGTTCAAGGTTTGTTACGTTTGCTTTGGTTTTGGGAGGCTTGCGGGTGTTCCCCGGCTACTGTTTCGGGGAAGCTTTCGGGTCTTAGTTTCTGGTTTAACCTAACTCGGGTGCCGGATGTCACAAAAGATTTCATGATTAAGCTTGCGATGCGTGGTTGGCGTAGGGGCCCTCGTGGACAGGACTCTCGTAGGCCGGTCTCGGGGGCGCTGCTGCTGGGAATTGCCTCAGTACTACCGCAGATATGTTTCTCCGTTTATGAAGCTAGTTTATTTCGTTTGGCCTTCATTTTTGCCTTTTTTGGGGCCCTCCGGATTGGGGAACTAGTCAGCCCGAGCAGGAGGACTCCGGGGGGTTTGTTAGTTCATGATGTGTTCCTCTTGGATGGTACGGTGCGTTTCTTGATACGGCGGTCAAAAACTGATGTTGTTGGGAGAGGTCGCTGGGTTACCCTTCGCACCATCCCTAATTCGTCTGTTTGCCCAGCCGCTGCTTATCAGTCCTACTGCTCCATACGCCCGAATCTTGCGGGTCCGTTGTTAATGCACGAGGATGGTACTTACCTGTCTCACTTTCAATTCCTCAGAGTATTTCGGTTGGCGCTCGACAAGCTGGGAATCCCGAGTGGTGAATTTGGGGGTCATTCCTTCCGGATTGGGGCAGCTACAGAAGCCTCTCGGTTGGGTTTTTCGGATCAAGTGATTCAAAGGATTGGGAGGTGGGAATCTGGGAGGTTTCGTTCTTATATCCGGCCCACGCGCCTGATGGGTGCCTCCCTTGTGTTTTCTCCGCAGGGTCCGGCCGACGGATCTGGCTGATTGGGCATTCATATATCTACTGGGCCCACCTGCGGGCAGGGGTACGCCCGGGTGGGACGCGACTTGGAATTCCCCGGGAGCTGGCTGAGGTCCGATGGTTCGGTTTTCGGGGCATGCGCTGGGGCCAGCTTTTGCCGGAGGTGTTACAGTTGGCTACATTGTTGGGGGCCCCTGATGTATTGGTGATACATCTGGGGGGAAATGATCTTGGGGCGCTGCCTGCTTGGGGGCTTAGTGAGCTCATTAGACGGGATTTGGCGCGCTTGCTGGTCCTCTTCCCGCAGCTCTGCTTAGTCTGGTCAGGTATAGTATCTAGGAACTATTGGCGCCGCGCGAGGGATCAGGGTGCAATTGAGCGCTGCAGGGTGAAGATCAACAAGAGGGTGTCCAAATTCGTGCTCGGGGTTGGGGGTGTCACAGTGCGACACCGTATATTCGAAAGGGAAGCAGCGATCTATTTTCGCCCGGACGGGGTCCATCTCACGGATGTGGGTTTGGATTTATTTAATCTTGCGCTGCAGGATGCGTTAGAGCAGGCCATGGCGGTGGTGGGGAGTCGCGCCCGCTGATTTAGGCTTAAATGCAGTAGGCGCTAGTGGCGGGTATGGTCCTTGCCAAACCAGTTGGAAAACGAGTACACCGGAAGAAGGAATGCTGGATCTGGTCCCTCCCCTAACCTCGGAGAGTTTGTGGTAGTTGGGCGTGCCCCCCGTGCCAGTAAAAGGCGGCCAGGGGTTGGCATGGGGAATTGGAAGGCCAAGTTAAAAGGCCAGTTATCTTGGACGAGGGGGGAGGGCAGTTACCCTGGTTGGGGGTACTCTGGGAGTTATTATGGTTTGGTTGGCAAGGACAATATTTTCCGATAAAATATTGGCTGATTGATTTATGTTTATTATTATAAATAAAGCTGTGGCCTGTTTATACCACATTTATGTCTCTTGGTTTTAATTGGGGGGGAAATTGGGATAACGTAATTTTGATTGCTTTAGTTCGCACCGCACAATAACCACTACCTACACACAAGGCCCAGAGGAGGCGGGCTAAAAGCTAGCCGGATAGGAGGCATGTGTGGGTGTGGTGGGTGTAGGTGTCACATGTGGGGGGGGTGTCACTTAGGTTAGGGGTGGGGTGGGGTCATATAAAAGGGCAGTCATTTTGTCCCTTACCTCAGCCATCTTAGAATAACGGCTGGTAACATCTTCCCTCCCGCCCACCCTTGCTTGTGATGGTTGTATATTGTCTATCTCTAACTTTCTTTCTTGTCGCAGCTGGCGGGTATGGTCCTTGCCAAACCAGTTGGAAAACGAGTACACCGGAAGAAGGAATGCTGGGTCTGGTCCCTCCCCTAACCTCGGAGAGTTTGTTTTTGTAAATATCTTTTTATTAAACCTTTTCGTTTTTGTCAATTTTGCAACATGTCAAAGAGAAACATGGACTCGCAGGTCCCTCTGGTCATTCACAGAAGCTTATACATCGGAAGGCATGTGATGACATACGTGTCTGGGCGACTCGCAGGTCGCTTTCTTGAGTAAATAGCATGTGTATTGTGGACTCGCAGGTCCGGTGTTACATGGTGGTGCTTAGTACTCTGTTATATTTGATATATACCATTTCTACGTTGGGTGGTTTTGCATGCCCCACCGTGGTTTTGTTTGTCTATTCCCCATGCCTACCCAGTAGCCTCTAGGCAGTAGTGAGACATGTGGCCATGTGGTGTGCAGCCCCCCAGTGACCTTGTGTCCAGGGTCCTACCTGGCCTTATTGTGGGGTGTTGGCCCACTGCCGTAGTATAATTTGGTTCTGCCCAGCGGCATAGGTGGAGTTGGTGGGAATAACCTAAGGGGCATCCTGCGACTCCCTCCTAACTAATGAGCTTTATAGCTCACAAAACAGGCGCTCTTCCACCCCCTTTACTCGCGAGGCCGCAGTCCGCCCCGAGCCCCGCAAGTGGTCGCACCCTAGCAGGTGTCGTGGCCCTCCCCCGCGCCGCCCCACGGGTCCCCCGAACCCGCGCTCCACCCCGCTCCGATTGGTGAGGTGAGGTATTGCGTTTTGGGCCAGGTGTGGATCGTCCCGCTAGTCTCCCAGCGTCTCCTCCCGGGGACCATCGGTTCCCTCCCCCCTGGTCAATTGCATCGTCCGAAATGCCTCTGTACCCATCCGTGCCAACCAGGGTGTCCATGTGTCTGAGTATGTCTGCGTTCGGTCTTGGGCTGAATACCAGATCTCCTCTGTGACTCGTAACTCCTCCATTCTAGTAAACCACAGGGAGAGTGTTGGGGTCGTGTCTTTTTTCCAGTACAAAGGTATTAGGTGTTTTGCGACGTTGAGGGTTCGGATGGTCAGGGAGCGTTTGTAGCGTGATGTGGGGGTTGTCGTGTGGTGTAGGAGGTACGGGGCGGGCCGGAAGGGTGGGACATTGTCCGTGAACATGGCCACCATGGCAGCTATTTGCTCCCAGAACGGTACTATAAGTGGGCATTCCCACCATATGTGAAGAAAGGATCCCACCCCTCTCTTGCACCTCCAGCAAAGGCCATCCGCGTCCAAGTGCATTCTCTGTAAGCGTTCTGGGGTCAGGTACCATTGTGTGAGAACCTTGTAGGCAGTTTCCTGGGTTTTGCTCGCGATTGCGCAGTGGTGCACTAGATCGCAGATCTTGTGCCACTGGGTCTCGGTAAATGTTTCCCCCACGGCAGTCTCCCATTTGGACATGAAGGGGGGTGGGGGGTGTCCCTGTTGTCGTTGTAGCATGGAGTAGAGGTAGGAAATGCTATGGGGCATGGGCTCCGGGTCCTGGCACAGCTGTTCGAATGGCGTAAGGTCCCTATATACGTCGGGATGCTGTGGTATAGCAGCGATGTAGTTCTTAATTTGGGTGTATCTGAATGTCGTCAAGAAGGGCTGGGTGGGTGTGCCCATGAGCGACTGTAGGGACACGATTTTCCCATTGGTGGTCATGTCTCGGAGTCTGGGTATGGTTTGGGGGAGGACGCAGCGGAGGCTCCCCGGTCTCATCCCCGGTTCAAACTCCGGGTTGTACACCAGAGGCAGCAGCGGGGATGGGAAGGAGGAGAGGCGTAGTTTCCTCGCCTGTGAGTGCCATACGGTGAGGGTGGCGGTGATGAAGGGCTGTTGGTGGACTAGCCGCCTACCAATCAGTGGGTCCAGCCACAGGAGGGCTGAGAGGGGCCTGCCTGCGTGGTGTGTTTCGATAGCCTTCCAGGGTTTGCTAATCCCCTCTTTTGCCCATTCCATGGCCCGTTGCATGTGACATGCTTGGTAATACAGTTTGAAATCAGGAACTGCCAGGCCTCCTGCTGTTTTGGGGAGTGTGAGTTGTGTGTACTTGAGTCTGGGTTTAGTACCCTTCCAGATAAATTTGATGAGGAGGGTGCGGAGTGCGGAGAAGAAGGTGGTAGGGAGTTGGAGTGGTAGTGTCTGGAATAGGTAAAGTACCCGTGGGAGGATATTCATTTTGGCAATGGCCACCCTGCCGAGCCAGGAGAAGTGAGGTGTGGTCCATTCTGTCAGGTTCTTCCGTAATGTTGCCATCAGTGGGGTGAAGTTCATATGGTAAAGTTTGGATAGGTCGGCCGTGAGCTTCACCCCCAGGTATTTTATAGCGGTGTCTTGCCATTGGAAGGGAAAATTTCTTCGGATTTGGTCTGCCCTCTTCGGGGAAGCCAATGTTAAGTATAGAGGATTTAGCGTAATTGATCTTAAGGTTGGCGATTTCGCCATATGTCTTTAACTCTGCCATAAGGTTTGGGAGGGAGATTTCTGGGTTCGTTATAAAAAATAGCATATCGTCTGCATATGCTGCGATTTTGTGGTGGTCTGCCTCCACCGCTACCCCCGAGATATCTGGGTTGTCCCTTACCGCTTGTAGGAAGGGCTCCAAGGTCAGGATAAACAGAAGCGGCGACAGAGGGCAGCCCTGCCTGGTTCCATTCCTGACCGGGAATGCGTCTGTATAGACCCCATTTATGCACACCCTAGCCGTGGGGGACGAGTAGAGGGCCTCTATCCACTGGCGCATGTGGGTCCCCAGGCCAACATGCTCCAGTACCGAGAACAGGTAGTCCCACGCCACCCTATCGAAGGCCTTCTCCGCGTCCGTAGAGAGGAGGAGAAGGCCCTTCGAGGAGCGCTGTGCGTGGTGGATCAGGGAGAGGGCCCGGACCGTATTGTCCCGGGCTTCCCTGTGGGGGACGAATCCCACTTGGTCAGGTGAGATTAAGTCTGGTATGTGTGGATTCAACCTTGTAGCTAGTATTTTAGCGAATAGGCGTAGGTCGCAGTTAAGCAACGATATCGGTCGGTAGCCCGTGCACCGTTCGGTATCTCCCCCCTCCTTCGGCAGCAGGACAATATTGGCCGCTAGTGTTTGCTGGGGGATAGTATTTCCCTCTGTTATAGAGTTGAAGGCTGAGATAAATTGGGGGGGCAATGTGGCCAGGAAGGTTTTATAGTATTTGAGAGGGAGGCCGCCTGGGCTTTTGCCGGTCTTCGAGGATTTGATGGCTAGGGCCAGTTCCCCCTCCGTAAGGGGCGCCTCCAAAGCCTCCGCTGCGTCCGAGGAGAGTTTAGTTTTAGTGTATTTAGTGAGGTATGCGTTCATGCGGGTCAGTCCCACGTTAGGGTCCGCCCGAGGGGCGTGGGGGGGAATCGCGTAAAGGTCCGTGTAGAAGCGGGTTACATCTGTAGCGATTTGATCTGGCATTTGGTGTAGTTGGCCTGTGGCGTCGCGCATGCGTGCAATATATGTCATGGAGCGTTTTTTGTTGATCATTCTGGCCAGCAACCTGCCGCACTTATCCCCTTCTGTGTAGAAGAATGATTTAGTGCGCTGGAGGGCCCTAGTGTACGATTGCCGCAGGGTCCGTGCTAGTTCTTCACGGGCTGCTATGAGTTCCCCGAGAAGTGTGTCGTCTAGTGTTTGCTTGTGGGCCTGTGTTAGGGTCCCTATCTTGGCCGTTAGTTCTCGGATCGTGTGGTCCCGTGCCTTCTTCAGGGCAGAGGAGTGTGAGATGAGAATCCCTCTCATCACACACTTGTGGGCCTCCCATGTCAAGAGGGGGGATGTGTCCTGTGGTAAGTTCTCGTGAAGTAGTTTGTCAGGGCTTGTTGTACGTCTTGGGCCACCTGCGGGTTGGATAGGAGGTTTTCGTGGAGCCGCCATGTCGTGGTTTTGGGTTTGTGTAGTGGCGATGTAAGTTGGATTGTGAGTGGTGCGTGGTCGGACCACATGGACCTCCCTATGGCAGAGTCCCGCAGTCTGGGTAGATAGTAGTATGGCAGAAAGAAGTAGTCGATGCGTGTGTAACAGTCATTCGGGGTCGAGTAGAAGGTGTAGTCCCTAGCTGTCGGGTGTGTTGCCCTCTAACAATCTGTAAGCCTGTACTGATGGAGAAGTTTACGAATCTTAAGCAGTGTGGGGAGGGGTGTCGATGAGTGGCCGGGTGTAGAGCAATGTTGAAGTCCCCACCCAGGACCAGACAGCCCGTCGTGAAGTCGTGGAGGGCCCGGAGTGTGTCCCGGAGGAATCTGTCCTGTCGTGTGTTTGGAGCGTAGATGTTGGCAAAGGTATAGGTTTCCTCCAGGATTTTACCCCTAACGAATACGTATCTGCCCAAGTTATCAGTCATGGTCGAGTCAGCTACGAAGGGTATGGATTTGTGTAGGAGTATTGCTGTCCCCCTAGATTTCCCATCTGGGTTATTGCTGTAGAAGCCTTGGGTGTATATATGGTTGCAGAGTTTCGGAGCAGCATTGGTTTTAAAGTGGGTTTCTTGGAGGTAGACCACATGGGCTCTAGTTTTCTGACTGAGGCGTAGCGCATGTGACCTCTTTTCGGGGGAGTTTAAGCCCTTGGCGTTTAGGGATAAGAAGTTGAGTGGGGCCGGTGCGTATTTGGGTGCGGGTGTAGCCATAGTGTCAAGTCCCGTGGGTGTCGAAGTTGCCCCGGTCAGTGGTGGCCCAGGCAGGTCGAGCCCGGCCCAGGGGCAAGCGGGGCAGAGCGGGGGAGAGGACGACTCCGCCCGACGGAGCGCAGAGGGGGCCGCCCTCGCAATGGGAGAGTTTGTGGTAGTTGGGCGTGCCCCCCGTGCCAGTAAAAGGCGGCCAGGGGTTGGCATGGGGAATTGGAAGGCCAAGTTAAAAGGCCAGTTATCTTGGACGAGGGGGGAGGGCAGTTACCCTGGTTGGGGGTACTCTGGAGTTATTATGGTTTGGTTGGCAAGGACAATATTTTCCGATAAAATATTGGCTGATTGATTTATGTTTATTATTATAAATAAAGCTGTGGCCTGTTTATACCACATTTATGTCTCTTGGTTTTAATTGGGGGGAAAATTGGGATAACGTAATTTTGATTGCTTTAGTTCGCACCGCACAATAACCACTACCTACACACATGTACACAGTACTGGAGACCGTATCTTCAGAAGGATATTGATACCTTAGAGAGGGTTCAGAGAAGGGCTACTAAACTGGTTCATGGATTGCGGGATAAAACTTACCAGGAAAGGTTAAAGGATCTTAACATGTATAGCTTGGAGGAAAGACGAGACAGGGGGGATATGATAGAAACATTTAAATATATAAAGGGAATCAACACAGTAAAGGAGGAGACTATATTTAAAAGAAGAAAAACTACCACAACAAGAGGACATAGTCTTAAATTAGAGGGACAAAGGTTTAAAAATAATATCAGGAAGTATTACTTTACTGAGAGGGTAGTGGATGCATGGAATAGCCTTCCAGCTGAAGTGGTAGAGGTTAACACAGTAAAGGAGTTTAAGCATGCGTGGGATAGGCATAAGGCTATCCTAACTATAAGATAAGACTAGGGACTAATGAAAGTATTTAGAAAATTGGGCAGACTAGATGGGCCGAATGGTTCTTATCTGCCGTCACATTCTATTATTCGTATTATTGCCATTTATATAGCGCCAACAGATTCCGTAGCGCTTTACAATATTATAAGGGGGAGGGGGGGAATTTATCTATAAATAGGATAATTACAAGAAAACTTACAGGAACGTTAGGTTGAAGAGGACCCTGCTCAAACGAGCTTACAGTCTCTGCAGTTTGACTACAAAAGCATCAAATAAATGTATTTAGGGGGCGCTTTAATCAGGAGATCACTAGACCCACTTAAAGGGAAACTCCAGTGCCAGGAAAACAATCCGTTTTCCTGGCACTGCAGGTCCCCTCTCCCTCCCACCCCCCAATCTCCGGTTGCTGAAGGGGTGAAAACCGCTTCAGTAACTTACCAAAGGCAGCGACGATGTCCCACGTCGCTGCTTCTTCCTCTGCTGCCGCTCCTCCTAGTGATTGCGTCGGCCGGTGGGTGAGACTGATCCCGCCCACCGGCCGGGGAGACCTAATTAGCATTAGCACTCACCATAGGAAAGCATTGAAAATGCATTTCACTGCTTTCCTATGGGGAAATGAGCGACGCTGGAAGTCCTCACACAGCGTGAGGACGTCCAGCGACACTCTAGCACAGGTTTCCTGTGCTAGGGACACAGAAGTGCCCTCTAGTGGCTGTCTACTAGACAGCCACTAGAGGTGGAGTTAACCCTGCAAGGTAATTATTGCAGTTTATAAAAAAAATGCAATAATTACACTTGCAGGGTTAAGAGTAGTGGGAGTTGGCACCCAGACCACTCCAATGGGCAGAAGGGGTCTGGGTGCCTGGAGTGTCCCTTTAAACATCTGTTGCTAAAGCAAAAAAATGTGCATTTTGTATTAAAAGTGATTTAAAGGCATTGACTGCTATTCCTACCTACTTTACAACGTCCTTAAGTTATTGGTGATTTTAATAAAATTGCAATGTTTTTGGTGTCAGACTTAGCGGACAACTGACCTCAGCCATGGAGGCGGAACTGGAAGCGAGGAAAGCAGCGTACCGAGGGCTAAAAGGTCAGTAAAATAGCTTTTCCATGCACTCTAGGGGGAGGCCTGACACCCATACTGCTACAGGACACTATAGTGTTAAAGGGACACTATAGGCACGCAGATCTCTTGATCTCAATGAAGTGGACTGGGTGCAGTGTAAATGTCCCCTTGGCTCTGCAAAGCTCTTTTAGAGAAACTACTAGACAGTCACTAGAAGCGCTTGTTGGAGTTTTACAGAGTTTGACTCATGGAACGACGCTTGACATCCTCTCGCTTTGCATGTTGAAACACCCCATAGGAAAGCATTGAGTCACTGTTTTACTATGGGGAAGGCCTAATGTGCGCACTTTAGGATCCCCCTGTCGGCTGACTTCGGAGGACACAGAGCCTGACCTTGGGACATTAGCGCTGAAATCAGAAGCTCTTCATTGGATATTATTGATCAGATGATATATTCATCTTTTAAGTGTGGGTGCCCAATTGTAATTATATACTCACAGGGCCGGACTCGGAAGAAAATTCGTCCCGGGCATTTTTTAATTACAGCGGCCCACTAAAAAGGGGGCGGGGCCAGATAGGGTGTGTTTTGTCATCACCAATGACAAGCACGCCCCATCACAAAGTGAGCATGTTGGTTCAATGCTCTTCCAGGGTAGACCATGCGCAGAGCTCTGCTGAAGAGCTCCGGCATGAGAAAAATACCCTGTATTTGTTCTGCACAGCGCAAGCAAATTTAATAACATGCTTGCACTGTATTTGCTTGAAATTTGTCTCTGGTGTCTCCATAGTTGGGATACCAGGAGACAAAAATGCCAGGAAAGCATATTGCGCAGTGTGTGTGAGGGTGCTCTGTGTGTGTGTGCATGTGTGTGTAAGGGGTGTAGTGTGTGTGAGAGGGGTGCAGTGTGTGTGTGTGAGTGATGGGTGCTGTGTTTGCGTGAGGGTGCTATGTGGGTAAGGGTGCTGTGTGTGTGATGGGTGCAGTGTGTGTGTGCTGTGTGTGAGTGGGTGCTGTGTTTGCGTGAGGGTGCTATGTGCATGTGAGGAAGCTGTTTGTGAGGGTGCAGTGTATGCATGCAAGGAAGCTGTGAGTGTCAGGGGTGCAGTGTGTGTGAGTGAGGGTACTGTGAGTATCAGGGGTGCAGTGTGTGTGTGTGTGATGTGCGTGTCAGGGATGCAGTGTGTGTGTGAGGGTGCTGTGAGTGTCAGGGGTGCAGTGTGTGTGCTGTGCGTGTCAGGGGTGCAGTGTGTGTGTGTGTGAGGGTGCTGTGAGTGTCAGGGGTGCAGTGTGTGTGTTGTGAGTGTTAGGGGTGCAGTGTGTGTGTGTGTGAGGGTGCTGTGAGTGTCAGGGGTGCAGTGTGTGTGTGAGGGTGCTGTGAGTGCCAGGGGTGCAGTGTGTGTGTGTGTGTGAGGGTGCTGTGAGTGTTAGGGGTGCATTTTGTGTGTGCTGTGAGTGTCAGGGGTGCAGTGTGTGTGTGAGGGTGCTGTGAGTGTCAGGGGTGCAGTGTGTGTGTGTGAGGGTGCTGTGAGTGTCAGGGGTGCAGTGTGTGTGTGTGAGTGTCAGAGGTGCAGTGTGTGTGTGCTGTGAGTGTCAGGGGTGCAGTGTGTGTGCTGTGAGTGTAGGGTGTGCAGTGTGTGTGTGAGGGTGCTGTGAGTGTTAGGGGTGCAGTGTGTGTGTGTGTGTGTGTGTGTGTGTGTGTGTGCTGTGAGTGTTAGGGGTGCAGTGTGTGTGTGTGTGTGCTGTGAGTGTTAGGGGTGCAGTGTGTGTGTGTGTGTGTGTGTGTGCTGTGAGTGTTAGGGGTGCAGTGTGTGTGTGTGTGTGCTGTGAGTGTTAGGGGTGCAGTGTGTGTGCTGTGAGTGTTAGGGGTGCAGGGTATCTGTGAGTGAGGCTGCTGTGATTATACCTGAGTGATTATTTCCTGAGTGATTATTTACCTTTAGCCTGGGAGGGGGGTTCCTGCTGCTGGGGCTGCCAGCCATCCCTGGTGGTCCTAGTGGTGAGTGAACTCTAGCCTGTTGGGCTAGAGTTCACTCTCGCGAGACCCTGAGCGTTGCCATGGCAACGCTCCGAATCTCACGAGAGGAACCAGGCGGAGCTGCAAGTTAAAGCTCTGCCGGGTTCCTCTGCTGGCAGGCTGGCTCCCTCCCTCTCTCCCCGCCGGCGGCCGCAGTATACTCTATGTGGGCCGGTGAGGGAGATCTCTGATCTCCCCACCGGCCCGCTGTAGACTACTGCAGGGCCGGCGCTCGGATAGTGCCGGCCCTGCAAAGACCAGCAGGGGAGATCCTGTGATCACCCTGCCGGCCTCGGCCCCACGGCCACCGCGGCCCACTGGGCATTTGCCCGGTGTGCCCGATGGCCAGTCCGGGCTTGTATACTCACCATTTTTTATAACAGTTATACGCTATGTTGCTTTTTATTCTGTTTCCTTAGCAGAATTTTCCCCTATTTTGTTATATCTAAAGATTTTCTGACTGTTGTTGTGACTCCACCTCCAATAGTGTCATTAGCCAGCCGAGAACAAGAGTTGTAGCCTGGCCCATGTTAGTAATATGCATATTTTATTCTGGTCGCATCAGGAGGCTAAACACATGTTGAGAGCCAGGTAAGAGGGCAAGCCATTACTATAGCGCTACAGAATATGTTGGCGCTATGTAAATAATTGTAATTGCTAAATGGTTTGCCCCCATTTCAGGAATGACGTCACAGAACTTCTCACATTATAACCACAACAGCGGGCCGAAGTGATTGCGATACTTAGAAGGATGATCTCTGAAGAGGAGGAGAGGTTGCCCACCATTGACATAAAAACACAAGCTCACAGATGCACACACATTGGCTCACTGACAGACAATCTCACTGACACACACAGACAAGCTCATTGGTATACACACAAACGTAGTACAGACAGACTCTGACACACAGAAACTTTCTACAGACAAGCTCTGTCAGGGTCCCGCGGGCGGCTGCGAGGGGAGGCTGCAGTCCGCTCGCGGCACTCACCCTCCAGCCGTCCGCGGTCCCCCTTCAGCCGTGTGCTCGGCGGGCGGCACCCTCTCTCCTACGGGTGCCGTCCGCCTCTTCCTCTGTGTCTCCCAGCGGCAGCATGCATGACGCTGCACGCTGGGAGACCGCCCACTTTAACCAACGCCGGGGTCAGTCACCTGACCCGGCGTTAAAGGCACAGTGCGAGGTTTAGATATCTCCCACGTGTGATTGTTAATTCTGATTGGAAATTATCCAATCAGAATTAACCTTTGGATTTATATACTTACCTTTCCTGTTCCTCTTCGCCCTGTTGTGGTCTTTGCTTGTTAGTATTGATTCTGAACTTGTGCTTCTGGTTACGTACTCCCTGGCTTGTTATCCGACTTGTTATGTGACTTTCTCCTACCCTTTGACCTCGGCTTGTCTATCGTTATTCTGTCTTCTGGTTCCCCTTACTCGGCTTGTTTCCTGACTATTCTTTGTGTGCTTAGCCCGGCCACTCTAAGGTCCAGTACGGCACTTTGTGTGTGTGTGTGTGTGTTGGCGTGTTTGGTTCCCCGAATCGTGACAAGCTCACTGTCACACACACACACATGCTCACTACAGAAAAGCTCACTGATACACACATGTCTCCTACATACAAGCTCACTGACACACACTAGGTCACTACACACAAACTCACTGTCACACAAATGCTTACTACAGACAAGTTCACTGACACACACATGCTCAATACAGAAAAGCTCACTGACACACATGCTCCCTACAGAAACGTTTGTAATAAACATGGTCTAGATATTCTGTGGCCACCCTTTACTTTTTCTTGTGATCAAGTCATTGGCACAATGCCACACCTACAATGGAACAGATATGATGATATGCTTCTAAAACCTTGCTTTAGAGGGATCTGGTTATATATGCAGTGGAGAACCTCAGGCTTTATCAAACTGTTCCAAAATAATCTGACAGAATTCATGAGCGGCATGCACTGATAAGTAGAGCTATAACCAATGGCACACACACAAACTCACTCACTAGCAGGTGCCATTTGTATTCTGTGAGTTCGATGGATGCGATTAGCTGTATTGTGTTGTGGGCTTATTTTCACGTGATAAAGGTATACTGCTGTGATTGCGTATTTTATTTGCACTAGGTTGTCTTCATTGTATTAATAGTTTGTTATACTTTATCTGCACAAGGTATAGTTGGTTTATATTGGATAGATATTTTTAGTTTGGACTGGGGACTTTAGGCTATAGAGTTGGATTGTATAATATTGTATAATATTGTGTAATGTCTTTACGTATTAGGCTGGTAAATTATTGTATTAATGAGGGAGGGATTATATTTCTTAGGTATCAGATGTATTATGGCATTAGGTAAGGACTGCTAACGCTTACACTGAGGTGCTGAAAATGCTTACACTGAGAGTACACTTTTATCTATGGTATATTTTATTAATCTCTACTGTATTTCTGATCAGAGACCAACTGTGTTTCATTGTCTGTGCAGTGATAATGAAGTTGAATCTGAATATTTGACTATTATAGCTCTTGTGGCTGTAGCTGTTTTGCATATTATACCAGTTTATTCCAACAAACAAACGTGAGAATTACTAAGAATTCAAAATGAATTTCAAAATGTAGGGTAAATTAGAGAAATTCGTCATGGTAGCTGTCTTTAGATTGACTGTTTTGGTCTTAAATTTGAAATTCTGTTTGAATTTAGTGTCCATATATAGTGTTTAAATGCACTCTCACTTTAATGTGTCATTTTAATCAAGTAACACTTGGTTCATGAAATCACAAGCGGAATAAAGCATGTGCCGGAGACTGGTCATTCTTTAGTGTGAATGACAGCTGTTCCTAAACGAGGACACAATGTCAACTTGCCATATCATGTACTGAACATTTTCTTTGCGATGTATGATGAATCATTGACTGGTAGCAACTTGTTACTTAGTAAATAATCCGTTCACAAAATGTTTGCCAAGAAACTCGTTTATCTTTGCACAGTGGCAGAAGCCAAAAAGTACGGCCAATAATAGATATACATTGATAATACAGAAGAGCCTCCTCTTACTTTGTAAATTCAAACACTGTCAAATTGTATTAACTGCTACAATGTAGCCTGCGTTGAGTTCATAGTATAAATCTACAGTATCTATAAAATAGTTATTGGGGTAGTTTAAAAAAAAAAAAAGTATGATTAACGGGGGTTGACGCCTCTCTGAAATTTAAACATTTGAATAAAACATTGATAATTATCTATAACTTGTATTGAAGGTGAAAAAAAGTCACCAGACCACTTTATCTAAATGAAGTGGTCTGGTTGCAGAAGTCTTGTACTTTTAACCATTTAATAAAAACCATTTCCTTTTTTTAAAACTGACAGCAACTTTTGATTGGAGGAACACTGCGTTAACAGTGCATGGTCTATTCAATGCTTCTCGTTAGATTGGACGAGATTGTGGGTGATGTCAGTATTCTTGCTGACATCACCAAAGGCGGAGCTGGAGGCTGCGGTGGAGGAGTACCGGTGCTGAAAAGGAGATGAGTAATGTTTACTTTCATTCTACAATGCAAAGGGGGTTGGGCAGTGCTGACACCGATAAAAGGTTGAACTTTTTCACGAGATGCTCAGTTTTCGTTTAAATGTATATTATATTGCAAATGACGCCATTAACCAATTCAGGCAAGGCAGAGTCACGGCAAACAGTGCAAAGGAAGAAAAGAAATAGAAACATTGTTTCATTCCTCTTCTTCCCTGGTTGGTTTAACAATGCTGACTGCCAGGTACAAGGACAGAACTTATAACAATGATTAAAGCGGCACTATCACGCCAAACGTACTTATTCCCAATCACTTCCTATTCTTTTCCTCTCTCAGAATCTGTTCTTTTTTCTTGCTATCTGATCTAGTATTATTTAAAACATAAGACAAAGTAGGGAATTAAGTCAGCTCCATTTCCGGTGGTTCAAGAAAGTTTTCCCACAATACTGACTGGTTGATGATTTTTTGTGATCTGTCCTTTTTTTAATTTTAATACTTCAATGCAACTTTATGGATTTTTATTTGCCCTTTTTTGGAGCTGAAGAAAGAAGGTGAAAAAAAAAAAAAAAGAAGACATCTAATAGTATTTTTCTTATTTTCCAGGTAGTCTATTCCCCCCTCACTATTATTAGGGTGATGGGGGTAGGTAGGATATATGTTTCTTGGGGGGGCAGGTAACAAAGGGACCCCTTGTTATGTAGGGGTGACTAGGGGCTAGGGAATTTCTTCTTCCTAGTCACTGGGGGGGTTCCAGTTAGTTCCCAATCCGCCATTAATGGGTGATGGCTGTGGGGAGGGCAATATGTTTCCCCGTTATCCCTTAGGGCCCCCTCCCGCCACTAATGGGTGGGGGATGAATGGGGGCAATATGTTCCCCCGTTATAACTTATGGCTTCCACCCGCCGCTAATGGATGGGGCAGGGGGGACACTAGGTCCTCCATTTACTTTTATAGCCACCACTCGAAGGGCACAGCTGGTGGCTGTAGGGGGAAACTATGTCCTTCTTGTTATTTTAATAGGTGCAGGTGGGGGACCTGTGCAAGGTCCGCTTTATTGGATTTTGGAGGTTCTTTTTTACAACAGTGATCAGCCAGTGGCATTCTTGTATACTTTCAGTAAAAAAGCAAAAGATTGGTATTAGATATTACTAGATCTTTTTTATTTTATTAGTTGTAGAGAATGTATTCTTCCCTTTATCCTCCTTATCTCTTTTGTAATTCTTATGTTTTGTACTTGCAATTTCATCACCCAATTTTCTGATATTTAAAAAAAAAAACTATTTTTTTTGCTTTAAACCATTCCAAATCCTTGATTACATCTGTATCAATTTCCACGTTTTTATTCTCCTCTTCTAATTGTGCTCTCTCCTCTCTCTCAAAATCCGCTATTTTTTTTTTTTCATTCTTTATTTTGGAAATTCATATGACCATACATACAATGTTGCAACACATGCAAATTAAATAACAGAAAATGATACCCTCCCCATGGTGCCATATGGCTACCATCACAAAACAGTGCATGAAATGTCAACTACATATAGCACCCTTGAATAGGAAACAACGAGACATATGATCACAAATGGAAAATAGCAGATCTGCCATTTGTCACATCTAGAAAAAGAATACAGACATTATTGCGAATGGTAACTTTCTTTTTGTGTTACCTAATTGCTAAAAGTATCGATTTTATTACATTTTTAATTACTTGCGGAACATAAGCCCTGCGCGTGTGGGTTCAACAGATTCAAAATTCCCTATTAATTGCATTAATTCCTGGGAACAATTATGAAAAATATTGTCCCACATTTGCGGAGAATTTTAATTATCCCACCCAAAAGCTGGTGTTTTATCTATCCTTAAACCACGTGGCAGAATACTTTTTAAATAAATAATTCTCCATAAACAAAATCTCCCACTATTTTTTGTTTCCTTAGTGAGTAATCTCTCAAAAATATTCATCCATATTAATTCTGTGGAATTTAATTGACGAAAATTTAAACATATTTGCAAATTTGCCTACTCTAGATTTCCTAAAATGTGAACCCTTTGTTTCTGACTTAGCATACAGCCAATTTATAGAGGATCGAACAAAAAATGACATAGTATAGCACTGCTTAGGCAATATGGGCCAAAAGGAATTTCTTATATTTCACTCACAAACCACTCAGTGGGACAGGCATATAGGCAAATTGTAATACTATATTGGCTGGTTTTTTTTTTTCTCACAACAATTCAATCTAAACAAATAATTGAGAAGTGGCAAGTCCTTTTTATTACGACCCAAGAAAATCTAATCTGTAAAAATTGTTCTGGAAGGTACAGGAAAAAGAACATGCAGAACTCTCAGCTTTAAATAGTAGCTTGCAATAGCCTGGTATCTGCAGCTACTGCAAGCACTCCCCCTTTTCCCCTGACCAGCCGCTCTGTGACTGTCAAATCACAAACTTCTCAATGACTAGACTGGTAAGTTTGCAAGGCAGCTGCTCTGGGAAGCTACCTGCTTCCCCAGTTTAGCTCCAGTGAACTTAACTACCAGGAAGTAACATAACCCGACATCTGAAGGGCAGCTGGGGAGGTGTTACAAGGGTTAATTGCTTTTATTAAATGGAAAAAAAAGAATATACACTGAAGCGCTTTATGTGTTTAGAATGTTACTTTAAATTAAATGTTCCTGTCCTATAGAAAAATTTTAAAACAGGATTATACATAGGACTGAAGGTCATGCATTTAGACTGGAAGAAAGGAGATTTAGTCTAAGGCAAAGGAAATGTTTTTTTTTTTTTACAGAAAGAACAATAAGGATGTGGACTTTTCTGTCTGAAGAGGTTTTTTAATCAGCATCTATAGAGATAAACACAAAATAAATATATATAACCACAATCAATGCAGTGTAAATATCCATACTTAAAACAGTGTACCCTCTGTATACCAAACAATAGGTAAACAAAAACAACCAACAGAGGCGGCTCTCTAATTAGATGGTTTAGGCAGGCGCCTAAAGCCTCGCTCTGGTTGGGGCCTTGCGGCCGCCTAAACTACCTTAGGACAGACTGTGTTGGGTCCTCAGTCAGTGACAGAGGATTCGACACCAGGAGGGGGCCCGGCGGCTTGCCCGGCATGCCGCCAGGTGCGAGGCTCCTCCTGGCTGCCCAGCCAGCCATCACAGACACAGGTCTGCAGCTCCACAATGTGCAGAGCTGCAGACCATATGTCTCGCGAGAACTGGCCAATCAGAGTATTGCCGCGGGTTACCACGGCAACGCTCTGACGGGTCTCACGAGATACATGGTCTTCAGCTCTGCGGAGCTGCAGACCGGATATAATGGCCACCGGACCACCAGGCAGCCCACACTGGACCACCAGGGAATTTAAAAAAGGTATTAAGTTCCCCCATCGCCCCCCCTCTCACATCACCTCCCTCCCTCTCACCATCACCCCCTCTCTCTCACATAACCCCCCCATCACCCCCTCCCTTTCACATCACCCTCCTCCCTCACACAATCACCCTCCCTCTCACCATCACCCCCCTCCCTCTCACTATCTCCCCCCTCTCACCATCACCCATGGGAACAAGGATACAGGTACCCTTGAGAAAGGCAACAAGTTGGTGCCGAAACATTGGCGGAGTTGGTGACTTGTGTTTCTACCTTGGGGCTTGTAAGATTTTTTGTTTGCCTCTATTTCTGTTACCTTGTTTACTCTTGTTTTTTGTCTGATATTGTGATTTTTTCTACTTAATAAAGTCTTATTGTACGTCTCTATGTTGTCATAGTGTGCATTCTGTATTATATATCAATCAATTTTAGTAGCCACTTAGTCACAAACACTTGCCAAAGTTCGCATTTATATTATAAAGTCTACCGAGTAAAACAGTACCCCCCATGTACAGGTGTTAGGGTGTCATAGAAAGTTACAGGGTTAAATACAGTGCTAGCAAATTAAATTATCTGGACTTTTGGCCTAGGATGTCAGGCAGGTACCTCAAACTGTAATTAATAAAATTACCTAATTATGTAAAATATGGGGGTTGGGGCCTGGCCGCCGACGGGATCAGACGTCTTCTGTCTGAGCTCCCGCTCCAGGGCCGAAAGTCGGCGCAAATTGGAGGTTAACCGTGACCGGCAAACCCCACCGATGACCACACAGACCCCAAGTCACTGGGGAGAACGGGGATACCGCAAGGGAGCCTGTCCGGCACCGACAGTAACCCGGCTGGGCTCAGAGCTCGTTGGGGCTTTAGCTGGGAAGGGACGGCCGCCCTCCCTGTCTCCTGGCCGGTGGCTAGTGTCCCCCCCCCTTTTGGACCGGGGGGGTCATCCCGGTCTGCAGCAGCACTACCCAGCGCACCAACCTGGGCTTATTCAACCACCCTGGCGGGGAACAACACACGGGCGCCAGTCCACAAGATGGCCGCCGCCATGTGCGCGAGCTGCTAGAGCGATTGAGCTGACACCAGCTCAAAAGTGAGGAATACTGCACAGCTAAAGAGAACAGCACCCACTGTTATTCTACCAGCCTAATACAAAGCAATAAAGCTGAGATCGATACCAGCGATCTACTACTCAGGCACACCCACGAGCACTCACAGAGTGGTTCCTCGAAGAGAGAGACATGGCCCCAGCGATGAAGCACTGCACAATGAGCCTCTTAGAGCACCGCGAGGAAGCAGATTCACACGGACCGAAAGCCCGCAGCTGCGAGGTCACCCTGAAAACAACATAGCCGCAGGGATATGACTCCCACCCGAGGCAGACACTGCAACAACTCGCAAGTACTCCACAAGGGGACTATCACTCTGCTACTTGCCTGGACTGTGCCTCACATGGCAGTTCCCAAGCTTTTGACCTTCTGTAGCCACCACACTTCATAAGCAAGCCTCACAGCACACAGACACTGATTCTTATCTAGCTGGCGGGGAGTTAACCTGGGGTGGATAAATGAACGCATGTTTTAAGCTTTTACCTATCGATATACTTAACTAACCGGTGTGACCATTTGCTTTAGTTAAAGTAGCCCTACTGTAGACTACACCAACTTTTCTAAAGTAAACTGCATGAGACCTAGCCTGAATGTCATTTTATGCTTTAATAGCACTAGCCTGTCTAAGTAATTTGCGTTGCAAACCAGCACTACCTGCATCAGTCATAGACTAGCAACTGCACTGCTCAAGCTTGTTTATCATATATACTTACTCTATACCTTAAAAACTGTGCATGTTACTCATATGTCCCGCATGTTACGCAAAGAAATTGTCTAACACGTAATGCCAAGGTTCCTAGCATAACTTGAAATGTAAACTTGCGGTCTAGCCTATTATCTGTTATGATTATTTAGACCAGATTTCACTAAACAAAATGCATGTCCACCTCTTACGCATAGATAAGCATAATAAAACCAATATCGAGAGACGGAAACGATGACACTCAACATGAACACTGATCTTAAGATATTGAACTAAATGTGTTTATAATTTACAATTGAATTGAACACCCAAATGTTTATGATAATCGAGCACCTAAACTATTTCAATTTTGTTATCTCTAACTAAAACATGTGCTTGACAATCGATTACCACAACCTGTAATGCAAATGTTCACTATTGTACCCTGATGTCGCTGTTGTGGCGCACCAAGGAGAATTGTTACTTTTGTGCACACCAAAAATAAAGAATTCCCAAAAAAAATTATGTAAAATATTACATAAATATGCACGTAAAATGTAAATATATATATACATATTTATATATTTGAAGTCTACTTATATATTTATGAAATTATTTATGTAATTATGTATATGGACATATATATTTCATATTATTTATATATACGTATATATATATATATATATATATATATATAATTTCCTTCTAAGTGTATTTTGATATAAATATATATATATATTAATATCAAAATACAGTAAGAATAAAATTACATATTTTTTTATTATTTTTACATTTTTTTAAATTATTATTTATTTTTTTATAATATATATATAAAATATATATATAGATCCCCAGCACTCACATTTAAAGTATACCACTACCGGGCGCAAGACCAAGGCTCCAATAGATAGACAATCCAATAAGGGAGGCTGCTCTCCGGACTTAAAACTTCAGTTTATTATTATTGATTAAAAATGACAACCAATGTTTCGGTCCCCGCTCGGGACCTTCTTCAGGGTCAAATACAACAAGACAATCTATAATATATATATCTATCCCCGCAGTGGAGAAGAACACCGATCGCTGGCAGGGGAACGTGTATGAGAATAGTGTGAGGGGGAGGGAGGGAAGGGGTTATCTTTTTTTTAATTATTATTATTTAATTCTTCACTGAGTGTCTCGATCCCTCAAGACATTCAGCACAGGCAAAGCTTTGGAAGCATGATGCCGGACGCCACGTGAGGCGATCACCCGGTGGTCTGGCAGTGAGGGGGGATATTGCAGGAGGCATTGCTGCAATACCCTTAGAGCAGCTGGAAACAATCACGCTTCCAGCGTTCTAATTCGCCACGGACGTACAGGGTATATCAACAGTCATTAACAACCGTTTTTTGTGTGACGTACCCTGTACATCCGCGGTCATTATGGGGTTAAATACTGATCTTTTAAACAGCAATTTGATGAATACTTGCAAAAACACAATAGACAGGGATATAATTTCTAATTAGTGGGGTAACAGCTTCTTGATCCAAGGAGATATGCGACTGCCATTCTGGGGGCAAGAAGGAATTTGTCCTAGTTTGTTGCAAAATTGGAAGCTCCTCGTACTGTTTTTTTTTTCCTTCTCTTGGATGAACAACAAAACTCAAATGTAAGAAAGGCCGAAATTGATGGACGCATGTCTCTTTTTCGCCTATGTCACAATATGTGTCATTGGAGACTAAGGAAAGACACATGCACCTTGGTCATACAAACTTCAATGAACCATTATCATTGAGAAGACATGATTAAGCAGAGTATGATGTTCTTGAGGCAGTTCTACATGTGATTGAAGATCATGTTGGTATGTGCGTCTGACCACTCACTACATTTCAGCCACATAGAATTCTCGTGCATCCTGCCTGCTCCTCCAAATCAGCGGTGGTGTCATGTTCAGAGTTTGCTATGCCGAGCATTCAATCCGAATAAATATAGTCTGCTCAGTTTACAGTACATGCTCATTCCTGCTCGATCCGGCTTTTTGAACATTGATAATACAGTAATTCACACTGCTTAGTGAGCATGTAAAATGATGTGAATGTAATATTACCTGCAATAATTGTCCTGCAAAGTGAGAGAGAAATCCGACATCTCACATATATAAGTGACTAATAAAATACAGGCCCCTCGAGTCCACACTGCATTGAGGTAAAAATAAAAAATATATATTTAAAGGGACATTCCAAACACCATTACCACTAACGTGTGCTGTAGTGGCTATGGTGCTATGAGTTCCCTGTCATTGATTCCTACCCCCTCACCCCCAAATGTAGGTATTCAAACAATTTGATAATTGTATGACTCCTTATCTGGAATCCTGTCGGGAATTGTTACTTCCTCTATGGAGAGCCGGCTACTTGGCTGAGAATTTCAGCTGATTGCTCTCAGCCAATGAGCTAAGTACAGCACTGTAGGCTTATCTCAATGCAGAGAACTTTCAGCTCTCATAGAAAAGATGGCCAGTGCTTGAGTACCCCAGGTAAGTCATTTGACTACTTATATTGGGTGGGGGGACACTAGGGAATTCCTGGCACTATAAACACTGCAGCATGCTTAAAACACATTGACACTCACTGACAGCTGGTGAAGTTTTAAAATTGTGTGTTACTGGACTTCAGCGGACTGGTCTCAAGTTCTCAACCAATTAATTAGATTTTCTTTGCGCCCAAATCCGAAAGTTCCAGGCTGGCTGATGACAATCCAATAACGTTACACCTCCGGCAACAAAAGGGTTAAACTCGGTATGTATAGTATTTCAAAGCAAAACACTGCGTATACAGACTCAAGGCACCATGAACACTTCAAATCACTGAAGTGGTCATGGTGCCTGGCCTAAAACATTAAATTTATTATTCTGATAGTTCTCTGGAATGTAAGTTGGCAATGGTTTCATAATAGTGTTGGAAATTACCCTCAATAAAAGTTATGGTTAAAAAAAAAAAAAACAGCAACATAGCAGAGCTCCAATACCACGACTTGGTATCTCCGCTAAATCCTCCTCGAAGCTAGAAGAAGCAATGACCAGTGAATAAAACTCTTTCCCCGCAGTAACTAGACAACACATAGTTCTGGGAGTACAACTGTTTTTATTCAGCCAAAGTCAGCCTTTTATGCACAAACCCCAGCATGGATTCTCCATTGTTTTGTACATAGTGTCCGCCCAGGCGTCTCTGTGTCTGGAAGAAAATTGAGTTACTGACCAGAAAATGAATTATCTCCCGAATACAGAGAGCTGAACATAAAAACATAAACCATAAAACAGTAAAAACACACAGGAACCCCCACATGTCCTATATCCCCAGATAGCTCTCATCCGAGCGCCCAAGTTGGTAAAATAGCGCCCGGAACTATAAAGAATTGTCTGATCACCACTGAGGTAAAGTTTTGACTGGCCGCACATGAGGACTAAGCACAAAACAGTTCCAGCACAAAGGTGGCTTTGGGCGGTCAAATATCGGGAACTCCTGTGGCCAAACAAAAGGGGGCTCCCCCTGGTTCTCTGGGAGCAATTGATCCAAATATGTTGTAGTATTTTCCCTCTAAATAGCGCTCTCCTAGAAGTTCAGCAAATGCAATAAAACAGTCCTGCAAGCAGACCAGAAACCACATGGCCAAGTGTCCGTATATGGTTCACGGCGTTTGCGGCTAACCACCGCTGGGGTCATTCGTTTGACAAAATGACCGCCGTCTGTCAGGGAGCATATGTTCTGCAATTTGTTCGGTAGAAGGGAAAGTACCGTACCAGGGGATTAAGGAATAAGTTCCAAGGGGGCAATACTGGTACAAGGACAGGGTCCGCCAAAGCCAGTCTACTGATTTCTAAGGAATGCTCATATAAACGACCCAAGCAGCAGTGAGTGCAAAAGAACATACATAGTGTTGGACATTCTTAACAGCTCTACAGAAATAAAGTGTGTACAGTTTTATCTCCTTACAAACATGGCTGCAGACCACCATGCAGTTTTCATTATTCTGACAAACAAGATGATACCACAAGAAACATGGAAAAACACCAACACCAAAAACAGCATTTAACACATAAGATATATATACATTAAGATGTTGCAACAGAATACATGAACAAAGTATGTACTCTCACTGCGTGTACTGATCAATACAACATACATACGATCTGTATTTATGCATATACAGATTATTTACCTAGCATCATTTTCTCCCTGCAACCCTCCACCAGGCAGGTATATAAGTGTTAGGTATTAGTATTGTCTGTGTCCCGAAGTATTTTCTTCTCTTACTTGTTGATCTGGGTCTGTGACATTCCCACTGTCCTAAACTACAACGTCCTTAATTGCTGTTCACCTCTAGCGCCTTGCGTACGTATGATGAAGTGATGGAATTTTCCTAGTGTGTACTCTAGTCCACCCCTTGATGTTAAATGTGCTATAAAAGCTGGCATACGTATATTATGACTGGGCATTATTTCACAAACTCCTGAACCAACTGCTTGGTATGCCATTTCCAGTGTAGAGCTTCTCCTGACAGTCATCAAGCAGGGTGATGGGAAAATCATTAATACAAAGACAGATACAGCACACGGTTTCTTTAACACGCTCAACATGTAAAGATGTATGTAACAGGAATAGGGGAGACCTGTCCTGCTACATTGTTCATCCCTTCTCTTTTGGTACCTAAACCACCATACTAATTGTTCACGGTAACTCTACCCATAGGGCTAGCAGGTATCATCCCCTCTACCCAATTCTTCTTCCAAACAGGTACCATGCCCTTTGCCCACGCCTCCTTCAAGTATTGTCCCAGCTGCTTCTACCTGACACCATATTTACAAAACACTCTTTCCTGGCTCTCAAGCCCAAGTGATCACACTCTTAGCGGAACACCTACTGTTAGTAAACAAGAGGACTATCATTTAAGAACCCATAGTATACAATGTATAGTCACAATTCTGTAGTTATATATGCCTTGCATCTGACAGACAAAGCTTTAGCCCAAGTTATTGATCACGTTTTAATTCCTTTTATATATTATTGATAGCTGTTTGGTAGCATAGGTCTCAAAACCTGATCCTTCTGTAATAATGGCCCATACTTATTAAAAATTATTTAGATTTTTCTTATATTGTACATTGTATTGTGTGACGAAGACATATATAAACGTATTGTCTGCCTGTTCTGTTCTCTTATTTTTCCTAATGTTCAGTAAATCCTTTCTGCTCATATTTTCATAATTACTAATGTATTTTTCTTATACCCTTACACCTCCTTTCAATTAGTTTGCATTTTATGTAGGTTATTAAAAAAAATAGCATGACCGCACTCAAAAGAACTTAATGTAAAAAGCTTTACATTTAACAAGGCAACTTGAAATTACTTATTTTAGCAAATGAATATGGGGATTTAGTTTCACCATATGGCCATATTGTGTTAAGCCCACCACACTACGACACAGTACCCCAATATCGTGGGTACTACACTAATTTTAACATGGGAGATTTACATGCCAACTTGTAACTTGCAATACTTACTTGCAGCATAAACTGCTTCAAGAGACTTCTCAATTTAAGCTTTCTAGTAGTCACCTCAAAAGGGGCAACCAAAGTGGATGGGTGGACTGCTCAGCCTTAAAGCAATCGGATCTGGATTCCAAATCTACACAGAAAAAAATGGGAATTGGGGGCACACCCAGGGCCGGTGCTAGGATTTTTGACTACACAGGCGAAGATGCATTTTGACGCCCGCCCCCCAAAAAAATAAAATACAATGCATCTTCACCTCTGTGTCTCGTAGCCCCCTTTTGAATTTCTTACCCCCATTAGTGTTGCATATCCACTCTCTTGAATGTCTTATCCCTTTGGCCCCTTTGTGCCTTACACCCCCCTTTAGTGTGTCTCCTACAACACCTCTTATGTATTTCTTACTTCCCCGCCAGCCCCTATCTATCTCTCTTTTTCTTCCACATAGACATAGATACAGGCAAAAATACATACATGCACAAATACACAAACATACAGACACACAACCATACAAGCACACAGACATAATTTTTCAGGCACACAGTCACAAAGATATACAGACACACAGTCATAAAAGGCACACAAACAAACACAGTCATACAATCTACACATACAGGTACATTGTCATACAAACACAGACATACATTCATACAGACACAGGCCCTCACAGAAATACAGACAGACATAAAGAAACATAGAGATAGGCATACAGAGACATACATACACAGACAAACAAAGAACCCTGCACACTGATACCGTGTAAATGCTCCGGCCATCAACAGTGGTGGATGCTCCGTGTCAGGCGGACATCGCTGGATCCACCAGTAAAGTCTTCAAAAGGAATAAACGCAGGCAACACTCCAATAGTAAGGATGGTATATTTATTGGTAGGTGAACCACCCCATAGAAAGTGTGATGTTTCAGCTCATGCAATAAGGCTCTGCTGAGCTGAAACAACGCACTTTCTTTGGGGTGGTTCACCTATCAATAAATATACCATCCGTACTATTGGAGTGTTGACTGCGTTTATTCCTTTTGAATACATACACACAGTCATACAGAGACATACATACTGTATGTCTCTGTATGACGGTCTGTGTATGTACACAGGATGGCTAAAAGATAGATCCCCATCTGTCATGCAACTTCAACAATGCTTTGAAAGCTGGGGCTCTACCGATTCCCCATGCTTGCAGTATTGTATTTAGCATGGAGCAGTATTTGTGTGTTTGACTGTAAGCATGTGTTTGTATGGAGTATGTTTGTATGATTGTAGCGGTGTGTTTGTATGTAGTGTTTGCATTTGAATGCAAGCATGCATTTATGTGTAGTGTTGGTTTTTGAACGTAGGTGTGTGTTTATATATAATTTTGGTGTCTGATACAGAGGTGTGTTTGTATGTAGTGTTGACATTTGAATGCAGGTGTGTGTTTGTATGTAGTGTTGTTGTTTGCATGCAGGTGTTTATTTGTGTGTAGTGTTGGTGTTTGAATGCTGAGATATATGCACATATACACATACACTGCCACACACGCACACACTGTGATACACATACACAAAGATACACACACTGACGCACATGCAGATATACATATACACAAACTGATACACATTCAGATAGACAGACACACATATACAGATACACACAAACACTGACAGACATACAGATAAACATACACTGACATACAGACACGCTGACAGACATACAGATACACACATACACAATGATAGACATACACAAACACACAAAGACACACAGACATACACACACTGACAGACATTTAGATACACACAGACACACGGACAGAGACATTTACACACACACACTGACAGACATAGATACACACACACTGACAGACATATACAAACACACTGACAAACATACAGATACACACATACACAATGATAGACATACACAAAGACACACTAACAGACAGACATACACACACACTGACAGACATTTAGATACACACAAACACACGGACAGAGACATATACATACACACACACTGACAGACATAGATACACACACACTGACAGACATATACAAACACACTGACAAACATACAGATACACACATACACAATGATAGACATACACAAAGACACACTAACAGACATACACACACACTGACAGACATTTAGATACACACAAACACACGGACAGAGACATATACATACACAAACACTGACAGACATGGATACACACACACACTGACAGACATGGATACACACACACACACTGACAGACATAGATACACACACACACACACTGACAGACATGGATACACACACACACACACACACTGACAGACATAGATACACACACACACACACTGACAGACATGGATACACACACACACACACACTGACAGACATGGATACACACAGACACACTGACCAACAGGTTCAGGAGGGGGGCTTACCTGGGATCCAAAGTGCTGCCTGAGGTAGTTGGGAGTTGGAGGAGCTGGTCCTGCCCAGCCCCCCTCCTCTCTGCCTTCTGCTGCTCTAGTCTTCTTGGGAGGACTTCCTCCCATGCTGATTAGAAGGGGGCCAGTGGTAGCTCCGCCCCTGCTGGGCGCCAGCCGCGCTGTGTGCTACAGTGGGAGCAGGGATATGACGTTCATATCCCCGCCCCCTCCACACAGTCCGCGGCACTGCAGGGTGGCGCTCGGCCACGCTACAAGAAGTGACCGGCAGGAGAGGGGAGCTGTGCGCTTCCCTCCTGCCGGTCACTCGGACATTTGCGCCCCCGGGCCGGTGCGCCCTAAGGCGGCCGCCTGTGCCGCCTTATGGACGCGCCGGCCCTGGGCACACCCAGAACATGCATATCCAAGCAGAGGTGCGGCCATAAAGACCAAGACATATACAAACTACAGTTAAAGGAACAGCGCAGAGATGTAATTTGAGGTTCCTTATGAATTATTTTTACATTTTGCCTTTTTTCTTTTACCTATATTTTATTTAATGTCACTAATACTAAATGTTGCAGTCATGCGAACTGAATGAAATGTGTGCAATTCTTCGTTTATACATTACTTTTCCTGAAATTAATATGAAGATGTACATTTTTTTTTTTAAACAAATTTTTTCCCCTTTTCTGGATCTTTTAAATAAAAGAAGAAAAAAAGAAATAGTAAAGTTGATGCCTCAAAAAGTTAAAAATAAACATGAAATAAAAGGGTCAGTTATTCATAGGCGCCCGTTGGCATATACTGCATTTCTCCCAGCTCACTTATCCATGCTTTTCTCCATCGCCAGATTTAACTTTACATTTTAAACTAGGGGGAAAAAAAAACTATTAGAAGTAATTTCTCTAGTTGTGCATAAATTATTTTAAGCAAAACTGTGGTGGGAGGGGATATTGTCTTTCTGTGAGAGGGGCTTTAATAGCTGGGACTGTATAGTTACAGGAACTTCATTAAAAGCATGGGCAATCACCTTTATTAGTTGGAGCAAATGCATGGTTTCCTGGTGGGCACCTGGCTACTGGGTGCCAGCCAGCCGCTCTCTCATTCAAGAATGTACCAATATTATCACTAATCTATGTAAATGGCCACAGCTGCTCCCTCTCATACTATACACTTCTCTGTAATTGCAGGACATGAAAAAAATATATAAATGCATTTTCCTGGGTGCAACCACATCTGTAGAACCCACAATGTTAATGTGTATTGGGTGCACAGCACCGTGTAAACATTTACCATTCACACAATAAGGTCTATCTGTGACCTGGGGGTGACCTAGCTGAATCAGCCCTGGTCCTGACCTAGAATTAGATAAACTTCTACTATAGAGCAAGCGAAAAGTGTTTAGTTACTACATCACAGTATTATCCAGTTACATGATTAAAGTGCCAAATCGTGACTCTGCGTTCCATTGAAACAGACACTGGAGGGATGGGTAGCCTGCTAGAAACTGGCACTTACTGGATTGCTCCCAAACTCGCCTGCTGGGATTAAGATTCCACAACTTCTGCAGACAGTTCGAGACTCATGTGTCACAAGCTGGGGGGCGCATGGCTAAATATGACCAACGCAGACATTTGTACAGTGTGTGGCTCAATATGCGAGAGTATGTAAGAGCCTTAAAAGAGGAATATGTACAGCAGACAGATACTTTAATCTCTGATTGAGGTCTGAATAATCCCTTACAAAGGAACATTAATGTCATGAATGCAAACGTATTTCTAACAGTGTTTTGCCATTTAGATAGTCCCCCTAATAAATGCTTTAACTGCCTTTCTTCCCCACCACCCATTGCTCCTCCCCTGGCTGCGATCATTACAGATTATCTCAGCCAATCCAATGCTTTGCAGCGTGGAGCATTACTCTTCTTTATACAGAGCATGAAGACCGCAAATATCAGTCCAGCAAAGGTTGCAGTACCACACCAGGAAGGACCTCTAGTGGCAAGCAATGCAAACATTGCCTATCCTTGAAAAGGGCAGTGTTTGCATTGTTGAGGGTCTGCTGTAGTGGTTCTGGTACTTTAAGTGTCAATTAAGTAGAAACTACAGCTTATTGTAATGTTATCGTGCGAGGAGTCCCGCAGTGCATTCCCTCCAGATTTTGTCAAAACGATACCACTTTGTAGTACACCAAAAATTGTAGCAGCACTAGTGGTTAGGGAGACCACTGTCCCATTGAAAGGAAGTGGAGACGTAAAAAATTACTATATCATTTTTACAGGCTTGCATATGTTAAGCCCTCCCCACAATTAACATACACAGAAGCAATATTCTGTTTGCTTCCAAAATTTCAATCAATTAGGATTTTTAATAAAGCCACACATATTTTCTGATTCATCACTTTAATAATTTGAACAGTAAATTAGATCCAAATGTCACAAAGATGTGATGTAAGACTAGGTTAATCCTAGAGAAACTATTCTGTTCAATTTAAAATTTTATCATAAAATAAAAACCCTTCCCTTAATATAAAATATTGAAACCACATTCATAGCAGCATATACGTTACTCATTATATACAAATAATCGTGAGCAGGATAGTTTGCAGATATACAGATATATAGTTTGCTTTCTTTTTACAGAGGCAGACACCAGTAGTTATGTGAACTATGAAATATTTAAAATCTTGTTACAGACATCAGTGTAGACTTGATTGAAGATGTCATCTTTTGACAAAAGGCCATCTATGGAAACTGCAGAAAAAAAAAAATGTAAACAATTTTGTACATTTAGAGCACTTTCATCAGACCAACTTTAAACGTATCTGCTGTTTAAGTAGATCAGCATCCTTTGATGGAACTATCCCTCCAGTGGCTCTTAAAGGGATTCTATGGGGTTCGGAATACAAATCTGTATTCCTAATAATATAATGCTTCTTGTCCCCAGACTTCCCTTAATGGCAGATAAAGGGTAAAAAAATAAATTTAAAAAACCCAGTAATTTACATCCCTAATTCCTCCTCCAACAGGGGGTCTTAATGCGCTTGTGCATTAGGCTTTCCTATGGAATTTTCACTGACCCTGAATGTCCTCATGCAAAGCATGGAAGACAGTGTGTCCTTTAGGAGACCCAGAGTTCGTTAAACTTCAGGAAGCACAGCCATTGGATAGACAGCCATTAGAAGCTGTCTTAGTCCTGTAATGTACAGGGACACGGAACACAAACTTCAAGGAAGATTACGTGGTCAGGGTGCTTATAGTGTCCCTTTAAAGAAACACACGGCTGCAAAAAAATATGCATTTTGTTTAATTGGGATAGATCTAAAAACCATCAGATCTCGTCTACAACCTTTGCAAGTTCTACCCTTCTAACACAGGGCAGACTTTGGCTGTAACCACAGACGTTCCAGTGCAGCTCAATAAGAACTATTTGCAAGGCAGGTGCACTCTGAGCTAAACTACCAGTTGCCCAATTTACAAATTAATCCCCCATAGCTGTCAAAGTGCCAGTTTCTATTTGCATCTGAGATACTGACCTATTTATCGTCACACAAAGTAATTCTGGAAGCTAAAGTGCTTTAGAGTTGTTTTTTTGTAAGGGTGGACAATGTAGCATGTCGTTTCGCAGAAGATGGTTATGGCAAAACACAAGATGTAGAAACAGAGTTTCCATTAGTGTTAAACTTACAATTTAGTTTTTCCTTTTCCCACTGCTGTCCAACATATATTTAGCATTTAAGGTCAGCTAGATTTATTAGTTTCTTTATGCAGCAGATTTCGGAGCTCCACTTGCACGCCTTACTCAGACTGTTAAAGCAATGCCAGCTACTATAAATAGGTGCTCTTTCCGCAGCATTGGTCAGCGGTTCGATTTACAGAAACCTGTACCATGTGTTAGAATATCCAAAAGTCCAATATTTAGATCAATCTAAAAGCCGTCAACTTACCAAAAGCCACACCCTGATCTTCCATTTCCTGCCTATGCTTCAAATACATGGGCCAAACGTGTCCGTCGAAGAGTCCTGGAGGGTCTGGCACGCGGTAATTGCGACCACTACATGAAAAGATTAATTGGAAATGGTCAGTTTTACTTTTAAAGGATGAACACAGTCTAACATGTAACTATGGCCCTGAATACTTTTTGGTCTAGCCCCAAATCTGTATACACGCCCACCATCCCATCCCACATACTCTTAGAGGATACACTTCCTTTCACAATAATAAGGCACATTTTAGAATCTTTAAAAAGGTGTATTACCTGCGTCTCAGCTTGCACTCTTCATATGGAATGGTTAAGTAATATCGCCGGGAGCACATTTCTGCCAGTGGTCTGTAGAGAAAGGATGAGTATAGACAGTTTACATGCAATCCATTGAAAAATTTGATAAACAGACAACTACCATGGCTAAGGAGGCAGGCTTACATTTATTTATGCTGTGCAAAAACTAGAAAGATTTGAGCGTGCAAAAAATAAATGTTTTACTTTAGTGCATTTCATAGATTTAGGCCTTATTAATATGCTAAATTTAAAGTGCTGCATGGAGTGTCCCTTTAAAGGGGCAGTCACTTGTCTTCTGCTTTTTTTGCAAGTAATGTCAGAAAAAGATAAAAAAAAAAAAAAAAGGCAATCAGCTCATTGGAGCTCCACATTTTTTTTTAACACACCCCTCCGAATTTACATAGTATTAAAAAAAAAATTGAAAAAAATTTACACACACAACTCCCTAAACATATTCAGCATTGGAGGTTATAAAAATATGAACTTCAATTACTTGTGATTGTAAAGCAAGAATCCTTCTAAAATAAGTATTTGGATTTCGTCGTCTTCTTGTTGTTCATATGGATGAGAACCGGCAATTCCATGGGAACGGGCAAACTTGACAGGGTTCTCGACCCAGGCTGTGACGGTATTCACCATGGCTTCCATATCAATAGAGGTAATCACTGTGGGTAAAACAAATACATGGTAAGAAGCACTCCTGGCTGGATACATGAAATATACCATGTTTGCCATAGTTATATGTTGTAGAATAAAAAAATAAAAAGTAGGTACGTATACATTACTGCTTGCTACAGCGAACACGGGTCTTACCATCCCATTGTTTAAAGCCGTCTTCACCGACTTCTATCTGATCTGGCGGCTGAAACATAGTGAGCAATAAACAATGCTGCAAATGCAAACCGTGCAGCGATGGATACACAGAAAACGGACACGAGCAAACTTTATACGGTTTTAATGCAAAGGTTCCGTCCTCCATATTAAAATATTTAAAACTATCAAAAGTTTCAAAAAAAAAAAAAAAAATACATTCAATTTCATTAAATCCAGTTTACTGGATTTACAAGCTGTATTAATTCTATAAAATTATTGGAACAGGACACCACTTTCTCAACCAAGAGCCATTTATTGCAAAAGGAGGGAAAATTGCCTTCTTAAAAACGAGTATAGTAAATTATGCAGGTTAAAGGGTCATAATATGAAGGAAGTGCCTTCAGCCCATTGTAATGATTTATACAAGTAAAACATTAAATAAATATGCCAAATTAAAAAGATTAAAAAGTACTTCTTTAGGAGATATGAAAATTGCAGCAACTGCAGATGCACGTTGCACAACAGACCTCCCCATGCAGTTTTTTTTTTCTGCACACCTCTGCAGGGATATGTAGCTTAGCCATATTGCAGTTTTGTGAACTGGGTTGTGTATAGAAATCATCTGATCCACCAACCTTGCATGTGCATAACTGTGGCCCACGCTCAGAAATGCACGCATATGTTGGCAGGGTCCTATGTAATCTCCTGATACAAAGAGCATTTTTTTTTTTTACATCCAGTCATATTTATAAAACACTGCAGTTATGACACAGTAATGGGGGATTCTAAGTGCCATGCAGTAATACAAAGTTGTAATAGTGCTTAGAGTGACTCTTTATCATCAATCCCGAATTATTGAAATGTGTATAATTCTGAAAGAGTGAGAGATGACATTACTGATTTTTGACGGTAAGTACACACAATGCAAGCAAGCACTTTAGTGTGTATATATATTTAACCCCTTAAGGACACGTCATGATTCCCTTTTATTCCAGATGTTTGCTCCTTAAGGCGTTAAGATATATAAAAGAATTTAAAAAAAAAAAAAAAAAAAATTCATACCACTTCAGCTTACCTTAAAAAAGTCATCTTGATGGACCACACAACAGTTAGGAAGAGCAGCTATTAATCTCCTTGTGAGGGTAGTTTTCCCACCATTTGTAACCCTAAAAAAGGACAGATTCCAAGTATTAAAATTTACAATTGTTCAATACGAGAAAGTAATGGCATCGCATTGACAATGGTTTTGGCTTATTACACGGTCAGATATGTGCATTGACTTAATGCTACAACTCTCCAAAACTGACTGCAAACAAGCTAGACAGAAAAATTCACCGATAGTCAAGGTGTATAATAAATACAGTTCATACTGGTCAACTAATTCAAATGACAGGGAAGTGTATTCTTTAAACGAAATTGTTCATAAAAAAAACAAAAAAAACCCAATTATTTTGCTATTTAGTTTTCGACTCAATATACTTTCAAAGCCAATCGGACAATCAACCTTATAACCACTTTTATTGTATCAAACACCAGACATTATATTCACGAACAATGTAGTGGCCACTTTTATCATCTAAACCATTTTTACTTTAATGGGTTACGCCAAGAACCATGACCTCTTACGGATTTGAAGTGGTAATGGTGCCTGGAGTCTGTATGTGCAGCATTTTGTTGGGAAGATGGAGCTTAAGGCCTTTGTTGCCAGAGGTGTAGCTTGACCTCCATCAGCTAAAATTAGCCAGCCTGAAACAGGAGTTCCGGACTAGTTAATATCGGTTCTGTGTATTGGATACACTGGATGCTGGTGGCTGACATACCCCTCCGTAGCGCACTTGTTCTCCACTCAGCCCATCTTTCACCTAGCATCACGCAGCTTGGGGAGGATTGGGCTCAGTGGAGAACTGTTTCACAGTGCTGGAACAGCGGTTTATATTTAATTTTCTAAGAAACCCACTTCAGCCTTGTTCATATAAGATCTAGCTTATGGTTAAAACCAAGTTGTTGGGTTTTTTCCCCCGTATAGTCAGGAATGAAGTTAAGAGTGATGCTGGACAGCACATTAATATCCCTATAACATTCAGTGAGCACTTCTCATGGTCACCATTAACCGGTGTTTTTGTCACATGCCCTATCCTATCAGAATGAGTGTCCCTCATAGCTCGGCAATCATCGGAACCCCTCCTCCCTCGCCAACCGAACCCCATCGTCCTGCGAAACCCAAAACCCCCTCCACCGTCATCGGAACCCCTCCTCCCTCGCCACCCAAACCCCCTATCGTCCTATGCCACCCAAAACCCCTCCACTGTCATCGGAACCCCTCCTCCCTCGCCAACCAAACCCCCCATCGTCCTGTGCCATCCAAAACCCCATCCACTGTCATCAGAACCCCCACCTCCCTCGCCATCCAAAACCCCTACTACCGCGCCACCCATATGTCTGAAAAGCCTGTGTGCAGTAAGGCAAGCACAGTTACCGTCACACTCCACTTAATAGTTAGGGACTTTGCCGCAGCACTGGGACATTTAGGGTTAAAGTGAGTTTTGAAATTAAGGGGGTAATTTTTTTTTTAATTTCATGTTTTTTTGTTTTTTTTTATTTACAGATTACTGAGATTTAGGAAGGGAAAAATATTTTTTTTTAAATAAAAAATATAAATAATAAATAAATAAATAAATTTAACATATATATAAATAAATAAATAATAATAAAAAAAGTTCTAATTTATATTACATTATGTCCAGTGTTAATTGTAACCCAGTGCTGTGAGCTACTTACCTAGCAGGAGGACCTACCTCCCCAGGGCCAGGGATGGAAAGCCAAGGGTTAATACATAGCCAGCCGTTCACTTACCCCCCGATCCCGATGATAACTCGCCGCATGGCTAGTGACTGGTCCTTCCTGCTCGCTCTCTAGCTCTGGCTAGCTCCGCTGCTGCCACCGGCTATTTCATTGACAAAATGAAACACGCGGGCCGGGCAGGCTTTATACCCAGCCGGCAGTGGGCAGGAGCCACCTGTCAGGTGCCAGTCACAGTCATGCTCTGTGTATTAATAACTCTGGGCAACACTCCCATTGCCTAAATTAGTAATGGGGAAGGGAGCAAATGGCATTAATTTCCCACTGAATCAGGGCTGGTGTATAAACTTACTCTTCAGTGTGTGTATGTGTACAAAATATGTGTGGGTGTACAAAATATGTGTGTGTACAAAATGTGTGTGTGTATGTGTACAAAATGTGTGTGGGTGTACAAAATGTGTGTGTGTGTGTGTGTGTGTGTATGGGTACAAAATGTGTGTGGGTGTACAAAATGTGTGTGTGTATGGGTACAAAATGTGTGTGGGTGTACAAAATGTGTGTGTGTGTGTGTGTGTGTGTGTACAAAATGTGTGGGTGTACAAAATGTGTGTGGGTGTACAAAATGTGTGTGTGTGTGTGTGTGTGTATGTGTACAAAATGTGTGTGGGTGTACAAAATGTGTGTGTGTGTGTGTGTGTGTGTGTGTGTGTACAAAATGTGTGTGTGTATGTGTACAAAATGTGTGTGGGTGTACAAAATGTGTGTGTGTACAAAATGTGTGTGTGTGTGTGTGTACAAAATGTGTGTGGGTGTACAAAATGTGTGTGTGTGTACAAATGTGCATATGTGTACAAAATGTGTGTGTGTACAAATGTGTGTGTGTGTGTACAAAGTGCGTATGTGTACAAAATGTGTGTGTGTGTATACAAAATGTGTGTATGTGTTTGTGTATGTGTACAAAATGTGTGTGTGTACAAAATGTGTGTGTGTGTGCATGTGTACAAAATGTGTGTGTGTACAAATGTGTGTGTGTGTGTACAAAATGTGTGTATGTGCGTGTGTATGTGTGTGTGTACAAAATTTGTGTGTGTATACAAAGTGTGTGTGTGTGCAAAATGTGTGTGTCTGTGTACAAATGTGTGTATGTGTACAAAATGTGTGTGTGTGTACAAAATGTGTGTGTGTGTACAAACGTTTGTATGTGTACAAAATGTGTGTGTGTATAAATGTGTGATTTTATATAAATATATATATATATATATATATAATCACATATATATATATATATATATATATATATACATATATTTATTTATTTATTTATTAAAATCATGGCTAGTAAACCAAAACTGACACTCCATGTACCATAACCACTACACCTTTTTGTGAGTAAGCTATGTGTGCAGTTCTTCAACCATTTATTTTTTGCATCAATGTGCATGTTGTTCAAATGCTGGGAGTGTATTTGTATGATGTGTCAGTGAGTGTTTGTAGACACAGTAGTGTATTTGAGCTATGGTATCAGTGAGTGCAAATGTAGCAGTGTATTCATACAGAGTGTTTGTGTAAATGTAGGTGCGTATGTTTATCCAAAGTGCCATGTGTATGCTAAAGCAAGGGTATATTTGTGTGTACAGACCAATGTGTTAATGCAGGGGAGTGACCAATGTGTGTAAATGCAGGGGAGTGTTGGTGTGTATGAACGCAGGGATGCCGTTTTATGAAGTCTTGGGGTGTGTATGTACATGTAGGGGAGTATTTAAGTAGAAGGTCAGTGGGTGCAAATGCAGGAATGTATTTGTTCTGAGAGTCAGTGTGTGTTTGTGCGATGAAAGTTTTTGCGATTTTTAATACATTTTCACCTTTTGCACATAATGGTCCTCCTACCTTCACTGTCTATCATTGTCTTCCATCGCCATTATCTCTCCCAAATTAATCCCCAATCCCCCTCTAAAAACACAGATAATGCAAGCAGCCCAGATAAATAATCAGAAATAAACACTCAGACTTGAACCACAACATGCTCTTCATAACAAATACCAGCGACAAAACTATTGCAAAAAGTGGGTAAAAAAACCCACACATACGTTCATTCACCAGAAACATACCTCTTAAAGCACATGACAAAAACTACACACTACATCCCCACGGGGCATCAGCTAGATGGTTCATATTGCTGACTGTGACCTGAGTCGGACTCCCTGCATCAATGGACTAATACTCACAGAACATACCAACACCGGCCAACTGGGACTACTCAGGTCGTATATCTTATCCAAAACAGAAATACTGGTGATATACTGCTTAATAGGGCACAAACGGCACCAAACTGCACTTATAATCCATATGGGTAAGTGTGGGATTCAGACATACACAAATGCCGACAACATGGTGTTGCAGGGGGTGACCTCGGAACGTCGGGCAGCAACGGGGAACATTGCACGCATATACACACACAAAAAAACAAATAATAAAAAAAGGGGGGGTGTCTATATATTTCACCTTCCTCGGTCTCATCTGGACCCTCATGACGCATCACAGGGACACCCAACCAGTTGGATAAACTCTCACACCTCCACAAAAATTCCAATATGATTACACAATAGTGCCTGCGAGCACACCACATGCCATACACACAGTTTATTACACGCATATTGCATACTTCATACAACAAAAACACGCTTACATGAACCACCACATAACCACATACCTCCCACAACCACACACAAAGCCACAACATACTACGCATACCGCACCCCTACACTCCTGGCGGTGTCTCAAACCACTTTATATGCCGTCTGTAGATTCTGGAATATTACAGGGGCTGACACCAGCCTAATTTGTTACTTTTCGGTTCACCTATCAACCAAACCGCTGAACAAACCAAAGAACCAACCTGATGTATATAGTTATTGTATTGTTGTAATGTTATTATATTGATTTATTTTATGCTTATATTTACGCTTGTACCTGCATCCTAAGCTTTGCACCAAGTCTCACAAAGTAAGTGAAACTCCAGAGTGACCCAAAAAGAGTTAAATCCTATAGTATCCTGCACCTCCCCTTCATTCACGGTGCATAAGATGGCATCAGTATCCATTATTTCACACAACACAAGGGGATTAAACACTCCTGAAAAACGCCACATGGCCCTTGCTGACTACCACAAGCAAAAGGCAGAGGTGGTGTTTATACAAGAAACCCACTTCCGCACCCCCTTTAGAAACAAACACTTCCCGAAGGGATACTTCAGCAATTAAACCGGGTCAAAATCCAGAGTAGTGGCAATTCTATTGAATTTGCATCTCCCCTTTACACAGGGGTGGGCTGGCCCAGGGGGCAGGGAGGCTATTGCCCCCCAGGCCGCCCCAAATCATTTGAAAAATGCGCACTGCAGGGCCCATCCTAAACGGGTGCACAGGGTGCACCATGCCCAGGCGCCAGGTGGTGGGGGAACCGCGTGGAGCAGGCTGATGGCCTGACACATGGAGCCCAACAGGTGGCCAACTGGCCACCTAAGGGCACCTCCGTAGCAAGGCATAGTAGGCAACTGCTTGTCCCAGATAGCAGGTGCCTATTCTGCAGCAATATATCGGCCGGCTGAGGAAGCAGGCAGGCGGCCGGGGCGCGCCGGCTGTGCTGATGATCTTCCTGCTCCCTCGCGTGCCCTCTCTAATGATGCCGGGAGCCGGAATATGACGTCATTCTGGCCCCACATCACTAAACAGTGCGAGGGAGCAGAGAGGAGCAAGAAAATCATGAAAGCCACTGGAACCCGGGGAGAGAACCCAGAGGACTCCTAAAGGTAGGATCAACAAGCAATAAAATTAATTTGTGAGCGTGTGTGTGTGTGTGTCTGTCAGTAAGTGTGTGTGTGTGTGTGTGTGTCTGTCAGTAAGTGTGTGTGTGTGTGTCTGTCAGTGAGTGTGTGTTTCTGTCTATAAGTGTGTGTGTGTTTGGAAGTGAGTGTATGTGTCTGGAAGTGTGTGTGTGTCTGTCAGTAAGTGTGTGTTTCTGTTAGGGCCGTCTTTCCGCATGGGCACGCTGGCATGGGGGCCCCACCGCGCTGCCCAGCGTGCCCGGCTAACAGGGGGGATCCTTTGATCTCTCCTACCAGCCAATGGAGAGGCGGCCCTGTTTTCTGGCTGTGGGCCCCCTCGGGCCGGTGAGGGAGATCTCCCTTCGATCAGGGAGAGAGGGAGCTAGGACCCAGGGCTGCAGGAGAGGCCGACCTGTAAGGCAGATCGCTCCTCCCGCAGGCAGGCTGTGCTCCACACAGCATTCTGCACGCAAGAGAACAGGAGACAGCCTACAGCCAGACGAGCTGCAGGCTGTACAGAACTCACAACTGGACCACCAGGGCTGGCTGTATCCCCGACCCCCCGCTTTCACTAATGGTAAGAAGAAGGGTGGGGGGGACATAGAGATTTTATTGAATGTATAGTAGTATTAAAAAAACAAAAAACATTTGCTACCTGCACCCCTCAAACTCTGCAACACACACACAGCACTCCACTCACATAGCACTCCACACACACACACATCACCCCACACTCACACACTCACATAGCACTCCATACTCACACACACACTGCACCCGTACACACAAACATCCCTCATTGCTTTATGTGTGTATTCAGCAGTCTGTATGTATTCAGCAGTCTCTGTATGTGTATTTAGCAGTGTGTGTGTTCATTTAGCAGTCTGTATGTATTCAGCAGTCTCTGTGTGTGTGTGTGTATTCAGCATACTGTGTGTATGTATTCACCAGTCTGTGTGTATGTATTCAGCAGTCTGTGTGTCTGTGTGTTTGTATTCAGCACTCTCTGTGTGTACTCAGTAGTCTGTCTGTGTGTGTGTATTCAGCAGTCGGTGTGTGTATGTATTCAGCAGTCTGTGACTGTATTCAACAGTCTGTGTGTATGTATTGTATGTATGTATTGCATTTGTTGGAGGTAGCAGGTACTAATAAAGTTTAATTGTATCTATAATTTATGTTTTTATTCCTGTGAGTTATGTAGGCAGGGGCCAGTGCACTGCTTTGCCCGAGGGCCCATAATGTTGTTAAGATGGCACTCGTGTCTGTCAGTGAGTGTGTGTCTGTCAGTGAGTGTGTGTGTCTGTCATGGTGTGTGTGTGTCTGTCAGTAAGTGTGTGTGTATGTGTCTATTAATAAGTGTGCCATTGAGTGTGTATCTGTCAGTGTTTGTGAGTCTGTCAGTGTGTGAGTGTGTGTGTCAGTGAGTGTGTCTGTCAAGTAAGTGGTTGTCTGTCAGTGAATGTGTGTGTGTCTGCCTGTCAGTGAGTGTGTGTCTGTCAGGGTTTGTGTGTGTGTGTGTGTGTTATTGAGAGTGAGTGCCAGTGTCAGCAGTGCCAGCATTTGGGCTGCGCAAGCTGTGCGGTCACGCAGGGCGCCATGACAACAGATGTTCCTGGTGGCCAACACAGCTCACAAGTTGGGGACACCAGCATATTCAATTTAAACGATTCCCTAGTGGTCCACTGGTGCGCACCAGCAGTAAGTGCAGTCAGATCATATCCTCTCCCTCGTGGTTCTTTTGCTCAGTTAGTGACTCAGAGCAGAGGCCCAGAGATTCTCAGCCTGTGATCTGACAACATTGAAAGTCGGAGCTGCAAAGGAGTGGGTATTACAAAGGGCTACTGATTAGCATAACATCAATATCCGTTATAAAACCATGGAAAGGTGGGCATAGATGGTGAGCTGACTCAGTGGTGCAATGGGCCAGTTGACTGGATTTGCCCCCCAGGCCTGAGGCTGCCAGCCCTCACCTGCCTTTACATACAAGGATCATAGCAGAGATGACAGTGGTAGATTCATATTCCTAAAGGGTCAAATAGGGCACACTATGACTATATTCGCAAATGTATACTTACAATAGGAAACAATTCCCTGCACTTCGGAAAATCCTCAAAAAGCTAGAGGCCTTTACAGAGGGCCTCTTGGTTCTGGGAGGAGACTTTAACATATCCTTAGATAGCGCACTTGACACAACCTCACATGCCCACTCCTCAACAAGGAATCATGCCCAAAAACTATTAAACTCACACCAACTTTATGACTGCTGGAGGACGTGCCACCCTTCACAAAAAGACTACTCCTATTATTCTCACTCAACAAGCTCCTGCTCAAGGATAGACATGTTCTTCCTCCCCCATAGATTGTTCAGTCTCGTATCCTCCTGTACATACACACCAATAACATGGTTCGACCATGCGCCCCCAGCTATGACTGTTATGATCCCATCCCTACACGCAGCAAGGGCCCAGTGGAAACTAAATGACTTGCTATTAAACCACACAGGGCTTCAGACCCAACTCACCTCAGACCTGGAACAAAATTTCTCCCTTAATATATACCAATACTCCCCCTACCCAATCATATGGGAAGCACACAAGAGTACAATCAGAGGCATCATATAAAAATTGCTTCCACACATAAGAAACAGAGGGGTAAGCAGAAAAAACTCCTCCTTCAGGAGATCAGGAACTTAGAAGAAGCAAATAAAACAGACTTAAAACTAGCAACATACAAGACTCTGGTAGAGAAGAGAACTGAACTCAACATTATCCTGAATATCCAAACCAAGGATAAACTTGCCCTCACAAAAAGCTTATGCGCAAGGGGATAAAAGTGGTCGCTTACTAGCGCACCTTCTGAAAAAACAAAGGGAAGCCACATTTATAGCCTCCATACAAAACACAGACGGCAAAAAATCCCACCTCATCTCCGACATCACTAAAGCCTTTCATGATTTCTATTCTTCCCTATATAACCTAAGGTCTAGCCCTCCATCATCGAGAGAGATACAGGACTTCCTCACAGAAAGGATCACCTCCACTATACCATCTAATGTACTGCAATCTCTAGACCAGCCCATTACCCTTAAGGAATTCCAAGAGGCTATCAATCACCTTCCATTAGGGAAAAGTCCGGGACCAGACGGTCTTACGGCAAAATACTACAAATTATTTTCAGCACCGCTCGCCCAACACTTCCTCAACGCGTACAACACCCTACTTAAACTGAGTACCCTCCCACCACAAACCCTGAATGCCACAATTACCCTCCTACCCAAACCAGGGAAGGACCCGACACAATGTGGGAGCTGTAGGTCCATATCGTACATGAACATAGACCTCAAACTATTCACCAAAATCCTAGTGAACCGCCTGCGCCCGCTTCTCCCTGGCCTGGTACACTCTGACCAGTTGGATTCATACCAGGCAGGGAGGCTAAACAGAACACCACAAAAATACTAAACCTCATTCATCACTCCAAACGGGCAAGGGGCTCCAATCTGCTGCTGTCAATAGATGCTGAAAAGGCATTTGACAGGGTAGACTGGGCCATGATGAGGCACACTCTCATGCACATGGGTTTTGGTCCCAACTGGATGCGATGGCTGGGGGCCCTGTACTCCAAACCCACAGCGCAACTGCGCATCAATAGCCAATTGTCGGATCCTGTCCATATTTCAAACGGCACAAGGCAGGGATTCCCTCTTTCCCCTTTAGTATTTGTATTAGTCCTAGAGCCATTCTTACAGGGTATCAGGAATAACCCCATGATTCAGGGCATCCGAGTGGGGGAAACTGAACATAAGGTAGCGGCGTTTACAGATGATATGCTGTTCACACTCTACCTCACCTCATGATGGAAATGTCAACAAATGTCAATTTCTAACTTCCAGGCAAATCTTAGCAAATGCGAAATTCTCCCGATCACACTAACACTGGACACCAAGGAACAACTGCGAAAAACATATCCATTAAATAAATACGTAGGCGTGCACATCCCCAGCGACATGATGCTCATTTACAACAGGAACTTCCCCACCCTGCTCCAGTCCATAACCACCGACCTAAACTCTTGGAACCTGCCTCACTTCAGATGATTCTGTAGATTGAATATCCTGAAGATGAATGTCCTTCCCTGCATTCTTTATCTCCTACAAGTACTGCCAATTTCCATACCCAAACCCCTATTCAACTCGGTCCACAAAGAATTTACAACCTCCATATGGACCCCAAAACAACCCAGGCTATCTTAGGCTTTACTAAAACGGCCAAAAGAAAAAGGGGGACTATGTCTCCCAGACGTAGAACTGTACCATAAAGCAGTCCTCCTATCAAGGGTATTCAACTGGTCAAAACTACATTCCAATACACAGTGGGTACATTTAGAAGACGCATGCTTCAGAGCGCCTATATATACCATCCCGTGGCACAAAACGGGACAAGCACTACTACACCACCAAGCACACCCCACCATAATACCCACACTTCGAATGTTGGCACATATGAGGAATCACCAACAGATATCTCCATACCCCTCTCCTATCTACCCACTTACCCAAAATACACTATTATCACCAGGAGTAGACGGCAAATCGTACAAAATACATCATGACTCCCCCTACCTGACACTAGGAACCTTGATGGAAGGGTCTGGAGTATAACCACTTAAAAATTTAATCTCGGTAAATACTACCTCAGCACTACAAAAATTCCAATATAACCAACTCCTACACTTTATTATAACAGGACTGCTGGCACAGGGCACGCACCGTAACCACTCAATCTTTGAGCAACACTGTGAAAAACAAGCCATACAAAATAAACTTTTCTTTGATGTACGCACTTCTCCTTTCCACACAACCAAAACATCTACCAGCATTCACCAAGACTTGGGAAACAGAACTTGGCATAGCCATACCACCTGACAGATGGCGCACAGTATTAAAAAATATACATAAATCGCCCCGAAACACGGAGGCCCAAGAGAGCAATTACAAACGTATCGTTAGGTGGCACTATACACCTGCAAGACTCCAATCACTGTTCCCTTAAATGTCCAACCATTGTTGGAGATGCCACCAACCCAATGGTACGACATCTCATATCTGGTGGACTTGTCAGGAAATACAAAAGTATTGGAGGCGCATCTCTAGCGTAATCCAAACCATTATAGGGGAAACCATTGCCCTCACTCCCGACACCATCATTTTCCTTCTACCAGCCTGCAATGTGCCCAAGACTAAGATACCTCTACTCCTACACCTCATAACAACTGCCAGTCAGTTGATCCCACTGTTCTGGAAACAACCTAACCCCCCATCCCTACGCGACTGGATACAGAAGGTAGAAACCACTAGGGGTTTGGAGGAACTATGCTTCTCCCTAACCAATAGTTATCATACCTACACTTTCACATGGAATAGATGGTGCAGTTATTTACAAAATAATGAACTATGAGCTTATATCTTTGTCCAGACATACACTAGTACCCACTTGATCCCACGCCTGTCATGTCATGACTTTTAGAACCATGCTGCTTGAATCAACACTGTTACGGCGGTTAAGCCTATTAATAATGTTATGTTAAATGGATCCACTATGTCACTGCCGAATTCTAATTGCACTGTTCACAGAAATGTATTTACTTGTACTGTTTCATTTGTACAATAAAGATATTTAAAAAATAAATTAATTTAAAAAAACTACACACTACTATACAACAAATGAGATCCAAATAAATCCCACAAAAAGCCTCTCAAAAAACATGTAACACCAAAACTGAATCTATAAAATAATGCAACAACACAAGATGGCACCACAAACAAGCCAAACTCCACAATGAGCCGAACATACACAAAAAATGGAGAATGGAAACCAAAATAAACAATTTGCAAACCGACTAACTACTTGTTCATGGAGTACCTCCCAGGGGCCTCGGGCGGATAACTTCGGGTGGATAGAACTATAAGTCCATGGCAGGAGAATTCTGGTGATCACCAAGGACATGCTCCCACACTACGAATTGCAAACCCACCTATATATTACTCTGTAAGTATAAATGCAAACCAACATCAATGAATAGTAGTTTACCCGTTTGCCGGTTGTTTATTTTGTTTTCCATGGATTATATAAAGTTTGGTTGATTCAATCAAGATGCATATTTGAAACGCAAGCATATAGAAATTTCCGGGCGTCGCAGGGAATTTGGGAGCACGGGCACCAACGGTGCCTTATGCGGAACGCAGACTCCACTTCTGGGTATCATGGTGCACTCGGAAGTAGGCGCAAATAATCGAGAAACAGAACAGGATTGAATACAGCTAAAGGAGATTTTTACCCAGGTGATCGAACTGAGGAGAAATGTTCTACTGTCCATCCCGCTGGAGTTCCTTTCATTCTTATTATTATCCACTGCCAATCTAAGGGAATGCTGGGAGGATCATTTTGCACCCCATCTATTACCGGGAGGCACCATTGATGCTGTTTGAAAATCTCAGTCTTGTGAGTTTCCACTTTATTAAGTGAATACTATTTCAAGTAATTGTATTACACTATTGTGTTATGTTATTTTTTATTCTGCCATAGGTTGAGCTGGTTCCCCTTGTATTTGGTAGTGTGTATACCTTGTATAAGACACCCTTTGTATCACCACTGCTCAAGCTACCCTATTATCCCTCCGTTAGGGTCAAAATTCAACAACAGGATATGTCACCAAGCACCATTGTGGTGCTGCTGATTCCATTTGCAGTAAACCAGCCCTCCTACATAAGTTACATTTTGGAATCTTGGAGGGACTAAAGTACAAGCTAGTGTAAATAAATTGACTCAATTTGCAATAGACTTTCCCAATGTTTGCTGATTGTCTAAATTATTTGGTTTGCTTTATACTTACTGTATTTTAGACACCCTGAACACAATTTGTCCTTGCATATGCAAATATTGGCCGGGAGGAAGAAAGCTGAGCCCTTCCCATCTAAAACCAGCCAAGGTCCGTGTGAGGCTGGCCTCATCCACAAACTCGTCCTTCTCAACATTCCAGGACCCAACGATTGGGTGGTCTCAGAAGATGATGTCATCATGCCAGAGACTGCCAGGGAATGGGGCAATGCACCCACCTGTCACAGTGAGAAGGCTATTCAATTTGGTGAGTTCGGCGGTGAGTTTGGCGGTCGTTGGAGACTGCATAACTCATCTAGTTAGACACCTGAGTGATGACAGTACCAGTCTGGGACTAATTTGAGCTGGTGCTCCATCTTCTCCTTGCATACCCCCTGCTTTTGGTGCATGTACACCCTGAGATACACATGCCACCACGAGTTGAGAAACTAGACACACATGAAATATCAGCAACTTGTTGACAAATGTAATTTGTATTATCTACAGGTATTTTCTAAAACATTAAAAACTACTAAGAAAAAGGTGAATTGTTAGTGTCAGACTCACCAAGGATTGCTTTGGTGTTCCAGGTGAGCTTACACTTGAATGGCCATTTGAGAGGTCCTCTGTTATTTATAGGTGGATAGGGATTTGGAATGGTACACAGATACCATTTTTTGGTTTTGTTCTACATGTATGGCTGATGAATACTATAGTCATTGTTGCCAACCAAGAGCAGTAAGCTCCGTTTTTGCCTAGTGGTTTGTCTTCCCACCATAGAGGCTGAATGTGGCTTTGTGAGTGTCTTAGCATTCACCCTATGTGCAAACTGTATCTACAGAATTTGTTCTAGAAGGTTCTCTCTCTGTTCTTCACCAGTCCACTCTGCACCTCATCTACTTTCATTCTACGAGAGCAGTGGCTACATCTCTGGTCTTTCTAGACTTCCACAGAGCAAATTAAAAATGGAACTGTTCTGATGTTTTTGCATCCACTGACATTTCTTTTGTCAGCAAAGTTCTATGTGGCAGTCATTCCTGTCATTCCATTTCATTGGAAGCTTCAGGCAGAGCTTTTCTTGGGCTTGGGAAAGGCTTAGTTTGGAGCCGAAATCTTGCATGTGTGTCTAGAAATTGAATAACCTGCTTTTAAGGGGGTTTATGTGCCCGGTCTTTCTATCAATATTAATATGGAGTGTGAGTCCTCCTAACTGGCACCTGAGGCCTTTTTCGCGTGTGTCTTTTCTTCTTTTACGACTTTCCTTATATAGTTTGTATCAGTGCTGCTTGGGTATACTTTATTACACAAGTAAAGGATTCTGGTGGACCTTCACAACACTTAGATAAAAACAGTAAAGATGAGGTATCTTTCTGCAACTGGTTCTACCTCTCCGGTAGAGTATACCATTAGGAATCCTGTGATCCTATAGGTGAAAGTTAATTCATCAGGATAAATGTAATTTCTTCTTTTTCACGTGCTGCAAGACTGTTGTGAAATTTTTATTTATTGTAAAAAGCCTTCATGGTGTGTTTAATAATGTTTCACTGGGGACGAGGCTTAACCGCCAGGCCAAGTAGATGCAGCGTGCTTAAGCTCTTGGCAAATCCTGTCACTTTGGAGGCTTGGGGGACCCACAAACCTCACTGATTTAACTTACATGACTGGCACCCAAGCCTGGTACCTTCCGGGAAGTGTACATGCTTGTTCCAGGTCCAACCGCACTTGTTGCGCCTTAGTGTGGGCTTTTGGTGGGAGAAGCGGGCAATCTCCACATCTGAGACTACACACCGCCCTGTGGACACCAGAGCCCTGTACCCCCGATCCCACCTACTCTCTGGACCGGTGGGGGTTATCCCGGTCCCATCAAGCAAGGTTTTATTTACCTCTGCACTGTCTCCGGGACGAATCCTGTGGCACCAGTTTCCTCAGGCCTTTTGAAAATGGCTGTTGGCAGCATAAAGCAGGACACAAAGAAGCCAACAAGCACATGGGAATCAGCCTTTCAGATGGTGTTTGACGCCATTTGCCAGCGATTTTTCAGCAAATTGCAGACACAAAGGGAGCCAAGTACACCGCCTGCTCCCAAGACGCAGCTCAAAGGCAGAGCTTTGCCGAGGAGACTCCCTCCCAGGCGGAGACCGAATAGGGTTCGAGCACCCTCCCTCAGTTCGTGCACGCTTGGGGACTCCTCACTGCCCAGTGTTCCGGTGCTTCACCATGGCTAAGGGAAGAGGGGCCTGTGGACATTGGGAGAGGGTTTTTGCTATCGCCAGGGGCTGGAAGGAAGTGGCGCAACACGTTTCCTGGGGAGTCTCGTAATATAATTTGCACCAGTTTGGACTCTGCGTGGAGGCAGTGGGCATAGGCTGAGTTGGTGGCCCTCATGGAGAAGCTTTATATGACAGTATGCCCCCTAATAAGATTAGCTACCACATAGCTGCAGACTGTTGTTTTATGTTAATCTGAATTTGCTCTACTTGTATAGCATAGTCAGCGTTTTGTGCCCAGTTAATGAACCTCTTGGTGGATATTTTACTTATAAGTCACTCTTGTGTAGTCAGTGAACCTTTTATGTAAATTGTATGATTACCTTAAAGGATCACTGTAGTGTCAGGAAAACAAGTTCAACACTATATCGACACCCTTCAGCAGTTTAGCTTAATCCAGCGCTTGGCTCCCTCGGCGCTGGTGACCTCTCCCCCGTTGCCGACGTCAGCTCCCGAGTGGAGCGGAATGCGCATGCACGGCAAGAGCCTTGCGTATTCAAACAGTCATAGGAAAGCATTTCTCAATGCTAACCTATGGACGTTCTGTACGCTGAATGCGAATTTCACATCCAGCGTCGCAGAAGCGTCCCTAGCGGCTGTCAGGAAGACAGCCACTAGAATTTGGATTAACCATGCAATGTAAACATAGCAGTTTCTCTGAAACTGCTAAGTTTACATCTGAAGGGTTAAAACCTGGGCGACCGGGCACCCAGACCACTTCATTGAGCTGAAGTGGTCTGGGTGACTATAGTATCCCTTTAATCCTCAACTGACTCACACTCAACTGTTTTGTTTTATTGTAAAAGTGCAGTAACTAGTATGACAGTTTAAGCAGCTTCAGTCAATTAGTATTTCACATGTATCAGCTAAAATGTCCAAGACTACTTGTATGTTTACTTATGCACTCCAAAAATAAAAAATGTTAAAAAAAAATAAAAAATGTTTCATTATAGCAAATCTTGACAGAGTATTTCCTGTACTTGGACCTATAGTGACATCTAGGGGTCACTTCCAAGAATTTAAGATGTGTAATAGTTGGATATAATAAAAATGTATGAAAAATGCAAAGGTGTAATATAGATGTAGTTATCCTTTTCTGACACTATGTTTTTCAAACCGTGCTTCTTCCTTTGTCCGGTGACTGCAGGAACCAGGGGGAGAAACTTACAAACAAGTAGAGAAAAACATTGTTACCGTTAGAATGTTCCTTTAAAATGTCCAGTAGTTGGTAATACTGTGCTTGTCTATCACTTATTGTATTGCCACTTTTCAAGGGTGACAGGTTTATTGCATTTAAAGAAACACCATAACCACTTAAATTGATTAAAGTGGTTATGGTGTGTGGAACACATCGCTACTAAACACTTTACGCACCGTTTAGTAGAGATTCTCTGTCTCCAGCTGGCCGTAAATCAGCTTCCAATGACGAAATGGCAGAAGGAGAACTACACTCACGTCATACCGGGAGTAGTGGGCAGTGATTGGTTGACTGCATTAGCTGACTACACTCAGCCAATCACTTCCCCAATCGCTGGTATGAGTTTGTATGGTTCAAGGTGTAGTCATAGCTCCACCTGTGCCATATCATCATTGTAGGCCAGACTTCAGGGTACCGGAGAGCGAGAAATTCTACTACACAATGAGTAAACCGATCAGTAGGGAAGCAAGACCTGGCTACCATGGACAACAATGGTGAGTGTTCTTATTTCACTACTTGTGTTACCAGTTAGCAGAATGTTGCTATACTAATTATTGCTTTACAATAATTTCCGTTAGTGTGTAACTACTGTCTAGATGGTAGGCTAATCTCTGCAGATGACTTTATGTTTTTTTTCCCCATGTTTCCTTCTTATTGGTGAAAGTTTTCATGTTTCACATAACACAATGCATAGCGCACAGAAGTATAGACAATGGTGCATCATACATACATTATCTCTTCTGATCACATCTTAAATCTTATACAGGTTTTTTTAAAAAAAAATTTGGGTTCATATAGCAGCAGGTAGTTATACTGTTTGTGATTGTGACCTTTATGCCCTTTCCCCTGGTGCTTACTGCAGTGAGCTGTGTTTGTTCCTGTTGAAGATTTTTACCAATTTTCCGCCCCTTTCGTTTGAACCCTGAACAAATGAGAACTAAACATAACGTAACATAATATAACGTGATATAACGTGAGTGTGCATAGAGTATGCAATGGTACTCGTACCCCGGATCTCCAAGGTTTGGATCTTCACCCCAAATATAGGCATATCACATGCTTCATATTTGTTTTTATTTGTCCCTATCCTGCCAGCTAGCCCACCTTCGTATAAATTTCTCAGTTGAGCCAGCCAATCCATATGACATAGCTTCATTTTCTTGAGTTTGGGATACTCTATCTATCACCTGTGCTATATCTGGAGTATTTTTACACAGGCTGGCTATGCTTATTTTGGTTGCAATTAGTATATGGATTATTACAACAGACATAGCTGTGGATATGCCCTTGGGTAGCACATGCAGGAGATAAATGGCTGGTTCTAGTGGTAGCTGTTTCCCTACTGTTGCTAAAATTAGGTGTTGGATTTGTTCCCAAAAACATTTGAGTCGTGGGCAATGCCAGAATGTTTGGCCTATAGAACCAGCCTCCACTTCACATTTCCAGCATAGTGGCAATGTTCTCTCATAGATATGTGCCAATCTTTGAGGTGTTAGATACCACCTCATCCATACTTTTTTAGTGGCTTCCATATGGTCCAGACAGTGTGTAGCTGCCCTAGTTAGCCGTAGTGCCCTCTGCAACTGCTTTGGTGCTATCATGCATTGTGCTCCCATTGCTGCATGTAGAGAAATTTTGTGGGTTTAGCCAGTTGCAATATGTTTTTGTAACAAACTGACAATGGCCTAGCTTTTCTCAACTTTCCCATACAGAGCCTCCCGAACTCCTCCAGTTCATGTTCCCTTATTGTCCCGATTTTGTATTGTGTGAGAAGAATGTGTTTTATTATGTGTAAAGGACCTCACTTGGCTGAAGGCCATAGCTTGTGCATAGGTCCGCGAAATGGCGGATACCTGTCTTGTCGATCAATTGTTGCACATTATTTATTCCCTGGTTTCCCCAGTGTGTGAGTGTCAGACTGTTTCTTCCCTAACAGTCTCGGGGCCCATGTATTCCACACCTGCGTAGAGAGACATGTCGCGGAAAATGGGGCTAAGCTTCGGGGTTGCATCTGTGGGGCAATCTAAGAACCTGTGTGGATCTATCAGTGATTGTTTTAGTTTATACCACAGGGGCGACTCTTTTTGCTGCAGGAGTGCCGCTGTTTGTACCAGTAACAATGCAATTTAGTACTTGTGGATTTTGGGCATTCCCAACCCTCCCTCTTGCCATTTGAAGCTTATGGTGTTCAGGGACATCCTTGAGTGCTTTCTCTTTGAAATGTGGGCATTTAGCACTCTTTGAAAGGAGGTTAGGATAGACCTGGGTAGTGCTATAGGTATAGTTCTAAATAAAAACAGAATTTGGGGCAAGAACATCATTTTGACTGAGTTTATACGCCCAACCATGAAGACGTTCCCCCCTCCCAACGCTCCGTGGTCTGCTGTAGCTTGGAGAGTAGCCTGCAGTGAGTAGCTTTCAGCAATTTTTGTTTTGAGGAGAATGATTGTATACCTAGGTATCTTTCATCCACTCAAACAGGTAACGTGTCTGTAAGTGTGTTTTAGTGTCTCTGGGTAAATGTATTGGCAGTGCTTGTGTTTTTAAGCTATTATTCTTGTAATAGGAGATCTCTCCATATTCGTTCAGAAGGTCCAGTAATAGGGGCAACTACCTTTGAGGTTGGGTTAAGAGCATCAGGACATCGTCCGCGAAAAGGGCAATCTTTCGTTCCACTATAGTGCTTGGGAGGCCCGATATCGGAGTATCTTGTTGGATTTTTTTCACCAATAGCTGTAATGCCAGAATGAACATTAGCTGTGATAAGGGGCATCCCTGTCTCGTCCCGTTGGAAATGGAGAATTTCCTGGACAAGAATTCCCTTGCGGAGGGTGCTGAGTATAGGGAGAGGACACTTACCCTAAATTTGGGTGGGAAGTTACATGTTTCCATTACTGAGGCCATGTACTGCCAATGAAGGATGTCAAAGGCTTTTTCAGCGTTTAGGGCCACGACCAGTCTCGTGACTTTCAATCTATCCATCATCTCGAGAAGATCTAGGAATCTTCTCGTGTTATCCCCAGCTTGCCTATTTGGGACGAAATCTGCCTGCTCCGGTTATACTAAAGCAGACAGCAGGGATTTCAACCTCTGTGGCATCACCTTTGCAAATAGTTTTGTATCAGCATTAAGCAGCGATATTGGGCGAAGGTTGTCACAGCTAATCGGGGGGCTTTCCTGTTTTGGGCAGGGCAACTATCATAGCCTCCAGCATTTTTGTTGGTATTTTGTCTGCGTCTAATATGTTGTTAAATAGGGCAGTAAGGTGGGTCACCAAAAGTTCCTCATATTTCGCATGGTATAGCACTGAGAACCCATCCAGGCCTTGCGCCTTGTTTATGGGGGTGTTTTTTTAGTGCATCCCTGACCTCTTTCACTTAAAATGGCCTATCCATCCCTGCAGCCTGGTCAATTTTGATCTGTGGTAACCTAATTGACTGTAAGAACTGATCAGTGGACTGCTGTTCGGGTTGTGTGACTTTGTTATCCTCCTTGAGGTTATAAAGTTTCTCATAAAATTAGGCCAGTTCCTCCACTATCATTAAGGGGTGGCTCATCCTGGAGCCATCAGATGTCTTCAGGTATGGAATTTTAGATTGGGAGAAGGGTTTTTCCAGCTGAGCTGCTAAATGTTTCCCTGCCTTGTTGCCTTTGGAATAGAAGCAGTGCTTCATTCCTTAGATGTCTCTCCATTATCTGCAATTTCAGCTTATCTAGTTCCTTTCTCAAGTTCCGGAGTTTTGTCTCCAGACCCCTATTTGGTGTGAGCTTATGTCGTGCTTCTGCAGCATCGATCTTTGTGATAATTTTTTCCCTACTTGAATTGTATTTACGTTTGTTCCCCGTCCTATCAGCAGACCACAGATCACCTCCTAATGGGCCAACCATGTGCTTGCAATAGAGGTATGCTCGTACGGGTCGTCCAGAAAGTAATAAATTATTGCTTCTATGATCATTACCTCACCCTGTCTATCCTCAAGGAGCGACTCATCAAGACACCATGCCCTCCTGCCCCTCACCGGGAATAAGCATCTGAATTTCGAGCTGACTGGTGCATGGTCCAACCACAAGATTGGAGCTATTTCTACATCTTGTAGGTTGTCTAGAGACGAAGCATCTACCAGGCATATCTATCCTGGAGTACCTTGCATGTACCCATGAGTAAAAAGTATAATCCTTTGCCTTTTTGTAGAGGGAGCGCCAGGTATCATGTAGCCTATGTGTCATACCTTGTGTCCCGCACCGTCCCGGTTCCGCCGTCCATCCTCTCCTGTCAGGCACATTTGGGAGGGTGTCCGAGGACGTGCGCGCGCACACGGTAATCGACAGGGGTGACGTGACATTAACTTTTAAAGTGATAGTAGCCTATTGCTACTATCTATTTATATCCTCCCGCATTTCTGTCCCTGCCTATCAGAATTCACCTTGCCCTATATTAACCTCCTTCTGACATCACTTCCTTGCCCTGTCGTGGTTTATTATATCCTGCGTTCTGAGTAGTTGTCTTTTCTTTGGTTTCTGACTTCGGCTTGCTATTCGGTTATTCTCGTTTCTGGCTCCCTGAACTTGGTTCTGTCTATTCGCTTACCCGTGCCTCTATATCCCTGACCTTGGCGTGTTTGACTATTCTTATGTCTTATTCCTACATTAAGTCCGGCCACTTTAAGGTCCGGTAATACGTCTGTCTGTGCTTGTCTTTATTGTTCTCTGGTTTGCGTGTTGGGGAGTATTAACCTTGACACTATGTTCCAGTAGGAGGGCTCTGGGACACCCTGCATTTGTTGGACCCCCTTCCCCCATTGTGTCCATAGTCGAGTCCAGGACGCAGTTTAAGTCTCCGGCGATGTATACTTGCCCCACTGTGAGTTTTTTAATTTTGTCTAAAGCTTTTTGAAGAAAGCCTACTTGATTGTCATTTGGAGTATATAAATTTGCAAACAGCGTTTGCACCCCATCAATATCAGTACTCTGCCTGCCTTATCCCTGTATTCTCTGTCGCATTTAAAAACCCAGTCTGCATTGAATAATATGTTACGCCTCTTAAGTCTGTTGAGGCCGTTTACATTAAAGGAAAATATGGTAAACTGTTGAGCCATTGTATCATACAGTTATGTGTTATGTTGTTGCAGCAGGCCGCAGGAAGCTTCGGATCTCGCAGAGCACCTGTTGAAAGCGGTAACGTTGATTCAGAAGTTACCAAAGTTCACTCCTATTGATATAGAGAAACCGCAGCTTAAAATTTGCGGAATATCTTGGCTTATAAGCATAAAATCATAGCTAAGTTAAGGAGTTCCCTCAACCTATATTTATTGAATGTTGTCTACATATTCTTGGTTCTACTGTAATATTACAGTTCTCAAAGTGTCCGTAGGTATATACAAAAGAAACAGAAAACAATAGAGGGCATACAAATAGGATAAAACCCATGAATGCACAGCTCTACAAGGATAGGCTTAAGTCACATCAGCCTATCACAGTCCCTGCCGCACCAAACCTACCAGGTCCACTGATGCGCAATGCTGCAGATTGCCACATGACCCTCGTTCAGCTCTACCTCCTTCGCGTGCCACGTTTTGCATCTTAACACTGTTCACCTAGTTTCTCAGTTCTGATGAACAGCTTAACTTCCTCCCGAACATCTCGTTCTGCCTCTGCGTCATATTGGGATTTGCGTTTTACTCATTTCCCACAAGTTCACCTCGTAGCTGTGACATATTGGTCTGCTCTTTGTGGAACATCCACCTGCTTTCTCTCTCCAGCTACGTCAGGTACTTGTAACTGGGAGGTTGATACCAGTGGGTTTCACCTGGATTACTGGCTAGGGTGAGCCCCCTTTTACTTTGTGGTATCGGCTCTACATCTGTTTACATCAGGCAGGGTTAACCCTAGAGGGACCTGGCACCCAGACCAGGGTGACTATAGTGTCCCTTTATGTCTGGAAATTCATGTCTGTCTGGTTTACACTGCGTTACAGGAAAACACTCCAGTATAGAAAGTGCTTGGAAGGCATCTATGCTGAAGTCTCTAAATAATAGGGGCTTTATGAAGCTGATCAGGGCCTGTGCCTGTGCTTGCAGGCTGCTTCTACATGGGTGAGCCCCGGTGTTAAATTGGCAAATTCACGGAGTGTAGGGTATTGCATCCCTGCTGTTCCCTTCCTCCTGACCTTGTGCCTCTACTGCCCAATGTGCCATTTTACTTCCCCACCACTCTTTTACATTGTAATTTCCCGGATTAGGTGAGCCCCAAGGGAGCCATCCCGCTCAGCTAAGAGTCATTGCAAGGGCAGAGTACCAAAGCTACTAAGGGCAAGACACCCCTAAAGCACAATCCGACGCCCTCTCAACCATCGAGTTGGCTCGATCAAGACCCCTCCTCGGACAAGGAACATGACTTGCCGCACTCTTTCTATCCTTGATTAATGACAGGCAAATGGGTAGAACAGGGTTTCAAAAGGGCACAGGACAAACTCCTGGACGCCATTGGGCCGTTAGCCCGGGTGATGCACCTGGCAGATGATGGACAAAGTCTTTGCGGTACGCTACATCAACCGCGTCAAAAGGCTTCAGGTCCCGCTGTCTGACAGAGCTCACAAAACACATCTAAGACCATAGCCTGCCACACAATATCAGGCTGATGGCAAAACACCTACCCTGGAAATCCAATCTTACGACCGATTGGTTCTCGTCATACTGAAGGGACACCAGCGATTAGTATGGCGCACTGAATGCCCAGAGAGGTCTGTTACATCTAGACCTATTTGCCTCCTCTCCCAATCGCCAACCTTCAGCAGGGCTTCCTGACCAGGAGTGCATGGCTGTGGACACATTCCTGGAAAGATTGCCTCCACAAGGCGGTACACATTTTCTATAATAGCATGGGTCCTCCATCAATTATGGTACAGGTAGTGGTGACGCTCCTCACTCCAACCTGGTTGCAGACCCTCTCCTGTTGGATCCAACAGGAGAACCTCACCCATTGCTCCTGGATGGTCAGCTGCTCCTGCTGGCCTAGACTTTCAGGTATTTCTTGCATGCCAGCAGCTTCGGGAATCAACGCTTAGATTTTATTTTCGTCCGTCATTGATTTCCGCATTTTCTATGGTTTCACAGCGTTAAAAATGTAAAATACGAAGCATCCTTTCTGGTTAGCAAATTGAAGATACTAGCTTCAGTGTACTAATAATCTTAAGAGGAGGCAAGTATTTTCCCTCCATGCTATTTACTCCTCCAAACCCTTTGTATGGATTTTCATAAGGTGATGGTTAAAGGATCACTATAGTGTCAGGAATACAAAATCGGTTTTCCTGACACTATAGTACCCTCAGGGAGCCCCTACTGTGGTGCTGTAGGAGTTAAAACCCTTTCAATTACTTACGTTCTTCCTTACCTCTCCTCCCCGCCGTCAGCGGAGCAGAATGCGCGGCACTGCCGTGCATGCAAAGTGTCCATAGGGAAGCATTTTTCAATGCTTTCCTATGGATGCTCTGTGATGGAGGCATTAAATGCCTCCAGTGTTGCAGATGCACCTCTAGTAGCTGCCTGGAAGACAGCCACTAGAGGCTGGCTTAAACCCCAACTGTAAACATGTTTACATCAGGCAGAGTTAAACCTAGAGGGAGCTGGCACCCAGACCAGGGTGACTAGTGTCCTTTTATGTCAGGAAATTCATGTCTGGTTTACACTGCATTACAGTAAAACACTCCAGTAGAGTAAGTGCTTGGAAGGCTATGCTGATGTCTCTAAATAGGGATCGACCAATATTGGATTTTTTTTTTTTTTTTATAGCCGATACCAATAATCTCAACTTTCAGGCCAAAACCCACACACTAGAGCTGCTTGGATAAGTAAAAGCTTCCTGCGCCCCCCTGACCCGCTATGTATTATTGGCAATATCGGTATCTTTATTGGCCGATACTGCCAAAAATACCAAATATCAGTAAAACCAATTCTGTCAATTCCTACTAAAATGTAGACAGTATTAGGAAAATGTCAAATTGGACCAGAGATTGATCCAGTTCATGCCAGGGAACTCCACTTTGGAGTATGTTTGCTTGGTACTAAAAAACTGAAACTCAAGTGCCTAACATTTAGAAAGACCAGTTGTGTCACAAGAAGTAGATTGAGTGGTTAACGATACACTTAGATATGATAAACCTATAGCACCAGTAGTGAGAAATTATTAAAGAGATAAGAGTATACATTTGATTAGAAATATTCTTTTACCCTAATCAAGTCATAAATGGTTATATGATTCCAACATTGCACAAGATATTAAGATTTGATGGAAATCCTTTTCAGTCAAGGACACCTTCTCATTGTTACAATATATCTAATTTTATTAATTTTCTCCCCAAAATTTTATTTAATATGGAGCTCCCAGTGTATACTGAAGATCATAAGATTATTACTCCCATTTAATTTTCTTGAAAAGTTTACATAACTATGAACTGAAATTCCCTCTGGTGTCATTTGCCTAGTACTTTAATCTCACTTCGAACTTAATCCTGTATGAAGGCTGTATGGTAGTATAGTATGTGGTGTATGCAAGTTCAAAAGAATGAAGCTAGTTTGTAAAGCTTTGCTATATATGCATTATGTGGAATGGCAAACTTATTCACTAAATACAATTTGAAGTTTGTACTGTTAAACTAAACATTGAATTTAGAAAGCATATTCTCTTGTACCTGCATAGTCTGCACAGAGTCCTTGTATGGATTACTTTGATTTCTTTATTATTTAGGAGCAGATTGGCTATTGTACAGTACCAGTTGAAAGCAGTTAGTAGCAGACATTTAATGTGCAACTTGTGTGTTGAATGATTGCTCCTAGTCTTAGAAAGTAATTCATGTATAACCTTTTGGATTTCACTACAGTAGTTACTCTTCAGGTTAACTTGACATTTTTCTATCAAAAATTTCTAGAAAAACAAGGTGGCAGTAAGTCATTCTGACCCTGTGATTTGCTCACATTTGTTCAAGTATAGGCTTGAATGTGTTGTACCCCATACAGGTGAACCAATTTAGTGCATTTAGAAAAACCAGTTAATCCAGACTGGAAATTAAAAGAAACAAAAAAATTCAAATATACGTTTCTTTAATTCGCTCTAATTCGTTGTTTATATTCATGCTGTGACTGTGCAGTATTACAACTTATTGTCTGGCACCAACCACCCCATCAGAAGACTGCAATTTCATGAGCTACCCCAGATACAAGATAAGGAGAGCTCACAAAATATAATAAATAGTCTTCCCAAAACTACAGTGAAACATCAAGATGAATGTTAAGGGGATGTCTCACTTTAGTACAATAGGAAGGTAAAGGGTAAGCTTCTTTTAAAAAAAGCTATCACCCAAGAAGTAGAGTCCATTTCCCAAAGCCAGTCATGGTGTTGGGCAGAGAACAGATTGGAAAATCACAGCTTGTCCAAGAAGTTATCCAAAGCTTGAACAGTCTCCTTCAGACCCTTCCTCTTGCGGGTTTCAGCCACAACTTGGCTTGGCCTGGTGGAATTGTCAAATGGATCTCCAGGAAGAATCTGCCAATGATCAAATACACACTGTGGGAAGGCCTGGCCACCAGTGTTTGATCTTAGGTCTGCAGTGAACCCTGAGAACAGAAAAAAGTTTTAAAAAGTCAATTTAGGAAAATCTTAACTATTCTGATAGGAAACTAATATTCATATTAGGTTTGGGAACTATGCACTTACCAAATGATTCGTTGACAGGCAGGTAGGCTTTCACTATAAACATTGGTGTGCCTGCCACTTGAGATTCTTCAAAGACGTGTCCACGCTTTCTGTTCAAGACACCGTAAATGCCACCAACTACCTGCTCAGGGCACTAGAAACCAAAGAGAAAACATCTTGTATAAACTAATCTGACAGTGTCTAGTGGCATTTTGCAAAAGAAAAATCAACTTTGTTATCTTTTGCTTAAATTCAAACTTACCTGAATCTCCACAAGATAGATTGGTTCCATCAGACGGGGCTGGGCTGTCAACACACATGCATATAGGCAACGACGGGCTGTAGGAATGATTTGTCCACCACCTCTATGAATGGCATCAGCATGAAGAGTCACATCATGAACATCAAATCGGACAGCTCTCAAGTTCTCTTCACAGAGCACACCCTGTGGAAATTGACATTTTATTTAGTAACATTTTGGAAGCAAGACAATCCTTCGAACAGAGATAAAGATCACATGCACACTGCCAGGTTTGTAAAATCCCACCAATACACAAAGTTCTTAACTAGAACACACCAGGCACAATAACTACAGCACACTGTTCTTGTGCCAGGAGTGCCCTGATGGACCCCCAGTACTCTAACTTTATAAGATTTTGAATTACACGGGGCAGTTTTACCTCTCGTTTGGAGAAGTTTGCTTTCCAGAGCTGAAATGCAGGGCCTGCTTGTTACCTGAAAGTCAGCTGAGTACTTTCAGTTAAGGCAGCAGCTTTTAAGCTCTCAGGGGAAGAAGACTAACAGACCCCAGATCAGTCAGATAGTTTAGATTACTAACCAAAGCACTCCTGACAGTGCCCTTAATACAGGAAATTGTGATACTCAAGACTGGTACCAATTAACAGGAGACTGCAACAATTGTACGCTTGCCAATTTTAAATAGATGTGATCAGCTGGAGCTATATGAAGCTCTTTAAATTAGAAAGCATGGAAATGTATAAAGTGCAAGTTGGTGCTTGAGGATTTGCTTGTGAAGGGGCATTTAAGGACAATGAAAGTATTCACTCACCTCTTTTGTGGCCCACTGGAAGCCAGCCACAACACTGTCTTTTATTTCGTTAAGATATTGTACTCCTTTTGTCACATCAGTCAGGATGTTTGGTCCAGTACCGTCAGGGCCAAAACACCAGATCTTCCTAGCCTCTGTAACATCCCACTCATATTTCTCTGCCAAGTAACGGGCACGAATCTTCAACTCTTGGCGGGCACTCACGTCTCCTTTGTCAATATCCTCAGCAAGGCCGTCAGGGAATGGACGGGCCTTCATATACAGACGGTTATGCTTGTTAGGAGATTTTGACAGGCACAGCTGGTTTGACTCCTCACTCACAGTTTCACGGTATGAAACAACTGGGTCAGATTTCTAAAAAAATATATAAAAAAAAAAAAATCAGGTCAGGATTGGCTTTTGCATGATCTGCAATTCCCCCTCCCCCCACCCCAAGAAGTGTGACTTCTGTTTCTACACAAGTTAAAACCTCAAGGTTGCTCTAAAAGTTCACCTTAATTGGAATGCAGGCATGGTCCTCCTCTAGATCCTTCAAGCAGATTTCCAAATGCAGCTCTCCAGCTCCAGCAACAATATGTTCTCCAGATTCCTCAATGATGCACTAGAGGAAAGAACAGTGTTAGACTTATTTATATTAAAATGGGGGGTTAAAAAAAAAAAATTAAAATAAAGGACTCAGCCGCACCTGCACCATAGGGTCTGACTTAGCCAGACGCTTGAGACCCTCTACAAGTTTTGGAAGATCAGCAGGGTTCCTTGCTTCTACAGCCACACGCACTACAGGGCTGACACTGAACTTCATAACACGCATGTTATGTGAATGTTCGAAAGTGGTGATTGTCCCAGTTTTCACCAGGAACTGGTCCACACCAACCAAACCCACAATGTTACCACATGGAACGTCTTCAATTGGCTCCACATAACGCCCCATCATCAGGATGGTCCTTTGAAAAGAAAAATAGAAATGTGACTTGCCTGCCAGTTGTACAGCCCAAGAGAACCCACACAAACCTCTATACACACCCACCATAAAACAGAACATTTCATGTGTTTTGACCACATGATCTACCTGTATTTTCTATAGGTTCAAGCAGCTTTCAAAAAAACGTTTTGTTCCCCCACCCTAAAAGTCACTTTACAAAACATCCCCCTGACTGGAAGCAGTGTCCAAGTAGGAATGTTAGGCTGCACATCTTGAATATTTTTGTAATAACTTTAAGGCGGTCAAAACCCATCAAATGCACTTCACTTGTATTTGTGCCCAAAGGATCCTTTTAAGGGCCATAAAATAGTCAGCAAATCTGTTTACTTTATTCCAGATTTGAAGATATCCATTCACAAGAGCATGGGGAAACTGCCTAAAATTTAAGTAGGTCATGCCATTTGAAATCTAAAGATTTAGGATTTTAGCAATTATATAATCTACCTGCTGACACTTAAACACCATTCCTGGAAGTCTAGTTGTAACTCTGCACAGGGACATTTTAAAGCAAAGACATTTTAATAAAACTGAATGGCCACAGCATTTTATAACCCAACTAGAGGGTTTCATGCTTGCAGGGAATTACATACTGTGTTCTACTTTCCCCAATTACTCAATTCTGATCACAGAATGGTCACTGGCAGAGGTGTGCAGGTCAAGAGTTAGACAGGAGGAAGGGGGCATATTATGGCTATTAAAACTAATGTATTTGCCAGTAGTGTGTATATTAACTACAATGTTAGTGTAAATGTTAAATATTTACCTCATTCTTTCAGCAAGGGCTATTTGGTTTTATTCTTTAATAACATAAAATAGAAGCATTCAAAAGGTTTTGTTTTAAAAGTTAAATGGGTAAAAAGGAACACACCTCTGGATAGGCTTCAGGTAAAGGTCCTCTTTCTTTCCTGGAGTATAATTTGGTCCCATAATTCTGACTTTGAGGCCAGTGGAGACAACACCAGAGAAGACTCTTCCAAAAGCATAGAACCTTCCCTTATCAGTGGTGGGCACCATTTTTGAGATGTACATCATTAATGGACCTTTGGGGTCACAGTTTTTTATGCCTAGAGTAGGAGAGAAAAAAATTAAACTTATTGGCACAGAAAAGTGGATTTAGCAGACACTGCAATTTCATGCGCCCTGAATACCCAGTTCAGTGAGAATATTTTTAGGCAGATGTTAGTTTATATTCTGAGCACCTGTCACTGTTTTACAAATATGTAGAAATACAAAAACACAAAACCAAACACCAAAGTGTTAAACAATCCATAACACTACATGAAAGTGAAGCACTCAAAGCTACTTAGCAAGTAGTCATTGACTTTTCATAATCTGAATGATACAGAACTCTGATGTAGAGATTGTCTCCACTACAAACATGTAAATAACCTACTTTCATGTACCAGAACCCCTTTCATCCTGGCTCTGATTTTATACCACACCAAATGAGAGGTAATATATCCCACAGATCCCAGGATATAAGGAACCCAATATCCAATAGAAAACGTTTACAAAAAAAATGCACTTATGCAGCTTGTGAGTATCCCTCTTGGGCAACTCCCATCCATGCATGCCTGCCCAAATGCATAAAGCCTCTTCTAGGTTCCAAAGTATATTTAAGCGCACCACTTTTGTAGGAGGGATTTAAAGTGTGTAAAAGCCACTCATTTTAAAATCCATCCCGCCATTTACTTTTGCAGTAGGTGCAAACATTGTTTCATTAAACCTATTTCACAGACGAAATAGTGATTAAGCAAAATCTATTTTCTTACCATACGTTTTCATTAATTGCATTATTCAATGGGGAACCATGTCTGTTTAGATTAACTATTAGACTGCTTTAAAGACAAAGAGGATCATATTAAAGCAGCACTGTCACCCCTTATATGAAACACTGCTACTGACTTAAAGAGTTTCACTGAAAAGCCAGCCTATTTAAAATATATACCAAGACAAAGTAGTTCTTGCAGTCAAGATTGAGCACTGAGGAACAGATTCCATGTTATGTTGACCTCTGCTGTAGTTGACAGTGTCCTGCTTGCGAGACAACTAGATTGAGATAATGTTTCTAGGTTGTGCCCGTTAGTACAGATGTCAGTTATCCCACAAGTACTCTTAGTAAAGAAAGTAACTATTTTGACTTCTGGTTTGTCCACAGGACCAGCTTCTAGAGCTTTCAGGAAAATAAAAAAACCAAGGGCACAAGTTCTACATAGACCTACCCATAGCTGCTTCATCATCAGGTGGTCCTTCATACAGCAGCTCACAGCGGTACCTCTGAGCAGTCACTGGTGATGGCAGGTGGATGGTTATCATTTGCAGAAGAGCTTCTCCAGCAGGAAGCCAGCGTCTCATAACAGCCTAAAAATTACATGCTAGTTTAGTTTGTGCAGATTCCTATAGCGCAAAACCTTCTATGAATAGTAAACAGTTTACAGGTTCATACAAATGCAGGATAAGATTGTGTATTCACCTTTAACAGTTGTTTTCCCTCTTTATCTTTGTCTTCACTGTCCAACTTTATGTCCAGTTTCTCGATAAGTTTGGCAGTTTCATCTTTCTTAAAGTTCATGATGGCATCAAAAACCTGTCAAACAAAACAGAATACCATATTTAACAGTGTTGAGTCCACGAACTTCACAAAAATGCAACATAAGTTAACTTGTAATGCTACAGAATTTAGTATATACACCACTGGGATGTAGATTGTTTTGAAAGTACCTTGAAGATTGGGTCCAGGATAAGCTGGCAAAATGTTCTAGGCAGCTTCTTTCCATCAGCATTTGATGCAGCCTTGCTAAACTTTCCATTGGCAGGATCAAAATACCTGTTAAACAGCAGTGACATTAATGTTGAACTCTAAAAAAACCGGGTGTAGTTTGCAATATTTCACAAGTGAATAACAGTTTGAAAACACACTTTTCACATGAATTGAAGGATGTTTTATAATTTATATAAAAATGTATAATGCAACGCCCAATGCATTGAGCTGGTAGTAGCCAAGCCATTAAGTCAATAGGAGACCTTCTTGAGCTACCTGTACCAAATATCTTGCATGCAACAAACCCTAAAAGAAAGCATGTCATACAAACATGGCTTACTCAGGTTGAAAAAAGAAAAAATATAGATATGCAATACCAGAAATACTGTTTCTGGAAAAATTTACAGCTCTGTGGCTAATAGTGTCTGTTATATAAATGTGAGAACAGCAAGATAGTTATTTCTTTTAAAAGAATACCTGTCTCCCCAAAGTTTCTTCATCATGTCTTCCACTTTTTTTGCATGTTCATTTGGTGTCAGCTTGCCGTCACCCTTTGCAGCAAACTTTTGCACATACATCTCTGCAAATTGTTTGAGTGTAAATGCCCAGCCATGGAGTCCAGAACCAAAGCCAACAGTACCAAGAACTGGATCAATCTAAATGAGGGAAACAAAACAAGGCAGAGTTAAGCAGTGCTTTAAGCTATTAAAGTAACTGCAGTTGAGCTTTTGGAAACCGTTCATTTTTGAAAGTGTCCTGCTGTGCACAAAAAAAAAAACCCAAACCTATTCTTTCTAAACATTAGGAAGAGGCTTTTAAGGATTAAAGGTACGCCACAAAAACCTTCCACTGTAATTAGCAATTTTAGAACACAAAGAATGCTTTACCTTCTCTTTGAATTTCAATGGAATTTCCATGAAAACAATGCAGTTAAGAATTTCAAGTTTGTAACCCAGTTGAAGCTAGTTAGAACGGCTCAAAATCTGACCTACAGGAATATTTTAAACAAATGCCATTAAGATTGAGGTTTTAGTAAATGACATTTAAGCTACACTGCATTGTAACGCCCAAAGTTAGGCAAAACTTGACGGGAAATTAAGCCTGCGATTCTTTGAAGCAGAGCTACTGCAAGCAGTGAAAGTATAAAAAACACAAAAGCTCTTGAGCCAAGCAGCCCTTTTCTAATATACTACCTGTTCACTGAAGGAAGCTGAATAGCTGTACTAAAAGGCTCAACAAAATAAAATAACATTTGTTTTGAAACCTGCAAAAGGTTTTGATGAAGAGTTGCCATCTTATTTGCCACTACATAACAGCAATGTTAAGGTTAAAGTTTTATTATACTCACCATGATGTTTCCCATGGGTCCTGTCTCTCCCTCACCATAGGTGGATATGATAACGTTTACGTTCTCCACAATACGCTGGAAGGTCTGATATAGCTCTTCTGGCTCTAGTTGCAGTTCCAAAAGTGCACGGTCCATTTTGTTCATCATCAATACAGGGCGGATTCTTTCAGCAATTGCTTGACGGAGTACGGTTTCAGTCTGTACACATACACCTGCACAGGAAAGGAATTAGAGAATCAGCTTCAATGGAGAAGTAGGTAGAATTAAAAGGTCAGTCTAGGCACAAAGGCTATATGCACCATCAGTGCATACCTGGATGCAAAGTAGTGCTCTGTATTACCTTACGCAATCAGACTATTCAGTAACTGAATTTTTGATGTACTGAAGTCTAAATATCAAATTTTTAACTCACCAGACACGCAGTCCACCACAACAAGGGCACCGTCAGTAACACGCAGAGCTGCTGTAACTTCAGAGGAAAAGTCCACGTGGCCAGGAGAGTCAATCAAGTTGATAAGGAAACCAGATCCATCTTTACTTTGCTTAATAAAGGCCAAATCGTTCTCAGCTAGTTCATAGAAGAGGGAAATTGCTCTGGGGAGAAAAATAAACTTGTTACTCACAATAGAATGCAATTTTTAAGAGTGCTGAGAAATAGACAAGTTTTAAAGAAGAAGTCTCATATTGACGTATGACTACACTGTACTATTAGACAGTTCAACGCTACAGCATAAAAAAAAAAAAACAAGACACTCCCCTTTATGCTGGATTGCCAAGATTACTTGGACCCAACATCTTGAACAGTTCTTAATAGTACTTTTATAGAGGAAAGGTCAAGGTGCAATGCTTCATTGTTTTGATTGCTCCTTTAGAACGTTTAACATTAAAATCAAAATCTAAGCTTTTTAAATAGTAGCACAGGATTTTGAGGCGCATGCACAGTAGCATCCCACAGCTCTACAGGAAGGCATTGATTGGCTGACTTCAGCCATGGAGGGAGGGCCAGCAACAGCAATTGAAGAAAGCCAACACTTTATCAAAAGATTCTTTATTTAATTTGTGCATAGGTTAGATATACAAGGATGCACTGCCACAAAAGCTGGTGCATGCACAACATAAAATAGAGTATAGTAGTTATGACATGAGGAACAATGCACATTTTACAATGTTGAAAAAAGGTAAGGTTACCAGAAAAGCCTTTAGGTCTCAGTGGTTAGAAGCATTATACTTGGCTAGTACTATAACTAAAGTTTAATATGCTTTGTGAATATATTTTGAACACCTTTTTAATGAGATCTAATGAGTGCCAGGGATCTAGTTATTTTAACACTAGAGTGTCAGTAATAGAGGTTTGTGTTCTATTAGAACATGTATGTAGAATTTATAACTAAGTTACTTCTATAATATACTTTACCAACACAATTTGGAAATATCTTTCCATCTGTTATTTCCATCTACATGTTATTTTTTCAATAAAGTTTAAATATACGACCATGCCAAAGCAACTGCTGACATCCTAGATCAGAAACAACAATGAATACCTTCCAGCAGTTGCAAAACTACCGCTCCCATAGCACTTTGCCAATCTTAAAAATGCTAATGCAAACTTAAAGTCTGTAGATCAGAAACAGCAGTGGGATCTATATTCCTGCCACCTCTGCTTTAGTGGGAGTTGTTAGCCGTTCATTTTTGTTGACATTATGCTACTAACACAGTGTTACAGCCGTTTACAGAGCATTGTGTTATGCAGGAAAAGATACTTACGTAGATTTGATTGTAATACATCTTTCCTGCTCATCTTTACGGGTATCTGTGAAGCGAGTTTCACCGGCACGAGATGATGCGATGATTCCAGCTTTACATACAAGAGAGTCAGTCAGAGTGGACTTGCCATGGTCCACATGGGCAATGACTGACATATTGCGAATGTTCGCCTTCTTGTCCATGATGTTGCGAATCTGGTCTACCGTGAAGTTCACCTGGTTGTAGGAAGAAAAGTAATTATTGCACCTCTTACATCAAGAGTGGTTAAAACAAAAAAAAGCCATTGTACAGTCACACATGTAACCCATAATTTAATACAGTTTTCCACAGCAGGAGCAACCATTTTTATATCCTGAAAGCACTATAATAGACGGCCATATTGAAGTGATCTTTCACCGGTACTTATGCAAGAAGGCAGAGAATAGCAACGTCATACTCTACGCCTCTGCCAACACAATGGTTAACCCTACACAGCTGTTATCAGTTTAGGCACCTTTGGCTGAAAACTAGAGTAGGGCCTCTGCTATAGGAAGGGCTGTGCTAGTAAAGCAGGCAGTGGGCCCTAACAAAGGGCTGCCCATGATCAGGGGCTCAGTAAAGTTATATTGAATTGCATGCATCATGGAGACCCCCCAATTCACTCCACTATATAGAGGGGATGAGCAAGAGGAGGTACAAGGCCAATAGGTTTTAAACTACAACTCCCATGACGCTTTGCCGGCATTAAGTGTCACAGCCACAACAGCTGGAAAGCGATTCTCCAATGCCACGTAGCCACAGACATTGGCCCAAGCGTTATAAAGTGAGGTTGGATAAATATTGAACAAATAGAACCCGGAAGCCAGATAGAACGCTGCCGGGGCCCAGTGGATGACGCACAGACTAGGCCTAGGATTCGCGTAGTTTACTAGGGCCCGGATTTAACACTGATGGCGACCGAAAACTAAAGCCATCTCAAGCCGGGCTGATGGCCGGGACTCCCCCAGACACCAGGATGGTCCCGGCAGGCCGTCTGCGTTTACCATTTTGGCGGATGTCGGTGGATGCTTCTCACGGGACTGGAAAACGACGAGCGGACTGCCTGCCACACAGCAGACAAACAGGCGGAAGAGAACGCTGACGTCAACGGCCCGCAATATATAGTGGAAGAGCCTGGGCGGTCACGTGACCGAGGGGGAGCTGGGCGGGGCGAGCTGCGGGCGCCCGACCGAGCATGCGCAGCACACGGTGGCGTCGCACCAAGCTCTCGCCGGCGACTGCGCATGCGCTAAACGTCAAAAGGGGGTTTATTCACTAAACGTGCATTACAGTGATATGAATCCCAGTGGTTTGATAGAGTTCCATTTATTTTTTCCCATCCATTCGGATTCCATTTCACTTACATTTGGAATTTAGTGAATAACCATGGGATAATAGGTTATTCACTGTGGATAGTAATAATAATATCAGATATTTATGCACAGTCCACATTCCAAATTATCAAAGGACATGAGGGTTTATTAGGGTGCATTTTGGGCCAGAGTAGTAGACTCTAAGATTTGCAATTCTCTTGTGAACTGTTCATAGCTTTCAGTTTAGCGATTGATCTAATATCGTCAAGTGCAACGTCAAGCGTCACGTTGTTATTTTGTATAGAGAATACCATTACACCTGTTCATGGCGTTGACCAATTTCTTGCGAATATGACGGTGAAATTTATTATTATTCACCCCTTAAGGACTGAGCCAAATGTACACGTTTTGATCAAAATAAAACGTAAACAAAACTTGGAATTTCACTATATGTCTGTTCGACCGTAATTCACCTCCTTCATATTAAGTGCACCCACACGAATATATGATTTTATTCAGGAGAAATAGGGCTTTCATTTAACATCAAATATTCAGCTATGAAACATAATTTAATATGAATAAAATGTACAAAACAAATGTGAGAAATTAGGAAATGTTTTAAAAAAATTTTAGTTCAGCATGACATTTTAACTGTGAATGTCATAATGCTGTTTGCTTTTACTGCAATAAAATACACATATTTGTATTCAGCGATGTCTCACGTGTAAAACAGTACACCCTATATACAGGTATTATGGTGTTTTGGGAAGTTACAGGGTCCAATATAGCATGTTACATTTTAGAGTTAATATTTGTTTGTGTGTGAAAAAACTAATTTGAACACCAATTTTGGCCAGTGTTTGTGACTAAGTGGCTACTAAAAAAGACTGGACATACCCCATTTGCAATACCTTGGGTTGTCTACTTTTGCAAATGATCTCAAAGGCAACGTAACCAATCTGGCGAATTTGAATGTGAAAAAACTGAAACACAGGCCTTATATTTGACTCTGTAACTTTTGAAAACACCATAAAACCTGTACATGAGGGGTACTGTTATACTCAGGAAACTACGCTGAACACAAATATTAGTGTTTAAAAACCGTAAAACGTATCACAACAATTATATCATCAGTGTAAGTGCCGTTTCTGTGTAAAAAATAAAAAAAAACTGCATTTTTACTGATGATATCATCATTGTAATATATTTTTGTTTTTTTAAATTCTTTATTTTTGTTGCGCAGAGAATATACAAAATAAGCTTACGTCACCACAACAGCGGAGCAAACAATGCATTTTCAAACATGTTAGCACAGTGACATGGCATTTATATTAAGTGCTCAAATTTCTGTTTTTGTTGTGTAAATCATTCTAGGCATGTCTGTCTAGGAAAAATATCAAATTACGTGAAGCCGTTCTGGAAGCAAAGCTTGACAAAGGTACTAAGAAGAAAAAGGTATAAAAAAGTAACTAATGAAAATGTTTGATACCAAGTTATGTCTATTGTGAGAACATTTAAGTGCTACTGAACACGCTAACTGAACAAGAATTATGAGCAGTAAGTGGCATGAGGCCCATGCACAGCTTTATTTTAAAGGGACATTATAGTCACCTGAACAACTTTAGCTTAATGAAGCAGTTTTGGTGTATAGAACATGCCACTGCAGCCTCACTGCTCAATCCTCTGCCCTTTAGGAGTTAAATCCCTTTGTTTATGAACCCTAGTCACACCTCCCTGCATGTGACTTGCAACACCTTCCATAAACACTTCCTGTAAAGAGAGCACTATTTAGGCTTTCTTTATTGCAAGTTCTGTTTAATTAAGATTTTCTTATCCCCTGCTATGTTAATAGCTTGCTAGACCCTGCAAGAGCCGCCTGTATGTGATTAAAGTTCAATTTAGAGATTGAGATACAATTATTTAAGGTAAATTACATCGGTTTGAAAGTTAAACCAGTTTTTTTTTCATGCAGGCTCTGTCAAACATAGCCAGGGGAGGTGTGGCTAGGGTTGCATAAACAGAAACAAAGTGATTTAACTCCTAAATGACAGTGAATTGAGCAGTGAAATTGCAGGGGAATGATCTATACACTAAAACTGCTTTATTTAGCTAAAGTAATTTAGGTGACTATAGTGTATCTTTAATGCATTTATACGATAAATGCGATCAATGAGTAGTTAGTATAAGCGAGTCAAAGCACCACGCATAGTCTAAGACTAGAATGAGAAGTAAACAGTAACTGTACATCTTTATACTTCACAAAATAATAGGTAAGGGAAAACATAATAAAAATGCGAACAGTGCACATAGGTAGGAGCTAACTGTATGACAACTAGCTGTGGGCTCTGGATGATTAGTCTAGTTTCAGCTGATATCCTGTTTCGTCAGTTCTGGGTGACAGCCTGGGTGGTCTGTGAAGCAGGAATTGAGTGTGGGGTTCCCCCGGCCCTAGGTCGGTACCGAAGTCTGCATCATGGACCCTTCGCCTTTAGCGGCTCAGGATCTCTTCCCTGCAGATTGAGCGTGTTCCCGAAGAAATTTGTCCCAAGAGTGTGGGCTGTGCTTGGGCGGGTTAACCCCCAGTGGACTGAAGCCCAGGCAAGTGTTGGTGGGCGGCAGGGTGTCTGCATGGTTGTTGGAGCTTCCTCCGTTTCTTCACTCTCTGCCTCCGTGTCTCCCAGATAGCTGCATGACGTATCGGCTGAGGTCCCAGTCTAGGGGTATGTTTAGTAGAAGCCCGTTGGATCTTGGATTTTGCTGCTTGTTCCCACACTTTTACTGCAGGTGATGTCGCAGTAGTGCCTCCCAAAGCCGACCGTAGCGTTTTAGTTTGTCCTGGATTAGTGGGCAGGGAGCTTTCAGTCGAGCTTGAGCCCTCTGTGCGTGATTGCACTTTGGCCCAGAATTGCGACCAGAATCGCTCGAAGGCCTGCTTAATTGTCCTACGCATGGCATGTCTGGCTCGCAGGTGCGTGCGTACCCGTAGGCCTCATTGCAGTAGCCATCTTGGGGGCTAGGCCTTGGTGGCGGGACAGCCAGATTATCAGAGTTTCTTAGCTGGATTCGGCACTGCTCTCCCTATGGGGGACCGGGATAACCCCCACCGGTCCAGAGGGGGTAACAGTGCAGTCGCTCCAAATGTTGCCGGCATTAGCAGGTCCAGGCCGGGAGATCGGCTGTTTCTCCCTTCCAAGGATCACTGCAGGCTTAGGCCTCGATATATTTCAAGCCACAAGTTGTGAGATAAGGCTCCAGACAGGCATGAGACAGCCCCACCGCATGCAGGGACAGCTGCTTAGTCTCCTGGGTACCTTCTGAGGGTATATTCCCCCGTTGGAGCTAGTTTTGTTAGAGTTTCATGAGGAGCTCATACCCTGCACGTCTCGCTGCCATGCCAGTCAAGCCCCACCCCTCCATTTTCCTGTTTTGAAACACTAATATTTGTGTTCAGCTAAGTCTCCCACTTAAAACAGTACCCCCATGCACAGGTTTTATGGTGTCTTGGAAAGTTACAGGGTTAAATATAGTGCTAGCAAATTAAATTCTCTGGACTTTCTGTCTGGGTTATCAGGCAGGTTCCGCAAATTGTAATTAATAAAATGACTTAGTTATGTAAAAATATTACATAAATATATATGTATAATTAATATATAGATATATTTTTATATATATATATATATATACGTATGTATATATACATATATCTGTATATATATATGTATGTATATTTACATAATTTAATTTTTTTTTTATATATAGGTATATATAGATATATATATATAGTTATATATACATATATATTTATGTATATAGATATATATTATTTCATTTTAAGTGTATTTTGATATGTGTAACGAAATTACACATATATATATTTTGTAAATTATTTATTTTTATTATTGTTTATTTTTTATTTTTTATGTATTTATATATTTATGTTATATTATATATATATAATTATATGTATTTAATTAATATAATTCTACGTGTATTTTGATATTAATATATATATATATATAAAATTATATATATTAATATTAAAATACACTTATGTATGTGTATGAGTATATATATATACTTAGATCATATACATAATATATATATATATATATATATATATATATATGATCTAAGTATATATTATTTTATTTTACACAGTTTTTAACCTTTATTTTACTTTATTACAGACAGCAAGGGGAACTACCTGTCATTCCAGGCACTCCCCTTGCTGATCTGGGAGATTTCTCATGAAAATAGAAAGTGTAAGAAAACCATAAAAAATAAGAATTTTACCTGCAGTTGTGGCTGCATTTGTGATAAAATGGTTAAATGAAGACTGTCAAAATGATCTTAGGCAAAAATACTCTGAAGGTTCCATTTTCTACAAATATATACTTCTCCATACCAGTTCTGGATTCTGAGACTGCTATTAAACTTATAGTCTGGTCAGACCAAATTTTGCTAAGATTTAGCATTAAAAAATATAATTCCCTCTTTGCAATATTTGTCCAATAACATCCAAAAGTTAACTGAAATCCTAGGCAAATTAGGCGTTTTAACATTCAGGACTATTATAAGTGAATACATTTTGAGTTATATTGCTTTAATTGAACTAGTTGTATAGAAGCTATTTGAAGAAAAACTGTGAAAAAAATTATATTTTGATTTTCTCCCATTTTAAAATATTTAACTCATACATAATGTTGTGCTATGTATAAATATTAACTACACATCTAGTGACAGTCTTCCTGACAGAGCCAAGTCCATCTCAGTTCTTCAATTAAATGCTGGAGGAGCGAAGCATTTTGCCGCACATGCGTACCTCGTCCCCAATGCTTCCCTATGAGAAACATTGGATTGGGCGAGATCACAGAAGACATCAGCAGGCATGCTGATAAAGACAGAGGTGTAACGGACGGCTGCAGCAGAAGTGTCTGGTCGCTGGAAAGAAGGTGAGTAAACTAACTTTTTAGCAGCAAGAGGAGTGGACGGAGGTCACAACAATAGAAATTGAACTTAGAGTTCCTAAAAAAAGTGCAAAATACAGAAAATATCCATCCACGACACCGTGTATTTGTTGTTAGTATGTTGTGGCGAGTCTACTATTACCTCCTCTATGTTTTGCCAGACCCTCTGAGTGTTCTTTTGATTTGACACTTTGGATTTTTACCTTTTGCCTATCTAAGAATGAACTTAGCATTGTGCAGGTCATCTCTAAATGTGAGTAGTCTCCTGCATACCAAGCCCCTTCACCTCAAAATCTGAAACCTGTTTTTAAAGTTATAATTTAATTAGTCCTTTTATTTTCCAAAGGCATGTAAAGTACAGAAAGTACCTGCAAAAATGTTTTAGTGCCATCAGGTCTCGAGCCATGGCAGTCTCTTTTGTTTGCTGGGCAAACATTTAGTGGCACAACACTCACTGATGTAATGTCACAACACTCACTGATGTAATGTCATAAATGCTCAATTTAAGCGCTTTTAGATTCCTATTCCATATCAAGGCTGAACGTCTATGTACGACAACGGCCTCAGTGACATTCTCATTCACATAAATGGTATTAGTTCAGAGAGGAATCCAGACGGTTATCTAACCTGATCACACTACCAGAAATGGCTGTTACAGCCGTGATCTATTATTATTGTTGGCATTTATATAGTGCCAACTTATTTCGCACTTTACAATATATTAAAGGAGAACAATTAATAAAATTAGCCAATTACAAGTTGTTTAGAGATTTATAGGTAAGGGTTAGTATATTGCATTGACTCCTATAGGGTACAGAAGGCCAATGTAAGGATTGACAGAGGGGAGAGGTGTGAGAGGAGCAACAGGAGAGAGAGAAATTATTTAGGAGAGAATTACAGTTATCAATGCAAGACATTTCTAGAGTGTTAACAAGCTTCTTAGCAGCATCTTCTGTAATTAGGTTCCCAGGAACTGGCTTAGATATGGCAGCTGCTAGAGGCTAATTTTGCTACCTTCTCTAACCTATGAGGATACAACAACCTGGCTCAGCATAGGGTAGGAATCCCAGGTCAGCCGCACTCACGTCAACCTCCCTACAACATCTCAAGCCTTGGACAGTCCATTGGCTCCTCCAGTAGTTCTAAAGCCGAAGCGGAACAGTACCACCCGCTTCTGCGTCAACTACTGGAGGTTGAATGAGAAGATGGTATTCAATGCCTATCCCATGCCCCGTTTAAACAAGCTGTTAGATCACATGGCCAGGCTTACTACCATAGACGTAAATGCTATTGGAAGATTCCTCTGGCCGAGAAAGCCACCTCTAACTCAGCCCTTATCACCCCATTTGGCCTGTACCAATTAAGGGTCATGCCTTACAGCTCCTCGATGGCCACCAGGATTATGCCTGCACATACTTGGACAACATTGCCATCTTTACCTACACTTGGGTATTTATGGGCTGTGCTTGATAGGATCAGGGATGCTGGCCTGACACTGAAGACAAATAAATGCCACATCAGGTTGGCATCAGTATTTAGGACACCGGGTGGGTTAGGGGAAATAGTTGTTGGAGCTAACTAAGGTAGAGACAGAAGCAAATTGGTCCACTCCCCATACTAAGACTGGTCCACTCCCTATACTAAGACCCAATATATGGCCTTCCTGAGTGTGAACGGCTACAACAGAAAATTTGTTCCTAAATATTGTTCTATAGCTAAGCCCTTCACTAACCTGACAAGAAAGAACGTCCCCAGACAAGTGGCATAGTCTCCAGAGTGTGAGCAGGTGTTTAAACTGTTAAAAGCAGCACTTGTAAATGCACCAGCATTGCCACCTTCTGATCCATTTAAAGGACCACTATAGGCACCCAGACCACTTCAGCTTAATGAAGTGGTATGGGTGCCAGGTCCATATAGGTTTAACCCTTTTTGCTGTAAACATAGCAGTTGTTTTCCTGGCACTATAGTGGTCCTTTAAATACTTTCTTAACCATACAGATGCTTCCATACTTGGATTGGGAGCCGTGCCCCAGAAAGTAAGCTACGCCACCATCAAAAAAGAATTCCTCAGGGGCGGGGCTTAACCGCGGACCAGAGCGGACGCCATTACTCACGGCTCCGGAGATAAACTGCCTAATCCACCCAAAATCAGGGGCATCTGTGCCCATCCGACTGCCACAACAGGTAGACTCAACCCGGCACGACGCACGGAGCCGGTACATGCCTTTTTTTCTGCAACCCGGGCTGAAACGGCGGAAAAGGAGGCTTGCGGCCTACCACCTCCCCCCAGGCCTCGGCCTCGAGGAGTGGCAGAATCCGTCCCAGATACTGGGCACAAGAGCACAGCCAACTGCAACCCCAACGCCAGTGCTACTACCCGAAATGGGGAGGAGATCGCAAAGACCACCGCTGGGGACACCAGGAGATTCTAGAGACATTGGGGACATGCTCCAGAAACAGGCCCAAAGCAAGATGGCGACACTGGATGCAGGTACAATCAGCAGTACACCTCAGACTCCCACACAGGAGGAGACACAGCCTCAATCTGAGCAACAAGGCAATGAGCAAACAGCACCACCTTACCCTGGCTTCTCCAATCTAGCCACTAAGCAAGACATTAAAGCACTTCTAGCTGACTTTAGGCAGACCTGGGCAGCAGATATTGCAGTGATACAGACAGATCTGCAAATGGTGACTGACAGGGTCCGTACCACAGAAGAAGACATCATAGAGGTGAAGCAAGCTGTATCCCACATGGGAGACTCGCTCCAGGAAGTGAGGAAAGCCCAACAAGCACTCTCCTTACAACTTACTACGTTAGATGATCGCTCCAGGCGCAATAACCTGAAAATCAGGGGGGTACCTGAAACTATTACAATGGAAGAACTGCCCCATTATTTAAGGCGCCTAGTAACCTCACTCCTACCTCTAACACAAGCCAAAAAAGTAACGATCGACAGCATGTACCGCCTACCGAAATCAGCCAGGGCCCCATCTCAGGCTGTCAGCGACATCCTCATCCACTGCACATCCGCACAAGACAAGCGGGCACTCCTGGCAGCACTACGGGACCACACACCCTACCAGTTTGAGGGCTCAGGTCTGTCTTTTTATCAAGACCTATCACGGTCCACCCTACAGTGGAGGCGCACAATGCTCCCAGTAACAAGCCGGCTCAGGAATGCTGGAATAGCATACCGCTGGACGCCACCAAGATCGCTCAGTGTGCTTCACAACGGGACAGCTCACACTATATTCTCGGCAGAGGAAGCTCCAGCCCTATTTGGGAGAATGGGACTCTCCGCACCTCCTGATGACTCAGCCAGCACCCACTCATGGGACCCGACCACCATAGTCCCCTTCACCCCACGACGCCAACAACACGAACCACGGAAGGGAACAGGACTGAATACCTAAACACGGCTCACGCAAACAACCAAGGGCCGCATTATCACTGTTTTTGTACAAGTATTTTGTTACAAGTTTTTATCCCTGTTTGATACACTTACAAATGCTTGCCTCACTATCAGGGTCTTCTTAAGATAGGACACATAGGAGGGGAGTTACAACCCCCAACCCCGCGAGTAAGGGAGCCTACCACTCACCCATCCCCCCCGCATCCCCCATGGTTAGGGGAACACCAAGCCCGAGCCTCACTATCTTCCAAATCCAGTGTAGGCAACAATTGCTCACCGCCTCACTCACGCACTGCTAGATGCCCACTCAGGTACGTATAGGCTCCCAACAATCCTAACACTAAAGCAACACATTATTAACAGGGCGGCTACTCAAAACCCCTACATGCCATAGGGCCCACTCCTCACCACCCAGGGTCTTCACAGCCCCAAAGAACACCAAAGATCCCAATCGGATCTCTCCAGTAGGATCTCCGGCACAAGATCTAGTAGCTACTAAGATGCAAAATGCCCAGCGACACACCTTAACACTAAAGGTACATAGCAAGTACCAGAGATACAGCTCACAGCCCGCGTCAGGTAATACTGCACTAAATAATATTTCTTCCTGATTTACAGCTCCCATAATACAACTCGAGCTCAGACAGCTAGAGGTCCGGCTCAACCAGTTAAATCTATGGTAACACGACTATACTACTGTTTTGTTTTTGTTTTTTTGTTTTTTTTTTTGTTTTTTTTTTGTCCCTATTTAAACTCCATACACATTGTCTTACCCAGTGGTATTCGTAGCCTATAACAACTGTATTTTGGCCCCAACCCAGCGGCATGAAAGCATGTTGTTGCTTTTCGACCCACACACTTATACATGGGGCAACCTTCACCAGCGGCCACGTAGCTTGCAACCTAACATTAAGGCCCATATCTACCCAACAGGCTTCCCATGTTGCGAAATGGGTAAATTCCCTGAACGATAACCCGTTTATATACATTCCCAAGCTAACATATAATCCAGAAGCTGGTTATACTTGTGAAGTATGCTCTTATTATAATACTACTCCCCTTTTTTAATTCTTTTTTTTCAATACCAAAAATGCCAGTGCAAATACCTGTTTTGTACCATTCTTACCTGCTTATCTTCTGCAGAGACCTACATTACCATGTTCTTACCTGTTTAAAATTGTGCAATTCAATCCTATGTCATAATACTGAATGCTTTGATTTGCTTGTTACTGCCGTCGTGGCACTGCAGGCCTGTTTGTAACCATTTTTGCACAACAAAAATAAAGAATATATAAAAAAAAAAAAAAAGAATTCCTGTCTCTGGTATGGGCTTTAAAGAAACTCCAACTGTACTTGTATTGAGAACATTTCTCCTTGCTCATAGATCACAGCCCATTAGTGTGGCTTAACTGGGTGGCATAGGACAATGTCAGGATGTTGCGAAGTAGTTTTGTGTTTCAACCAATGACTTTACCATCCATTACCGCCTGATAAGCAGAACAACAATGCTGATCGGTTATCGCAACAGGCTGAAATAGAAAAGTGACTCCCCCAAGCTGACCCATGAGAAACAGGCTGTGTATGCCGGACTATTTAAGGGTGAGCAATGTGACGGAGTCTGCTTCAATCACGCTTCAACTGGTGCAAGACTGAAAGTCCAATTCCCCTTAAAAAGAGCATAATCACTCTCCATGGCTCTTTCCCTTGTTCCCTCCACCCCCATGCAGTGAAGCATCCATCTCTGTAACTGTTCTACAGGAACGTGGCAGCCACTACTCCTTCAGCGGGATCAGTCATCAATGCGTGGAACTCTAAATTTGACAAGTACGAGGTAACTATCCACTCAGTTCCCAATCTCCCACGAGAGCAGTTATTGATAGGAAGGTCGAGAGCCAGGGGGAGCCCTCTTCCACGGTACCATAAGGACTCCTTTTCTGGAACAGTCCATAGCTAGGTGCAGCCTAAACTCTGTGCCTGACAGGAAAATGACCATTGCCCAGCTAACATTTTCCCATTGATTTCTTGGGCTGGGGACACCAGATTCAAGCACTTTTTGGACATTTTGCTCATGGAAATTAGCTCTGTCAGTGGATGGATAAGATGTCAATATATCAGAAGAGAAAGAAACTGAAGAAAAGAAGGAGAGAAAGGTCCTGATTGCAATACACATTTATCAGCACTATCTGTTGTTATCACACAGCATGCCTCAGGTTTACCATGAACCAACTTAGTCACTTATATTATGGGTTGGGCTGGCTGAAGTATATAGGTCATACAGATAGTGGAATCCAGGGAGGAACAAATGACTCAGAAGATAATAGAACCAACGTCAGCTGTGAGAAAAGTAATTTGATACTCTCCAATCCAGTACTACTGACATGAATTTTAGATATTAGAGTATATGTATTAGCTATTAGCTGAGGCAGCTTAGCCTCTGCTGATAACGAACACAGATAATCTAATATCTTAATGGTTTTTTTGCATTATGAAGAGGTTTAAATTGTCTATAGATCCATGTCTTTTCTTCATATCCTGTTTCTGTCTTGGCTTTCCATCTAGAGTGGACAATGCAGGACGTTTGCTGAATCACATCCTTATTTTTGTACTGGTTTCTCCAATATAAATAAGCCTACGTGGGTATTTTTTTGCCCTGTATGCCATTGATTTAGTGCATCTCTACGAGGAGATGCTGACTGGTAATTGATAATCTTAGCTATGGAGGCTGGCCAGCTGCAGCGAGACCAGAATAGCGTTGGAAAAAAGGTGAGTAAGAACACCATTCCCATGCGTTCAGAGGTGGCTGGTGACCAAAACGCACACACACCCAGACAGACACACATTAACAGACAAACAGGCTCTGACAGACAGACAGACAGACCAACACACCCTGACAGAAACACACACACCCTGACAGACAGACACACACACACACTCCCAGACAGACACACACACACACTGATAGACACGCACACTCTCACACAGTCACAGACAGACACATACACGCTGACACACACGCTGACAGACATACACTCTCTCACACAGTCACAAAGTATTATTTGATACACTCAAATGAAAAGACACACACACAGGAACGGCTAGAGAGGAAAATCAGTCTGGCGGCAGCATTTATTACAGACTATAGCGGGGCAATACGGCTTTTGGGAAGACCAATTAGGAGAGGGTTACAATAATCCATGCGTGAAATTACTAGCGTGCACAAGCTCCTAGGTACTTGGTAGCATCTTGCGTAAGAAAGGGGCATATGCGGGCTATGTTTTTAAGATGGAATCTACAGGATTTGGCAACATACTGGATGTGAGGCTCAAAGGTGAGGCCAGAATCAAGTATGATACAAGGCAGAGCGCTTACAAGGATGGACTTATGCAAATACCACTAACTTGAACGGAGAGCGAAAGAGGAGGATCAGTATTAGGAGGAGGAAAGACAAGGAGCTCAGTTTTAGAGAGATTGAGTTTCAGAAAGCTGAAGTTGTTTTGGTGCCTGGAGTGTCCCTTTAAATTGTATCTCGTGAGTTTTGAGATTAATTTCACCATGTATATACTTGACTTCTATTTTTTTTTTTTGTGTATTACATGTTATTGTATCAGAATTGACTCTTTTGAATCATGTGACATTGTTAATTTATATATACACCTAGATATATATATATATATATATATATATATATATATAAATATATATATATGTGCGATTAGCCTTTGATGACTTTATACATGACTAAGGCAATGGCCAAAACATTGTAATATTGTCTAGTTATACCCTCTTTCCTTGTACCAAATAAAAAGCATTGTCTTTTAATTGCACTGAGCTTTGTGTAGCCTTCTGATTTCTTTGTTCAAGAGCAGGACACAAAGAGATACAGCATCAAAAATCAGAGTACAGAGGAGTTGATCAAACTGGGGGACCTGGGGCCCAATAGGTCGTGTGTCCAAAGGTCCCACAACTGTTAAGCATGGCCCTGATATTCGGGGTGTCAGGGTTTGATTGGGAAGGTCAGGTGACCACAGAAGTAAACCACCATAAGTAGGAATCCAATATGCAAATAAACAACACTACACAACAGTGAAAAAAGAATATGAATATATTGGTTGCAAAAACACAAATAAATAACATAAATGCAAAACAGGGGCCTCCAGGCGCAGGACACAGGGACCAAACCTGGAACAAGCCCAATGAATTGGCATCAGAAGAAAAGATGTAAGCCTAGATGAAATACGGAGAGCATAAATTCAGGATACGGCCAGCTGGGGACATTTTGCACACAAGGGGTTCAACCCGTTTAGGCGATCTTCCCCTTTCCAGATAGACGAGCAGCTACTGCAAGCACCAGTCTCCCGAACTGCAAACACAGGAATCCTCCAACTCCCGAACAGGAAATACACGAACGCTGGAAACAGCCGAACAGGAAAAACCATGCTAACAGCTTACACTCCTGGCAATCGGTCTGAAGCAGCATACAATCCCTTTCCCCCAATAACAAGACGACACTTCGTTTTGAGGGTCAAGCAGAATCTGGTTTACTGGGGCTACCTGCCCGGCTTTTATGCAGGTCTTCCACCTGGTGGACAATCCCCTATGGGACCAGATGGAAGACTGAGACACAGAGGGTAAAAGGACTAATCACAGACTTACACATTTCAACAATCCCACAATGCATCACAATCCCTCCTCTCTGTCCTGGAGATAATTGGGAAGTAATCCAATTATCTCCAAGGACAGAGGCAAAACTCCATTACACAAATTTTCTGTAAAAAGACATAAAATTACATACGGTTACATTTATCACATAAAACATACACCTTCTACATATCCCCAGATAGCTTAGATCTGAGCGCACATTATTACCGAATGGTGCTCAGATCACATACATACAGTTCAATCGCCATGGTGCCAAAGTCTTTCACATTGTCTTTCGGTATACTGATAGGCTCCATGGCATAGCTATCTGGGGTAACAGCGTTCACACGTAAAAATACAGAATGAACAAGCATTCAGTTAAATGCCTGAATGCAATTCAATTAACCGCAGCTTCTGGGAGGTCAATTGAAGGCACACTCCAGTTCCCAGGTAGTTTGTTCGGTAGATTGAATCTACTGAACACCCAGACAGAAAGACATGAACCAGCCTTTCTGCAGGGAAAAAGAACAGTTTTAAACATGGGGCCATAGTCTAAGGGGAGCAGGCGAGCAACCAGGCTCCTCAAGTGGACAGTGGCGAGGTTGGTTCCGCCACATTTCTCCCCTTTACCAACCAGACTAACAGGGTATCTGACCTCCTGTCGGTCAGTGCCCTGGTTAGTCCATCAACCCACCCACAAAACAGAATCCGCAGTATAACCCACCCACAAGAATTGGTTACCTGGGGTAGTGGGTCGCTTGTCCATGTCCAGGGACTCCACCTCGGCTCTGGGGGGTACTAGCACTCCCGATCGGTGGCTTGCTGAGTGGGCAGAGACCAGCGATACTCTGCCCTGTTGCCAGCGCTAACACGGGAGTAGTCTGATTGGAGCCCAGTTGAGGGGACGGCATAGTAGGCTCCTCACTATGGACCTGGTGCTGCTGCTGGAGGGGAAGACAGGCTGTCTCCCCTTTGGATGAACAGCCCTGCTGAAATAGCACCGCAGCAAGGTAGCGAGGTACTGCACCAGACTGAACAGATTAGAAAATTAGGGAGTATACGTGGAATCCTGACGCAGGGAGTTCTAGTTGCCCCACACGCAAGACTTGCATCTAAATACAATTCTAGCAGAATAGGAAAAACAAGATGGGTGTGTATTACCAGTCCTTACAATGGCTTTGAGTGTCTGAAGGGTTTATGTAGTTGCATGTGTAACAGTTCTGCTTGCTCTGAAGGTACGGTGTGTCAGGCACAGCAAAGTTGCCGAAATTGTGCATAGTCTTTGGAAATAATGGATCATAGTCCAACAGCGTCCAAAGGACCCTGCATAGTGACACGCATACATGGCCTGACATAGTGTAAAAGCGAAGTAACACTTATCAGTAGAAATGTTGTGTCTGAATGCATGTGTGTTTTTGTGGGGGCTGTCAATGTGGGGTGCACAGGTGTATTTATTTTGAGAATGATGATGTGTCAATGCAGAGGTTTATTTGAGCTAAGTGTGACTGCTTGTGTCAATACAAGTTTGTACTTGTATGTAGTACTCAGTATTTTCAAGGTTCCAGCTCAGCTAAAAGTATAAAGAAGAGAGTTCTAGAATGTTATGAGAGACAACATCATTACTGGTGGTGTCTCCATATTTTGCTGGATATTAAAGAGAATAATGCTAGTCTAGCTGAGGAGTCCCTCTTGCACCTCTCCTAACTGCTCCAGATCCATTGCCAATGTACCTGTGGACAGAATTCTCCCATCAGCACTTTTCGACCTTAAGCATTAGTAGGAGACATTCTTGACCAGTTAAATTTTAACCTGGATGGATAGGAGGGGGCTTCTTCATCTCAATGATCACTTGCTCTTTCATATGTTTTCATTTCATCATTTTCAAGAAGTGTATAAGATGTATGCTTTAACATATCTTCTAACATTTAAAAATGTAATAGGCCTTTTAAAGAGGCACAGTGTTGTTATTTCACATATTGAATTAGTGACTACAGCATCATTGTAGTATTCTCATTCTTGAACTACTGAATTATTGTCCCGAATGGAGTCGTTGATTATTTGGAACTCAGGTGTGATTTCATTCTTACAGCATATTAAACACTGCTGATTTTTGAAAGTCCTTTGAGTGCACCCTTATCTGAAAAGTAATTATTTTTAAAAAATGTTATAATCCTGTCATGGTGCTGAAGGTCATACGGTCGTAAGGTAGGTATTCAGGAATGAATGAAAAAGGCATATTACTGATCCTTAAAGTTGGCCGGGCTTAATGCAAATGTTAAATCATAGCAGTCTTATTAACTGGAGAAGGAATTGTCATAAAATAAGCTGAGGTCTAGGAGAACAGAAAGGTACATGATTGGTAAGACAAGCCAGTGGCCAGAGTCAAAAATGTCAATAAATTATATGGAAATATAACGCACTCTTGGAACACCACAAGGAAAAAACATGATAGGGCTTGGAACACGCTGCAGGATGGGGTTAAATCGCTTTGATTTGGTTGAATTGCTGTGACTTCAAACAGTGCATGCGCAATGTTGTATAGATGACACAGGTACCTATGTTCCAAATTGATGCAGGGAAATGCGGCATCATAAAATGGGATGCAGCGTTCACCATAAAAAATTATTAGGGTGTTTAGACAGGAAATCCATTTCCTTTCTTCCTTTTCACATTTTTATTTAAATTTTGTTTTTCATTTTACATATAAGTTTATATCTTTAATACTCTAATTTGAACTCAAATTATCATTATCTTAGGGATATGATTTTTTCACGTTTCAGATAAAGAAAAGGTCATCTATACGTCTTCAGTATGGCATCAACTTTACCACTCTGCAATGCCCTGTGAAGATATATTCGGGTTTATGTATAAAAAAATATGTTCTGAAAAAGTTGTACAACAATATAAAAGGGGTGGAGTCATCACTGAAAAAAATAACCTGCTGGTTCCACTGGTTTCCATCGTGATCACCCCACCAGCTCTAGAATTAAATGCATTTATCACTGAAGCCTTTTCCATGATGTATTATCCTCATCCTGTACAAACAGGTGACTCATCACCAAACAGTCTAAAAGTGGACAATTTCAAAGCAGGCCACATACAAACTCCAACTGGTAGACAAAATACTTATTTTATTGATTTATCATTTTAGTTGCATAAACTGAATATTATTTTAACATGTTTGGAATCCTCTTGAATTTTTTTCTTATTTAGTCAATGTGACAAAAGAGGGGAGGTGTCACCTGTAACAGGTTATTAATGTGATTAGCACTAGAACTGGTTATGTGGGCTCCTATACATGTGAGTACCGTAGTCCTCAAATCATCAGAAATATCAGAACTATACCCTCAATCACATTACAGCCAACAATGTTTATTGGTTTGAATTGATTACCACCATGAAAACTTATTGGAAGACAACAAATGATTCAAATAATAAAGATTCTAGAAAAATATTAAAAATTGATAATATACTACCTCATATGAAGGTAAGTACCTTCCTGTCTGCTGCCCCAAAAGCAGAACAGACAACATGTAAGGTATGGCAACTTCAGTAAATCCTTTATAGCACAAGATGGGAAGCAGGAGTAGGCAGCCTCTAACACTCCAGATGTTGTGAACTACCTCTCCCCCATATACCAAATCCCAGTACCCCCCTCTACTAAATCCCAGCACCTCCCCTCTAGCCAACAAGCAGACTCCACTCACATTACCGCTGCCAGTATGCGACTCCGGAGTCCGGCCTCTGGTATACCTCAAATGGCGTCGTCCACACCCTGTGCCAAAGCGGATCCTCCCGCTACTTCTTGAAACCCTGTGAAGGTGGAGCACAGTAACGTCACGTTGGAATGTGATGTGCCGTTGCGTGCCTCTGTGCATCTCCAGGTCCTCCACTGTCCAGCCGTGGCAGTCGCAACACTGACCTACACACACACACTCACTGACACACACACACACAGACACACTCACTGACGGACACACATACACTGACAGACAAGCACTCACTGACACACACACACATTTACACATTCTTGCACACACTCACATCATTGTATTTATCCCTGGGGTCCAATGGGGATCTTCTATCTGGAGATCTCCTTCCTGCTGCTCACTGCTCCATTGCGCGTAGTTTAGTGATGCAGGGTGCCGGAATATGACGTCATATGAGCTCCACCAGCGACCTCTCCGAGTCCCAACCTGGTAAATTTTAGCAGAGTAGGCACCTACAATGTGGAGAAAGGAGGTGCCTACCCTGCTTTAACACTAAGCATGCACTCGCGGCTTGCCGAGCCACAAAGATGTTCATTGTGGGCCGCATGCGGCCTGCGGGCCCCGAGTTTGACATGCTTACTTTAAAGGGACACTGTAGGAACCCAGACCACTTTAGCTAATTGAAGTGGCCTGGGTGCAGTGTCCCTTTTGCACTTAGTGCTGCAAAGGTAAACATTGCAGTTCCAGAGAAACTGCAATGTTTACATTGCAGCTCTAAGTCTGCCCACATTGCCTATCTACCAGCCACCAGAGGTCTTCCTGATTTGAAACGAACCTTTGGTCCGGTATCTGATGCTGGACGTCCTCACGCTCTGTATAGGTATGAGCATTAGCACCCGCAAGGGGGCTCAGTGTCGGCACTGGGAAAATTTATGTAAATAACCCTTTATTTAGCCGGGCGCAGAGGGAGAGGGGGCACAAGGGAGAAGGGAGGCAGAGGGAGCTATAGTGCCAGGAACACAGCTTTGTCTCCAGATCATTCCCGACTACATGGCAGAGGAAGGGCCATGTTAACCTTTATGAAAGAGCCTTGTTACTGATTGGCTTTTACTACTTGGTGGGTTGAGTTCCTGTGGGTATTTCCTAGAATACAGAAAAATACAGAAGAGGGGCCCTGGAGAACCTTTGTGGGTCTGTGCTCCATAATATCTACTTTGGCCTTATGCTTACGGGTTTTGATTTTTACTTTTCTTTTTATATGTTTCCTCTATGTGCACAATCTCTAATTGGTCTGTTTGTGTTGACTGTGACATCATTGCATGCATGAGCACTGCATGCATGCGCAGTCAGCATATGCACGCTACCATGATTAGGTATGATTGAGTTTATTTCTTTATTTATTCATTATGTTTGTATTACAATGGATATGTTCTGTTGAATATACAAGCCCTGCTTCCTGTCCCTCTAAAGTATTTCCTCTCCAATTGAAATTTACACACATGTGAGCATGTGATTTTAGCGACATTCGTCTTAACGACAGGACGCAGATGTGTTTATTGGTTGACATTCTGATGCGCTCAGCCCCGGGGTAGGCTTATGGGTGTGATTAAGGAATACAGATAAGAGGGTGGTAGTTATTCCAAGAAGTATCACCATATAACATAAACCAAAAAAGTGGACAACATATGGTGGAGCCAACAGCTGTGGTGAATGGACGCATTCTCCCTTAGCTGTGACCATATCCAGCCATATTGTGGTTTTATTGAGTGCTATCCCCACAGGATAGTGCTTATACTAGTGTTACTCATGGGGTCAGAAAAACAAGAAACCACTGGCAGATAAACAGTCTTAAAGCTTATATATTGGAGACTTTGGCCTGTGGCAGGAGTACCCTCCTAAGATGGCACGGGAGCTGAACGTTCTTTCATCTTCATCGAGTGAATAACTACTTGATAGTATAGAGGCATAGTCAAGTTGTCACTTCTTCTCTAGTCCTCTTCTATCGACAGCAGAGATTGCTAAGCCGACCACTAAAAGGGATTTATGATATCTTCTGGAGGACAATATGCTCATTATAGCCTTGGATGTGGCTGTTTTAAAAGAGGAAGTAAGAGGCTTAACAGGTAGAGTAAAGGCTGTGGAAGAGGAGTTGGGAGACTAGCAGTCCAGACAGACCACCCTGGAGTAGCAAGTAGTGAAGCATCAGCGGTCTCACCAGGAAGTTACATTGAAGCTGGATACCATGGAAGACAAGCAATGTTCTCTAAATGTGTGGCTTTACGCCTGACAGAGGAGATTGTTACAGTAGAAACACCTCATTTTCTTCACTGGCTGCACTCCTCAGGCCTCAAACTCATGCTCCTAACTGGTGTACATAAGGCGACCTTTCTACAAACGTGGAGGGGGAAGACTCCATATAATATTGAAAGTAAAGCTCTTACCTTATCCGGGAACACAACCTCTTGGAGGAGATCCCTCTGGACATTGACCCAACTCGCACGGTCCCGATACCGATGGGACCCCTTCAAATCTCTAGTAATAACACATAATAATATCACAGCCCAGTTGTTGGGTGAAGAGAATTGAGGGACTTTCCTTTATAAGATTGGTCTTCCTGGGAGCGGGGCCTAGCTCACAAGCTGACCAGACGTGCTACATATGAGCTCCTGATAGACTGTGCTATATTTTAGCTAAAACTACAAAAATACAGCTGCAAGCAGTTTAGAGCCAAGCATAGAAGACACCTTTAACAGAAGGGACACAAAGGGTCCCAAAATAATAACATTTGCAAGCTTATCACACTATCTGGCCCTGAGACCTACCAGGATTGCAGGCCCATTAGCAGGGAGAGGTGATCGATCTCCCACTTCGGACAGAGCCTCCTGAAGTGAATCTACTGGAGCCCCGTTACCTCCCCCCTTTGGACCGGTGGGGGTTATCCTGTTCCTGCAGGGAACCCTAAATACTCTGCAATGGCAAGCACAATGTCAACCGTGTGGTGAATCAAAGATGGCTGGTGCGCTGAAACCCACACTGAGTCAAACAGACCCTGAGAGCCTAGATTGGGTAAAAAGCTTTGAGGCCAGATTTGACAAGCTGTGCCAAGATTTCTGGACTTGTGTGGCATGTCGCTCGGCCACTCCAGCCTCACCGGTCCCACCGCAGACTCAAGCAGTTCCAGCTCACTGTCCCTCCTTTGGGCTGGCTGCCCGGGCAAGGCCGCAACCACACAGGCATCCATACACCCGTGCGGTGTGTCAAGTTCCACACCGACGCAAAGCTGCAAAGCAGACACCGCACCAGATGCTGAAGAAGGGTATGGAACCACATGCTGCCACACACTCGGCAGGCGGTTTGGATTCCCGCAGATGCTTACCTGGATCTCGTGCCTTGAGGAGAAGATCTCCACATTACTACCCGATACCCAGGAAGGGAGGGCCGCCTGGTGAGCCTCTCCAAAGACTTTAAAACAGGTCCACAGAGCTCTCGTAAGCTGACTGGTGGCTGTGACTGCAGGTTGTGGTGGACTTGCCAGTATGCAGGGACTTAGCTTCACACACACCAAGACAAGCCGGAGGTGGGGGTAGGTTGAGAGCTAGGTGCTCATGTATGTTAAATTATTTTTCTTTACATATTGGAATAAGCTGTAGCCCTCAAGTGACTTCCCTAAGCGATCTTACTAATTTAATAGTGGACCCCAGTGGTTTTATTTTACCTTCTATCTACTTATAAGCATGTTCATAATTTTCAAGTTTAATCTTAGTGGAACCTACAACAGTGAGAAGACGCCAGTGTCCATAGGAAAGCATTGAGACTAGTACCGGATGGTGTACTATTACGCCCTATTCTAAGTGGCTCTAAACGCCGCAGGGCGTAATAGTACGCCCTCACAGTTTATGTTACTTACCTGGTCGCCGGCAATCCCACGCCGGCGATCCCACGCCGGTGATCGCGGTCGGGGGACTCACCTGGGATCCCAGGGAGTCCCCTGCGGCGGATCCTGCCTCCTCCGGCCCCTCTGGCCATGTGAGAGTGAGGTCCTTGCGAGGAACTCACAATCACATGGCCGGGTTAGCTGGCTGCTGCATTGCCAGCATGGGGACTGCCTGTAATGACAGTTAGTCCCCCTGCTGGCTGGAAATCAAATAAAATAAAGTTAAAATCAGTGTAAAAAAAAAATTATATACTTATATATATCTAAGTATATATTAATATGATATACAATATATATATATATATATATATATATATATATATATATATATATATATATATATATATATATATATATAATTATGCAATCCTGGAAAGTCCCGCACTCAATTTGCCGGTCTTGTACTTGCCTCGGTTCTACCTCAGCCGTAATGAATATCGAAGAAAAACGAGTGCACTCCAGAGGTCTTCTTTTAGAAAAATGACATTAAATTTATTGCAAAAACGTGTAGTAATACAACATGATCTAGTCGACGTTTCAGTCCACGAAGGACTTTTATCAAGACAGTGAAAAGCGGGAATTGTGAAAGTTTAAATATGGTGGTAACAGATTCTGATTGGAGAGTAAGCAGAGAACAAAATGACATCATAGGTGAGATGTGAAAGTTGAAAGGGCATTAGTCCCAAGAAAAGTAAATAAACCAGTGAAATATAAACCGGTAAAAAAACATATATCATAAGATGACAATACAGTGCACAGACAGCCGAGGTGGAGCAAATCCAACAACTCAGATGCCATATAAAAACCAAGATGTATATAGAAAAACAGGAGCGCCACCCAAAGTACCGATCTACTAAATGTCTAAATACTATATACATATATACAAACCAAACTTCAACTGGGGTGGCTAAATCCTGTGAAAGAATTTCGAGAGGAGAGAAGTATACAAATATACATAGTCATATCAGAAACAAAGTATCAAATTCTGAGTACACAAGATTCGAGGCATATGTAGCAAGCAGAGATAACAAGTCAAACATCTATAACCAATCTAACGAGCAGATGCTAACATTGTAAATCAAAATAGCAGGAGACTTCGCCGAAAACAAATATTAGTGTTTCAAAACAGTAAAATGTATTACAACGATGATATCGCCAGTAAAAATGACGTTTGTTGCATTTTTCACACAAAAAACAGCACTTACACGGACGATATTATTGCTGTGATACTTTTTACTGTTTTGAAACACAAATATTTGTGTTCAGCGAAGTCTCCCGAGTACAACAGTACCCCTCATGTACAGGTTTTAAGGTGTTTTCAAAAGTTACAGCGTCAAATATAAGGCTTGTGTTTCATTTTTATCATTAAAATTCACCAGATTGGTTATGTTGCCTTTGAGACCCTATGGTAGCCCAAGAATGAAAATTACCCCTATGATGGCGTGCCATTTGCAATAGTAGACAACCCAAGGTATTGCAAATGGGGTATGTCCAGTCTTTTTTGGTAGCCACTTAGTCACAAACACTGGCCAAAATTGGTGTTTTTTGCATTTTTCTCACACAAACAAATATTAACGCTAACTTTGGCCAGTGTTTGTGACCAAATGGCTACTAAAAAAGACTGGACATACCCCATTTTCAATAATTTGTTTTGTCTACTATTGCAAATGGTATGCCATTATGGGTGTAAATTTCATTCCTGGGCTACTATACAGTCTCAAAGGCAACGTAACCAATCTGGCGAATTTCAATTTCAAATGTAACGTGTTATATTTGACCCTGTAACTTCCCAAAACACCATAAAACCTGTACATAGGGGGTACTGTTTTACACGTGAGACTTTGCTGAATACAAATATGTGTATTTTATTGCAGTAAAAGTAAACAGTATTATGACATTGACAGTTAAAATGTCATGAAGAACTAAAAAAATAACAACATTTCTTATTTTCTCCCATTTTTTTCATATTACATTGTTTCATGGCTAAATATTTGATTTGAATTTAAATGAAAGCCCTATTTCCCCTGATTAAAATGATATATGAAAGAGGTGAATTATGGTTGGACAGACATGTAGCGCAAATGCCAGGTTTTGTTTACGTTTTGTTTTGTTCACAACGTGTACATTTGGCTCAGTCCTTAAAGGACCACTATAGTGCCAGGAAAACATACTCGTTTTCCTGGCACTATAGTGCCCTGAGGGTGCCCCCACTCTCAGGGACCCCCTCCCGCCGGGCTCTGGAGAGAGGAAGGGGTTAAACACTTACCTTTCTCCAGCGCCGGGTGGGGAGCTGTACTCCTCCTCTCCTCCTTGCTCGCGACGTCATCGGCTGAATGCGCATGCGCGGCAGGAGCCGCGCGCATTCAGCCGGTCGCATAGGAAAGCATTTACAATGCTTTCCTATGAAGCACGCAAGCGCCTCTAGTGGCTGTCAATGAGACAGCCACTAGAGGCTTTGGAGGCTGGATTAACCCTCAGTATAAACATAGCAGTTTCTCTGAAACTGCTATGTTTATAAAAAAAAGGGTTAATCCTAGAGGGACCAGGCACCCAGACCACTTCATTAAGCTGAAGTGGTCTGGGTGCCTAGAGTGGTCCTTTAAGGGGTTAAGCTGATACCATTGGCTCCAGTTAAATGTTTTAAAATACTCCCTCACCTCAAAGTTCCTCTCAAAGAAGTGGTTTTCTCTGTTAGCTAATGGGCGAGATACATGTGCTTAGTCTGCCTTACATCTCCCCCATGAGGCACAGAAATGTTTAACAGACAGTATACATTTTACTTATATATAACATAAAATCTCACATTCTATTCTACTGTTGTGTGCCAAGGTAATGGTGATATTCATTGAATTTCTACCTCTATTATATATATATATATATGTTACCTGTGTACTTGATATGTCTTAAGCTTGGAATGTGAATAAAAAATAAACAATAATAAAAAAAGGGAACAAATTCGCTTGTGAAGGACTAAAAAGGACTATATCTCTTCACCTTAGTCTTCAATGTACTGTGACAGAAATCCACAACAAAGTCTTCGGTATAAGCTCAAAAAAACATAAATGTAGAAATAAAAAAAAAACACCTTACAATGAGGTAGCTAGAGAAAATGAAAAAAATATATAACAGGAGAACAAATGACCACTCACATAAAATGAGCTTCTTGAAAGCTCTAATACTTCACTGTTGACTCTTTAAGATGTTCACTTTTTTTTATTTATGTTATATGTTGATACTTATCACCCTCTTATCTGCATCCCTTGAATTAGGGATAGAGGGACCCACATTCCTTTAAGCTGATTGTGGCCCATCCCATCTCATTCCCTTTTAGCGCTCCCTATCTTTGTGTTTAGCCTCAGCTCAATCATTTAAGTCCTATATATGTGAAAACACGTTATTTAAGTTGCAATACTTGAGAAAGGCCATTTTGGGCCAAAACATTATATGGTTTATAGTGGATTCAGATTGTATGTTTGTGTAGTGGATAGAGAGTGTGTGTATTGTGGATGAATCGTGTGTATAGTGAATGATGCAGAGTGTGTGTTTGTGTAGTGGATGTAGTGTGTAGTGAATGCTGTGTTTGTGCAGTGGATGATGTGTGTAGTGGATGCTGTGTGTGTGTTTGTGTAGTGGTTGATGTGTGTTTGTATAGTGAGTGCTGTGTGTGTCTTTGTGTACTGGATGAAGTGTGTGTTTGTGTAGTGACTGCTGTGTGTGTGTTTGTGTAGTGGATGATGTGTGTTTGTGTAGTGGATGCAGTTTGTGTGTTTATGTGGTGGATGATGTGTGTGGTTGTGTAGTGAATGCATATTGTCTGTTTGATAATGGAAAGTGTGAAATATGCTGCAGGGGATATTTTTTTGCTGTTTTATATATATATATATATATTTAAATGTATTCCCCCCACCCTGCCCCTCACCTGTAGCCAGGGGGGAGGGGGGGACACTGGATTCCCTGACTCAGCTTGTTGGGCCAGTATTGAGGGGCCCAGCAGACTCCATCTTCCCCCTCCTGCAGCCAGTGCTCTATTTCTGTAACGAGCCCAGTGTGCATGGTGTGCCGCTGAGCATTCTCACGGCAACCCACGGCAACGCTTTACAGCCGTGGCTTGTGAGAGTGCCGGAGGGGAAGGTCAGTGTGTCCTAAGCCCCGCTTGGAATATATATAGCGGTATTTGCTATATATATCCACATTGAAGGGCAAGGGGCCCGAGCACGCATTAGATTACCTGTGCAGTCCGGGTCCCCAAGGACCGCCGGGCCCGTGACACGCGTCATGGTTGTCACCCCCTGATGGCGGCCCTGCATTGCAACAAAAACAGAGAATATGAGAACGTGTATAAGCTTACTGAGACTCAGTAGCCTACCCTTCATTTAGTCACTGCTCTGGTCTCAAATATGTTTTTGCTCAATTGTGCCATTATCTTTGGAATTAGGGCACCGGGTATATACCAGTACATAAATTGCCTACATTTGTATTCAGGTACAGCCCCTATCTGCAAAACCTCCCATTTATACATTCTGTCAAATTTTTGTAAAATTCAGGGTCAAATTAGTAACCTCTCCATTCCAATGATCAAACTTGGAATATTGTCAGATAATTTGCTACTTACTTGTCTCAATTTTCTGCACAGCAGAATGCCACAAATTCAAAATATTTAATAAATGCATCACATTTGCAACAGCTGTCCAATTAGAGTATCCTTAATAGTGTATTTTTACATTTATTATAGTGACATTTTTCATCAATTTCTTTCAAAATGCCCTTTTCAGATGCGAATTGCATTTGTGATGTGTGTCACATAAGTCTGATGTCTCCTGCCTTACATAGTCTCCCATGTTCAGTCGTGAAAGAAAGAAAGTATGCCCTCTTTGAATTATATGGTTTTACATATCAGGACACAATAACAATCATGTATTCCTTAGCAGGTCTAAAAGTAGGTAAATGCAATCTCAGATGAACAACCACACATGACATATTACACCATGTCATGATTTATACACCATTTATACCTTTGCTATGTTCATATACAGTTACAAGGCCACATTAGAGAACTATTTGTTTTTCCAAACTTAGAATTTTGAAGTTGGGTATATGATGCAATTTTGAAAATTTGTTTAGTTGCTGCATTGCTTTTTCACTTTTTGAGTGAATATTACATCGCGTGTATCAGAAATACAAACTACACAAACAATGCTTCCCTATTTATTTATTTTTTGCTCCTATTTTTAGTTCCCAAAGTCAAACTACTCCATTAATCATGTCCCCTCTGCCATCAGTAATCATTCGAAGAGCTTGCACTGTACCCTCTCTGCATGGTCTGCCCTGAGCGGGGGCAGCCCGAGAAGCTGTCAGTCATTTCAAACTGACTTGCCTCTTTTCTGACTTGCCTCAGGCACGACTGGCCATTTTGTTTGTCAACAGTGACACAGGTGGTGTCACTGACAAATCTATTTAGGCCCCTTCACCCACTGTCCCTATTTCATACCTCCCAAAGTTGGAAGGTATGCATAAAAGCTTAAAGGACCACCATAGTGCCAGGAAAACATACTCGTTTTCCTGGCACTACAGTGCCCTGAGGGTGCTCCCACCCTCAGGGTCCCACTCCCGCCTGGCTCTGGGGAGAGAAAAGGGGTAAAACTTACCTTTTCTCCAGCGCCGGGCGGGGAGCTCTCCTCTTCCGATCCGCCTCCCTCTTCCCATTCGGCTGAATGCGCACGCGCGGCAAGAGCTGCGCGCGCATTCAGCCGGTCTCATGGGAAAGCACTCATAATGCTTTCCTATGGACGCTTGCGTGTTCTCACTGTGATTTTCACAGTGAGAATCACGCAAGCGCCTCTAGCGGCTGTCAGTGAGGATTTGAGGCCTGGATTAACCCATTTATAAACATAGCAGTTTCTGTGAAACTACTATGTTTATAAAAAAAAAGGGTTAATCCTAGAGGGACCTGGCACCCAGACCACTTCATTAAGCTGAAGTGGTCTGGGTGCCTAGAGTGGTCCTTTAACATCGCCAAAGTACACATCACAAGGTATCTTCCATTGTGCATTTTTGCCTATCGTAGTAGTACCTAGTTTTGACACTGTTGTTGTCCCAGGTCCGTGAGATTAGGTGCTGAGAGTTAAGCAATGTTTTATGGTTAGGGGGCTTAGAGTAGGGTTATACAACAATGAGTAATGTGGATGGAGAGACACAAGTCATGGGGAATAAGGAGAAACCCAAGGCATGGTTGATAAGGAGAGACACAAAGGAAAAGGGTGATAGGAAAAGGGAAGAAGATGATTGTAAAGAGGTTGGGGAAGGACATGTGGGAGGTGAAGCAGAGTCAAAATTTGGGAGGAAGAGAGAAGATAATAATCTTCAAGGAATCTTACAGATTTCATCCAGTAGTTTAATGTCAGGATACAAGAAGATTCTCAGGAAGATATAGGTAAACAGTTATACCAAAGGAGTATTAGCAGACCTTGAAGTGCCTGAGTTTAACACTTAGGTTGGAAATTTGAAGTAACAGAACTAAATCTATCCTAATTCAGACCAGGAGAAGTTGCAGGTTGACATCTACTTATACATTTTAAAATTTAGAGTTAGCCTTCTATGTTGACCTGCCAGGCGATACCTTGCAGTGGCAAAAATCAATGCAACATTTCAACACTCTACTCCGGGCATGTGTTATCCGGTACCGATGGCGCTTCTCTCGGACCCTACTGGTCCTCCACGCTGATACCTCCCACTCTGATCAAGACCTGCAGAGTGTGGCAGCTCTGTTGGGGACACTGGTCCTTCCATAGGACTCAGTGCAAAAATATGGGCCAGCAAAGGTTACCCCATTCGTCTCTCAGCGGGCCTGAACACCACTGATCAGAAATTTACATAGTTTTATGTTTATTTTTCTTTTATCTTTTTTTTGGAAGCTATACAAGTTTTTTAAATTCTATTGATAGGGCCCACTTGTCTTAGAGGATTTGGCAGAGCAGTTGGCTCTCTCACCCCCCGCCTCTATACTTGTGTACACTTTGACATACTACGACCCAGGAACATTAATATATTTCTTATGTCAGTATGTATTTCAACATGTATTGTTTCTCACACTAGTGAGCTAAGTATAAATACAGAATTTACATTTAAAAAAAAAAAAAAGAGTACATAAAACGGTACTGGTCCAGTCATCACACAAGTTTCAATAGGACCATGTCCTCACGTCAGTTTTAATTGGCGAATGTGCAGTGCGTCAGTCACAGTGCCAAAAACTAAAATATGTAAAAACTAGAACAACGCCCTTTGACTGCTGCTGAACTGACGCAGATGAGTCAAAGTTAGTTCATTTCCCAACACCAGTAAACATATATCAGTCCAGCTTCCTCTAAATAAGTCAATGCTTTCATTTGGGGAAGGCCTAAAGCGCATGCGCATGCGCATTAGGCCCCGCCATCAGATGATGTCAGTGCTGTGCAACCCAGTACCTTGGAAACTCGGCGCGAGAATCAGATAAATGATTGAAGGCTTTTTTTTTAACCCTTTCATGGATGGTTCGAGGGACACTTTAGTGTTAGGAATACATCTTTGCATTTCTAACATTAGTGTTCCTTCAAGGCCAAAATAGATGAGCTGGTTAAAAAAAAAAAGGCTCCTCGTCCGCAGCGCTTACATTTTACTTCAACTTTTTGAATTTAAAATTCACTTTGAATTCGGCACAGCTGATACTTGTGTGTCTAGTCCTGTATGTCACCATCTTATATATATATATATATATATATATAGATATATATTTTTTAATATAATTTAGTTTTATTGTCATGAGAATTGCACATTGTAGGCCAAAATACCAGTTTAAAAAAAAAAAAACTCCAACTAATTAAATTTTAAAGGATGATTTTTTTACATCTTTTTACAAAATTATTTTATTGTTTTAGGTTTTTTTTTTTTCATTATTTTTTCCCCACAAAATTGTATTTTCATTATATTGTTGGTAACTTTGTAAACTCAATAAAAAATTATTTGAAATCTCTGCCCTTCCCATATCAGTAAGTCACCCACCAAGGGTTAAATGACTTTATAAAACGAGCGGGCAGGCTGAGGAGGGGCGGGGCCTGTACCTGCCGCACGGTTGGCGGCGGCTGTGGGAAGTGAACGAGGAAAAGGAGAGAGGGTGGGTGGAGTGAGCGCGAGAGATACAGAAAGGGCGGGGACATGAACACGCGTGCGCGGAGTGGGCGTGGCCGGCCTCGCGGGAGCACAGGCGCCGATTGGCCCCGCAGCGCGCAGCCTGATCACGTGGGGCAGCGTCGACCGGCGCGGGGGATGCTGGAGGCCAAGATGGCGGCCGAACTGGTGGAAGCGAAGGTGAGAATGCGAAAGGGTGCGCGGCGGCTGCGGGATACCGGTGTCCACGCGGGCCGGCCAACGGCACGGGGACCCAGCACCTTCCCCGTGTGTTACCTGGGGGCGGGGAGCGGCCTCGCGGCTCACACCATGGCCGTGCCCACTCACTGCCGTTATATGGATAGCAGCACCTCCCAGGGATCAGTGCTGGCCGGGGGGAGAGAGAGGGGGGGGAGAGAGTGTGACCCGGATACATTTATAGAGAGAGAGAGAGAGCTCCCTTTACAGAGCTCCCTCTACAGATAGAGAGAGCTCCATTTACAGATATAGAGAGAGCTCCCTTTACAGAGCTCCCTCTACAGATATAGAGAGAGCTCCATTTACAGAGCTCCATTTACAGAAATAGAGAGAGCTCCATTTACAGATAGAGAGCTCCCTTTACAGATAGAGAGCTCCCTTTACAGATAGAGAGCTCCCTTTACAGATAGAGAGCTCCCTTTACAGATAGAGAGCTCCCTTTACAGATAGAGAGCTCCCTTTACAGATAGAGAGAGCTCCCTTTACAGATAGAGAGAGCTCCCTTTACAGATAGAGAGAGCTCCCTTTACAGATAGAGAGAGCTCCCTTTACAGAGCTCCCTTTACAGATAGAGAGAGCTCCCTTTACAGAGCTCCCTTTACAGGTAGAGAGAGCTCCCTTTACAGAGCTCCCTTTACAGGTAGAGAGAGCTCCCTTTACAGAGCTCCCTTTACAGGTAGAGAGAGCCCCCTTTACAGAGCTCCCTTTACAGGTAGAGAGAGCCCCCTTTACAGAGCTCCCTTTACAGGTAGAGAGAGCCCCCTTTACAGAGCTCCCTTTACAGGTAGAGAGAGCCCCCTTTACAGAGCTCCCTTTACAGGTAGAGAGAGCCCCCTTTACAGAGCTCCCTTTACAGGTAGAGAGAGCCCCCTTTACAGAGCTCCCTTTACAGGTAGAGAGAGCCCCCTTTACCTCCCTTTACATGTAGAGAGAGCTCCCTTTACAAAACTCCCTTTACATGTAGAGAGAGCCCCCTTTACAAAACTCCCTTTACATGTAGAGAGAGCCCCCTTTACAAAACTCCCTTTACATGTAGAGAGAGCCCCCTTTACAAAACTCCCTTTACATGTAGAGAGAGCCCCCTTTACAAAACTCCCTTTACATGTAGAGAGAGCCCCCTTTATATATAGAGCTCTATATCTCTCCTGTATATCTGGATGTGATGGCAGGGACACTAATGATATAATAAGCTTTACACTGGGTGCCATAGAGCTAGTTCCAGGTGCCATCACTGTATATTCAGTGTTGGGATGTTCATTTAATGAACTGATAATTAACTAGTCCCACAGGTTAGTTATAGCTACACTGACTAGTCCCTCCCATTTTAGTTATAGCTACACTGACTAGTCCCTCCCATTTTAGTTATAGCTACACTGACTAGTCCCTCCCATTTTAGTTATAGCTATACTGACTAGTCCCTCCCAGGTTAGTTATAGCTACATTGACTAGTCCCTCCCATTTTAGTTATAGCTACATTGACTAGTCCCTCCCAGGTTAGTTATAGCTACACTGACTGGCCTCCCTCCCAGGTTAGTTATAGCTACACTGACTGGCCTCCCTCCCAGGTTAGTTATAGCTACACTGACTGGCCTCCCTCCCAGGTTAGTTATAGCTACACTGACTGGCCTCCCTCCCAGGTTAGTTATAGCTACACTGACTGGCCTCCCTCCCAGGTTAGTTATAGCTACACTGACTGGCCTCCCTCCCAGGTTAGTTTTAGCTACACTGACTAGTCCCCCCCCCCCCCAGGTTAGTTATATCCAGCATTTAGAATCCGTGTCGATATAACTTACCTGGGGGACTATCTGCCCTGGGTCACCAAGGTCTACTAGTCCAAGCCATAGCCTCCCCTCCTTTTTTTTTTTCCTTTCAATTTATCTGCTCTTTTTCATAAGTGGTTTAACTGGCTTTCCTTTATTTCTTTTGTCATATTTGACTAAAATCATCTTAGGTACTTTGGCTATCGTTCTTTTACAAAACCGCATGCTCTTGTAGTAAATTGAACTATTTTAAACATTTTTGAATTGTTTCTCTGGGAATGTTTCATTATTATTTTCAATGTAAAAAAAAAACAATTCTAGAGTTAAAGTAACTGTTAATGCTATGTTTAAACTATATAGTTTGTGTAAATTATAGTATTACCGTAACATGTTTCTGCTATAGATGGCTCAGGTGAAGGCAAACAAATTCTCTAGTGGTTTAATTCTTGCTGCTGAATCTCTTCCACCTGTGTGTTGTTGCTCTTTTAAGTGTATCTGTCACTTGCTTTCATTAGCCTTTGCGTATTTTGCAAGACACCCCCTCCCTTCCCACAGGTGACATGCCTGCTTGTATAGCGGAAGGTGGGAAGTTACAGGAGGATTTACTTACAATGTAGTCTCCATTTGCTTTGTCTTTTGAATGTATTGGACATTCATTTCTTTAAAATTTAAGGGGTGCTTGTAAAGCTTTTTATTTTATTTTTTTGCAAATCAAAAGTAAACTTACCAGAAAAGGATTTAAATCATGCATAAACAAGGTGATGGCACCATAATCTTGGTACTGAGCCCCAAGTGCTTATGGTGTTTTGGAGTTTCCCTGGATCAAAAACTCTTATCTTGTGTTAATCATCCATGTGATCATCAAAAGAAACATTTTAAAGTACGTAACTTTTTTACATTAAAGATATACTAAGCACCATAACACCAGCTTTTTCAAATGGTTATGGTGCAGTGACTCTCTCGTTAATTGTAGCATTTTTCTTTTAGCTATGCCAATACAGAGATTACTTTGGATGTAACTCCATGTCTGGCAGTTGGAATCAGTCACCACGGAACCATAGTTCAAAGTTAGCTATACAGTATTTGTGCAATACTGCAACGATCAGTTTGTCTATTTCCACCATTTATAATTTGTACATCCGTCGGTATCTTCCTATGATTTTTGTTAAATTTTTTTATTGTGCTAATCTATTTCAAGAGGAGTGTACCACTCTCAAGTCACACAACTGCTACAGATTTGAGCTAATCTTTCATAGGCTCTGTTATGCGTGTGTGCCAATTTTAGTATTTATGTTCATGAATTGAGAAATTACACACGAAAAAGAATCTATACAATGCAATATACTTTGAGTACATTCCATTAGTTTAATTTCTGTGTATAGGGTATGTGGGTTTATCTCGCATCCAATACACTGTATGTATACACTTCCAATTTCTTAGCACTCCACTTACATACCAGTGTCTGGCTGTGTCATCTTGTCACTCAGTATATTGACTATAGATCTTGTCTTTTTAGTCTGGCATAAGAGAAGGACCCGCACAAGTGTTGAAGCAGAATTATTTGGTTATATTCAATGTAGGGTGCTTACTGGGGCTTCGGGAGTTTGTCTGTAGTTGAGGTGCTGTGAATGCCAAAACCCCTGAAAAAGAACATTTCAGTCCTATAACCACGTAATCTCAATGACATTGTAGAACCTGGAGTCTCTGGTGTCATCTTATCTTAGTGTTAAAAACCATGTTCTAACGGTTTAACACTAAAGTTCTGAACTACGGCGTCAATCATGCTACCTTCTTTCTTCATCTGATGCTCTCAGCCGATCACTGACTGCCAAGCAAAGCTTTCTTAGTAAGGTGGTCAAGGGGAAGACCGATGGGATGACGTGAAAGGTGTCCAGGATATCCACTTGCTACTTAAAAGTGGCTTAACGGTCCTAAAGACTCCAGACCCCATAACAACTTCATGAGATTAAGTTATGGGGTCTGAGTGGCCCTTTATTACAAACAAGAAAAGTGAAAAGGTCTTTAAAGGTTGCCTCCTGTTCCTATTACATATGCTCTTTTTACAGAACATCACATTTTGCCCATATATTTCGCTAGCAAATGTGTAGCTTGGGAGAAAATCCTATTTAAAAATAAATCTTTCTCCCACTTGGCAGTTATATTTTCGGCATAGACTCTGCAGAATAGTTGACATGGGAGAGCAGAAAAAAGAATCTCTATTCTGCTCTCGGTACAGAACAACCACAACTTCCTGACCGTCACTAGAGGCATTCTGACTGGCTACTTTAACTTTAAATGTTAAATTCACTTTTAATTTCTGACAGTTCTCACTTTGCATAGCCCTGGCAGATTTCACATATTTTTGGTGCTATTGGTCAGGATCCTGGATATGCAAAGCTTTAAATCAGTCTCTGCAACCCTAAAAAAAAAATCAGAAAAAAATGCTTTTACATCCAGATCTCTGCTCCTTTTTTAGTAGCAGTTGGAGAATTATTACACTAGCAAGTATGTTTGCATGATGAATGTGTGAGTGTGGATAATGTGGGCTTGCAAGAAGTAATTGGATATATTTAAATGTATGGCTAACTATGCTTGTGTGTGCTGTCGGCAATATAAACTTTGCCTTCCAAATTCTATGAAAACTTGACAGGATATGAAAGTTGCTATTCACCATTGGTATGTGAAGGAGTTTAAGCGTCATCACTGACACATACCAACACTGGCCACCTAGTGAAAGGGAAGTTTTCTGGGGCCCCCTCCCCCCCCCCCAACACACACACACTCAATGGCAAAAGTAAGCACACTGGTGGGGTCTTTAATAAACAAATGGGATGGGTTTAAGGCAACGGTCATACATGCAGCCATATGCATATATCTCAGTGGTCTTGGGTGCTCCCAATTTGCGCCGCTACAGTCCATAATGAATGCGACGGCGAGGCTCATCTTCCTGTCCGCCTGCACCTCCCACGCCTCCCTCTTTTGTCAGTTCCTACATTGGCTTCCTGTAAGATATAGGGCTCAGTTTAAAATTCTGGTTCTTGCTTTCAAATCTCTTCATAAGGCTGCTCCCACCTATCTGTCCTCCCTAGTACGTATGTATGTCCTGTCTAGGCCCATACGCTCTGCTGAAGACTTACGTCTATCTTCTGTCCGTACTCCCACCTCTGATGCTCACCTTCAAGACTTCTCGAGGGCTGCACTGTTCCTGTGGAACTCGTTTTCCTCCGTTAGATGCTCACCCAGTCTCCACTCTTTCAAAAAATCATTAAAAACCCACTTCTTCATAAAAGCGTATCAATTAAACTGTTAATGTCTCCCGACTGATTCCTCTCTTGCAACTGTCACTAGTCTAATACTATCCTTACCTTTTTGTGTCACTTTACCCCACTCCCACTAGCATGGGCCCTCAACCCCTTTGTTCCTGTGTCCATCTTGTCTGGTTACAACTACATGTCGGTTCGTCCACCCATTGTAAAGCGCTGCTGAATTTTATGGCGCTATATAAATTACATAATATGCAGACTGAATTTGATGTCCTATCTCTTTCTTGCAGTGTGTTCGTTTAGATTACAGTATTTAAGTGAAAGAGGAAAAGCTCTCTGCTATTGCATTAAATGGAGATGACGCTTTAGGTTTAAAAGCATTGGGAGACTATTGCACATGCATGTCAAAATGCATCTCCTCATAGAGATGTATTTGAATGGAGACGCAGCACACTGTGCAGTACTGGACTAGGAAGCACGTCTTAGTGACTGTCACTAGAGATTTCTAGACAGCAATGTAAAAAGGCAGTGTTTACATTGAAAAACTTGCAGAAACAGGCTATGAACATCTGTAGTGTCCCTTAAGAATTGTATTTTTGTTGCTGAAAATAAAACTGGTTTCTAGTTTGTTTTTTTATAAATTTATTTTTTTGTGGCTAACTCCTAGATTCCAAGTAAATTTGTCACGCCCTGCCTTTGGGGTTCTTGCAAATTATGCAAAGACCCCAGATGGTGACAGTGCCACTTTAAGATTGTGAACTGGGTTAGTTGATGGAGTAAAATAAATGTATCACATTTGAGATACCATGAAGCCTATGATTCAGGGGTGGCTTTAATATATATATATATATATATTTTTTTTTTATTATTATATATATATTTTTTTTTTACACAGTGGTTTCTCACAACAAACTGTTACTCTCTTTCAGAACATGGTAATGAGTTTCCGGGTATCAGACCTGCAAATGCTTTTGGGATATGTTGGTCGTAGTAAAAGTGGTTTGAAACATGAGCTTGTGACACGGGCCTTGCAGCTTGTGCAGTTTGATTGCAGCCCAGAAGTCTTTAAGAAAATAAAAGAGCTCTACGAGACACGCTACTCTAAGAAAGGCCCCGAGACAGTCTCTGCTGCTCCTGCACAGCATCCTGTACAGAGTCGGTCTCCTGAATCCCTGCAAATGCATGCCTCCTATGACCATGGATCTTCAGGCACAAGGACTTCACTCTCTCCTCCTAACATGGACTACCCATCTCTGTATGGAAAACACGTTAATGGCCTGTCTAGGATACCACCCAAAGTCTTGACTAAACCTGAGGTGCGCCTAGCCAAGCTGCCTTTTTACGATGTGGTGGATGAACTTTTAAAACCAACAGAATTAGGTAAGTAATCATATTTTGGCTGTTACCAACATTTTAATTTGGATTAAATATATAACATAAAAAGGACTGTTTCTTTAAAGGGATATTCTAAGCATCAAAACAATTTGTTTAATGAAGCAGGTTTGGTGTATGATCATACCCCTGCAATCTCACTGCTCAATTCTCTATTTAGTGGTTATCACTATTTTTCCTGTTCATGCAGCCCTAGCCCCTGGCTGTGACTCACTGTCAACCTAGGAAAAATCAGATGTATGCTTGCTTTAGAAGTTTATTCCCTGCTCTGTAATTTGAACATTTTCAAACACAGGAGGCTCCTGCAGGGTCTACAAGGCTATTAACACAGCAGGACATAATTTCTAAATTAAACAGAATGTGCAATAAAGGAACTGTAAATATTCGATTTATCTTTACAGGAAGTATTTAGAAAGAATGAATGTCAGAATAGAGCAGTGAGACTGCCGCTGCGTAATTTATACACCAAAACTACTTCATTAAGCTTAGGTTTTTCTGGTGCCTATAGTGTCCCTTTCATACAGGGCAGCTAATGCCTTGATTTATGCCTGATAGTAACTAGCAAGTTACGTACAGAGCCAGGAAGTTGTGTGCTCAGTGTTTCCTGTTTCAGTACCCACTGTTGTCCAAACCAAAACTTGGGGCAGGCAAAGGTGATCAGCTGGAAATCTACACCAGATGGCTAGAAACTCTCTGATAATTAAACCTAGGGGAGATTATTTTATTGTTTTAGTAAATGTATGTGGTTATCACAAATATAGGTGGCAGATAGTGCCACCCAGTAATGCCATCAAGAGAGGCTAGGCAGTGAATAATCTCTTAAAACAGTTTTATCAGATTTATGATGAGTGATATGTGGGGCATTTAAGTCTTTGAGTACCAAGGCCACCAGAGGCCTGGCCGGTATTAAGAATTTTGCAATCCCTAGCATGATCATATGATTCCAAACAGGGCAAGTTATAAATCGTACTTTCTTATACCTATATGAAAGGGGAATAAAATGCAAGGATTCATCCCCTCCCGATTATCCTAAAACAAATTGTGTGCGACAAATATGATTAAACACACTGCAAACATGATTTAAAAAAAAAAAAAAATTGTGTGTTTTTTTTTTTTTCAGATTTAGAAAATGTTCTATGCATTCAATTTTAATTCAGGCAGGTACTTTCCAAAATTGGGTGCGCTGAGGGGTATAAGTGCAATGGCAGTTGATGAGCTCATTTAGAGAAAGGAAAAAAAACCCAAACGTATATTTTATATGTATGCTGTTGTGCACTAGTCTTTGACAGGTGTGAGAAAATGATTTCAAGTAAAAATACATTTAAAAAAATATATTAAAGGGACACTATAGGCACCCAGACCACATTGCGGGGTTAGCTCCAACTCTAGTGGCTGTCTATCACCATAATTTGATTTGAAACGGTCATGGTGCCTGGAGTCTGTATGTGCAGTGTCTTGCTATGAAATAATGCATATAAAGAGTGTAACCCCTCTTCAGCTGGAGGTCTAACTGCACTACCAGCAGCATCATTGGAGCATAATCAGCCAGCCCAGAACAAGAGTTCCAGGTGACTGTTAATTCTGTGCATATTAGATGTGTGACATTAGCATGCTCACGACAGGTGTCTTATGGTGGCCTAGCCCTCACTGCAATCAATCTCCTGCTGGGGGGTGACATCCATCCCCCTCCCGGAGCAGTGGCCCAACTTCATTTGTGGAAATGCAGGCCTCTTTGTTCTGCTCTTCAGTCCAAGCAGACTTATTCACTAAAGTGATAATTATTGGGGACTCGCAATGAATTCAATGTGAATTTACCATTGTAGGCCAAAATATCTAAACTGGAAGCATAGGTGACCCGGAGAATTTTCTTAGTTGAACACGACTTCTGACCAGACCCTGAGCACTCTGGTCCAAATAATGTTTGCCAATTTTGAGATGATGGCACTGCTGGATGTCATCTGAGGGCAACTGGAAGAATTGTATCCACAATCTTTGACCTTTTCTTTGTTCTTCTTCACCCCCTTCCCCCAAAGCAGCCTCACCTTGTTACATAGAATGTGACGGCAGATAAGAACCATTCGGCCCATCTAGTCTGCCCAATTTTCTAAATACTTTCATTAGTCCCTGGCCTTATCTTATAGTTAGGATAGCCTTATGCCTATCCCAGGCATGCTTAAACTCCTTTACTGTGTTAACCTCTACCACGTCAGCTGGAAGGCTATTCCATGCATCCACTACCCTCTCCGTAAAGTAATACTTCCTGATATTATTTTTATACCTTTGTCCCTCTAATTTACGACTGTCCTCTTGTTGTGGTAGTTTTTCTTCTTTTAAATATAGTCTCCTCCTTTACTGTGTTGATTCCCTTTATATATTTAAATGTTTCTATCATATCCCCCCGTCTCGTCTTTCCTCCAAGCTATACATGTTAAGATCCTTTAACCTTTCCTGGTAAGTTTTATCCCGCAATCCATGAACCAGTTTAGTAGCCCTTCTCTGAACCCTCTCTAAGTTATCAATATACTTCTGAAGATACGGTCTCCAGTACTGTGTACAATACTCCATGTGAGGTCTCAGCAGTGTTCTGTACAATGGCATGAGCACTTCCCTCTTTCTACTGCTAATACCTCTCCCTATACAACCAAGCATTCTGCTAGCATTTCCTGCTGCTCATTACATTGTCTGCCTACCTTTAAGTCATCAGAAATAATCACCCCTAAATCACTTTCCTCATATGTTGAGGTTAGGACTCTATCAAATATGCTGTACTCTACCCTTGGGTTTTTACGTCCAAGATGCATTATCTTGCACTTATCCACATTAAATTTCAGTTGCCACAATTCTGACCATTTTTCTAGTTTACCTAAATCATTTGCCATTTGGCTTATCCATCCTGGAACATCAACCCTGTTACATATCTTAGTATCATCAGCAAAAAGACATACCTTACAATCAAGACCTTCTGCAATATCACTAATAAAAATATTAAAAAGAATTATATTGTTAGCAGAGTTCAGCTATCCCTCATCCAGTGTTATTCATCCTACACAGTTCTTTCTGTTTCACTTAATGATTGTGTTTCAACCTACATATTACATTTGTACCAGATTACAAAATCGCTGAATTTGTGCAAGTGTACCTAGAAGAACTTCAGACGCTGCGTGAAATATTGCAAGATAAGTGACATTGTTTACTACATAAAGCTGTAAATTGCTGTTGCAATATGGTTATGTGCAAGCTATGCATCCTTTGCTTCAAAAGGTTTGGGAGAGGGAACTTTGGTTTGGACGTTACTTTGTCAGTTACTAGTTTGACAGGCTGCAGCAGATACGTCTGTGTGCAAATGCCGTGTAACAAATGGATTCCTCATGGCAAGAGCAGCCCGTTTGTGACTCTCGCCAATACAGTGGGATTTGGACCTTACTGCAAGCTAGCAGCTAGTCATCATCAACGCTACGGAATTTGCTGGCGCTATATATAAGTACAATAAGTTACAGAACGCACTGCTATTCTCTCCCGTCAGCAGTTTTTCATGACAACCAGTAAAGCTCGCAGTGTGACCTGAGCTGCTATTGGTGTAAAGAGATCAGCTTTAACCCCTTAAGGACCAAACTTCTGGAATAAAAGGGAATCATGACATGTCACACATGTCATGTGTCCTTAAGGGGTTAAATGGTCACCAAGTACATAAACTTAAAGGGACACTGTGGTCACCACAACTTCAGCTTAATGAAGCAGTTTTAATGTATATATCGTGCCCCTGCAATATCACTGCTCAATTTTCAGCCCTTTATGAGTTAAATCCTTTGTATATGGTGCCCTAGGCACATCTCCCTGCAAGTAACACACACAACCTTCCTGTAAAGTGAAATCTAATGTTTACACTTTATTGCACTGTCTGTTTAATTTAGAAATTATCTCCTTCTCTGTTAATAGCCATTTAGATGGTTTTTGTGTGAGAAATTTACAGAGCAGGAGATAATTTTATAAGTTTAGAACATCTGATTGAAAATGAAACCATTTTGTTTTTATGTAGGCGGTGAGACTGCAGGGTTATGATCTATATACTAAAACTGCTTCATTATGTTAGTTATTTTGATCCTTATAGTGTTCCTTTAATGAAGTAGTTTTGGTGGATAGGTCATGTGACTGCAGTGTTACTGCTCAATTAGGAGTTAAATCACTTTTGTTTCCATCTATGCTGCCCTTGCCACACCTCCCCTGACTCTGTCTTACACAGCCTTCAAGGAAAAACAATGTTTACAGCGCAATGTGTTTAACAGACCAGGAGATATGGATTTTTAAAAGTAAAGAACCACTATAGGCACCCAGACAATCTCAATTACTTGGTCTGGGTTAAGTGGCCCTGTTGTTGTGGTCCGGCAGTGTAAACTATTGCTGTTTTGTAGATATATCAATGTTTACGTTGCAGGCCTAACACAAACCTCTTGTGGATGTCTTCCTGACAGCCACTAGAGGGTGCTTACTTTGATCACGTCAGACTGTTGTGATGTTTGATATCCTCAAACGCCTAGGGAAGCCGCTTAATATAATGGTTCTGGTGTCTATTCCTAATCCTTGCTAAAAAGCAAGGAGACGATTGAGCGCACTGCAAAGCACTCAACATAAAACTCCTATCAGGTCCACTTTGGACTCCAAATGAGTATTACGATGATGGCATTTAAGGGGTAAATGTGGTGCAATGTTCTGATACTGCAGCACCAGTGTCTTGGGAACCAGCTTCCTCCTGCAGTAGGGAGATAGTTATGGCTGAAACCCATCAGTGTGCCAGGATTTGACAATGCTAATTCTGATATTGGGTTGCCATCTAGCTCTGCTCACAGCTGATTGGTTCCCACTGCTGCTTATCACAGCAAGGATATAACTGAATCCCCAGCATCTTAATGAGCCTGCTTTTACAATGTTGTCGACTTGATCCCTAATGATTCTTAGACAGGCACAGGCATAATTTGTAAGCTGCAATGTCTGAGACCTAAACATACATTTGGAAAACTTGCATTAATCAATTACTGCTAGTTCCATAAAATTAACTTCATTTTCCGCATGGAAAATGGATTAGAATCGTCACGTGGACATACAGTAACAGGCTCAGAGCTAGTAGTTCAACAGCAGTCTGCATTTCGTACAACAAAAACTTTGATCAGGCTAAACAAAAGCTACCTCATCTCTAGGATAGTGGTGGAAACTAGCTCGTAATTCTAGAAAGAGGAATTAAATCTCCCATCAAGTATACTGAAAACCCCAGACGCCAGGACTAGTACACTGCATATCGCAGTATGGGGTGCTTCGGCTTAACTGCAAAGTACAAAATCCCAATCCCCAAATTTTCTAATTCAGAGTCAGTCACTATACACAATGCAGCAAGGTTAAAGGAACACTATAGTCACCTAAATTACTTTAGCTAAATAAAGCAGTTTTAGTGTATAGATCATTCCCCTGCAATTTCACTGCTCAATTCACTGTCATTTAGGAGTTAAATCACTTTGTTTCTGTTTATGCAGCCTAGCCACACCTCCCCTGGCTATGATTGACAGAGCCTGCATGAAAGAAAAAAACTGGTTTCACTTTCAAACAGATGTAATTTACCTTAAATAATTGTATCTCAATCTCTAAATTGAACTCTAATCACATACAGGAGGCTCTTGCATGGTCTAGCAAGCTATTAACATAGCAGGGGATAAGAAAATCTTAATTAAACAGAACTTGCAATAAAGAAAGCCTAAATAGGGCTCTCTTTACAGGAAGTGTTTATGGAAGGCTGTGCAAGTCACATGCAGGGAGGTGTGACTAGGGTTCATAAACAAAGGGATTTAACTCCAAAATGGCAGAGGATTGAGCAGTGAGGCTGCAGGGGCATGTTCTATACACCAAAACTGCTTCATTAAGCTAAAGTTATTCAGGTGACTATAGTGTTCCTTTAAGAAACATTCATAATTTGGTCACTATAAATATACAAGGTTATCAAACCTGCATAATCACCTCTAAATCTTGTCACTCCAAAATGTATTAAAGGACCACTATAGTGCCAGGAAAACATACTCGTTTTCCTGGCACTATAGTGCCCTGAGGGTGCTCCCACCCTCAGGGACCCCCTCCCTCCCGGCTCCGGAAGGGGGAAAGGGGTAAAAACTTACCTTTTTCCAGCACTGGGCGGGGAGCTCTCCTCTTTCTCTCCTCCTCCGTTCCTCCTCCTGGGCTGAATGCGCACGCGCGGCAAGAGCTGCGCGCATTCAGCAATCACTGAGAAGCATTTACAATGCTTTCCTGTGGACTTGCGTGCTCTCACTGTGAAATCACGGTGAGAAGCGCATAAGCGCCTCAATGGCTGTCAATGGGAACCAGCCACTAGAGACCAGGGAAGGCTTAACCCATTCATAAACATAGCAGTTTCTCTGAAACTGCTATGTTTATAAAAAAAAATGGGTTAACCCTAGAAGGACTTGGCACCCAGACCACTTCATTAAGCTGAAGTGGTCTGGGTGCCTAGAGTGGTCCTTTAATTTAATGCATCACTATCACCAAAATTGCATTTTATGTATTATAATTCTCATTTGCATCCTGTCAGAATGTTTTGGTTTTATTTTCAAAAAAAATTTCCTCTGAGCTTTTTTATTTTTTTAAAATACCCTCTTGCTGACGTATACGTGTAAAATTAACAAACCTTAACATAAGTGGCCCTGGACTAAGCTCCTCCTATTGTCAAGTTCTTTCTACCACCATTCTTCCATATCCTCCTGAATCTGTCTTCTTCCGTGTTTTTTGTTTAATACAATCTTTTTGTTATGCTCAACCAGTCCATTGTCAGCAAAGCCCTCTACTTCTGGCGGGTCCTCTTTAGCTCTGGCGCTTCAGCATGCGCAAGTACAGCATTGAGTTCTATGGGATCCTCCATAGATGGTTGCAATGAGCTAACTTCATCACTGGTGGGGTTGACACTTCAGGTGACGATAGCTCCCCAGTGTCTAGAAGTGTCAGGCGTATTAAAAATACAGAGACAAAGTTGTTTTCCTGGCACTTTAGTTTCCTTTGAAGATGCAAAAAAAACTGCTGCTTTAAACCTCTGGATATACAGAGAAATTAATACATTATCAATAAGTTATGAGACCAGAATAAAAATAGTGGAAAAACAAAGTAATGTCTACGTTCTTATAAATTTTATTTTTATATATCTCTTAAACTGTGACTCCTAGCAACTGAAAATGACTGTAGATTCTTATTGTGAATCCTTTTTTTTTTTTTTTTTTAAATATATATTTTTTGATTCAGAGGCACCTAATTCACTATTTCATGAAGAGAAACTCACACCAACATTTTGAACCCATTAAGTGTTTTCGAACAGTAGTCAGTAGATTATGAGTGTCAGTGTTCTATAAATGTTCCCTAATAAATCTTTCAACATGTGCTCCAGTTCCTCCACATATTGCACATTGTAAACACTTCTCGAAAAGCAATTAATGTGTACAAATTAGGAAACTTGGCTTTTAAGTCCGAAAACTCCCTTCTTAAAGCAGAATAACATGATTTATAAAGATGAGATTGTGCAAACGACGTGCTCCTACTGTCCAGTGCCCCTGTATCAGCCATCTTGTTGGCCAGTGGCAGGGCTAAGAAACAGAAGAAGCTCCTGGCCAGCGCCCAGAACTGCTTGTCCTGGGCATCGGGCAATAGATATGATGGCTTGAAAGATATTGGGTGGGGGGAACTCCCCTGTTCGTGTTAATGCTGTTAATGCAAATTAACTGATTTTTGTCATTACTTTTTATGCACTTCTTTACAGTTGCTCAGAACAGTGAAAAAATTCAAGACAGCCCTTGTGTGTTTGTCCTATCTCCTAGGCAAGTGGACCTGATTAAGAACTCAAGGTATGTTATTTAATTTACCCATAAAAGGTTTGTTTATAAGAACTGCAGCCTTTGCATACTCTTAAGATCTACCCCAATGAAAACATGCATGAAAAAATGTATGTATTCGTTAGAGGTATATCTACTAAGCAGGGATTTTACCCATGTGGGCAGTAGTGTTCCTTTAAGTGTTGCTGGGTGATGTGTAACCTCTAGTTCCTGTCCTTCTTGCCAAGTGCAGAAACACATTATTGGCTCTTCTGGTTGCATTGCTATAGATTTACAGTTTTCTAGTTTTTATTCATATTGAAGTAGATCATACACACTGAATAACCTGAAACATTACAAAGGTGAGCAGTAAAGTGCCAGTGGTTACCAAAACCTAAAAAATAATGTACAATCTGTATTGCAATAACAATGTGAGAAAATGGGGTTGACAAGACAGGTAATTATACCCTAAAAATGCAGTTCTCCACTTTCATGGAAAGGCATAGAATGCAATATTGTTGGTGTGTGTGTATAGTTTTACTATCAGAAGGCACTGGGGAAACTGGAAGAACTTCTGACAGGATGAAATCTTGAAGTTTCAATGAGGATGGTTCCTCATAACTTTTTTTATTTTTATTTTTTTATAAAAGAAATCCATTGTATAATAGAAACACAGAATGTGATTAAATTGACATGCCCCCTTCCCACTGAGAGCATCTTGGCCACAAAGACTACTGCATTAATCTGTAGTGTTCCTTAACAGAAAAAAGTTACATCACTGATACCTAAAAACCTAATTTCCCCAGTTTTCGGAACGAAAGCTAGCCTGTAGACCACGAGTGCCCAAAAGGTAACTCCCCAGATGTTTTAGTACTACAGCTTCCATAATACTTTGTCATTTAAAGGCATGCAGGGCTTCATGGAGGTTGTAGTTCTAAAACATCTGGGGATCTACCTTTTTGGGCACCCCTGCTCTAGACATTTAACTGAAGAGGAACCCATATCCATGCACTTGCTTAAAGAAATTCTCAAAATGTCACTTCAGATACTGGAAAAGAAACAAAATCCACTTAAAAAGTTTTTAAACGGGCGGGGCCTGACTAGCATGATGGCCGGACGTGTTTTTACATAGCTCCAGCACTAGACCACATAAACACAGGCTAAACTGCCTTTAAACGAATAGGTAACCCTCCTGTTGTAGCTGTGGATGGACACTACACCTACCTGCACCTACTGAGACCTTAACAGGAGCTGGCTCTACGGACATCTGTGCCCGGCGTTTGGGAGAGGCGGCCAATCTCCTGACCCGGCAAGCGCACGGCTTGGAGCCACTCCGCCGCCCCAAATTCCCCAGTGTGTATTTAGCTGTGTGTGTATTTAGCTGTGTGTGTATTTAGCGCCGTGTGTGTATTTAGCGCCGTGTGTGTATTTAGCGCCGTGTGTGTATTTAGCGCCGTGTGTGTATTTAGCGCCGTGTGTATTTAGCGCTGTGTGTGTATTTAGCGCCGTGTGTGTATTTAGCGCCGTGTGTGTATTTAGCGCCGTGTGTGTATTTAGCGCCGTGTGTGTATTTAGCGCCGTGTGTGTGTATTTAGCGCCGTGTGTGTATTTAGCGCCGTGTGTGTGTATTTAGCGCCGTGTGTGTGTATTTAGCGCCGTGTGTGTGTGTGTATTTAGCGCCGTGTGTGTGTGTATTTAGCGCCGTGTGTGTGTGTATTTAGCGCCGTGTGTGTGTGTATTTAGCGCCGTGTGTATTTAGAGCGCCGTGTGTATTTAGAGCCGTGTATATTTAGAGCCGTGTATATTTAGAGCCGTGTATGTGTATTTAGAGCCGTGTGTGTATTTAGAGCCGTGTGTGTGTGTGTATTGCATTAGTTGGAGATACTAATAAATATAAGCTTAATTTTATCTATTTATATCCTTATTTAAAATTTGTATCATTGAACTCTGTGTTCTTCTTTTAAAACAAAAGTTGTTAATTAGTTCGGACAACTTTACGAGTTTTTTTTTTTCTTCTAAACTTAAACATCAGTATTCAGGTTTAATTGCCGTGTTGGCACTTTGAGGAAAAAAAAAGTTGGCATGTATTGCGGTTTGGGCACTCAGGCTCAAAAAGGTTCGCCATCACTGATCTAGCGTATATAGCCCACTGTCTGACCACCCAAATAGAATTCTGTTCATGATGTCTATTTTCTAAACAAAAGCGGTGTTCCTTAGGTGTTATGCTACCACTGACAACCAACCTCACCGCACATGCTAATGCTTAACTGTTTTCTCAAGCCATATTTTTCAAAAAGTGCAATTTCCTTCATTTGCCATGTTATTGTTTCAAACTGTATGATGATATAAGACTTGTTCAAGCTGTTGTGGCAATACAAGCTGGTTGTAACCATCTGCACAATATAAATAAAGAATAAAAAAAAATTTTTTTTTATTTATTTTTTTTTTTTTTACGGCAGAATCCAAAATGCAGCTGAGTGGAACCATTTAACCCCTTAAGGTCACATGTCATGTGACATGTCATGATTCCCTTTTATTCCAGAAGCTTGGTCCTTAAGGGGTTAAGGCAATGATACATTTTGAGCCCTAACCTAGAATTCTGCAAAAACTTCCCTTACTCTACGAAGGGTATGCTGTCTTGTAGAGATTTGAAAGGAAATATCAATTTGGTGAGGAGCAGTTAGAGAACTTTTCCAGTTTGGCTTTTTTTGGCCGAGCGTTTGTAATTGTCTTAACATGTCTATACAGTTTCCAGTATAGTGATTAAACCTCATGGTTTGTATGTATGGTTTTATCTTGGTGGGAAAGCTGCATATCATGACATAATCATCATAGTGTTTGTGCATTTGTAAAATTGTGCTTCTTTGGTAAAATTTGTGACTCTTTGCTCTTTTACCATTATAATCTTGCAGTTCAGTCTCAATCACATGATTTCTACTTTTTCATTTCTAGAGATTTGCACCCTGGCATCAAATCTGTTCAAGTTGTCCTGAGGTAAGACTCCTACAGACCACCACAACACAAACTTCTTTGTGCTAGGAAGAGTATTTGCCTGACACCACAACATTTTCATGTGGTTATCTAATGAAACTGAATGTGATATTTACAATATTAAAATGTTTTATGCTTTTTTCCCCCTCTCCTACTCCCCCTTTTTGGTAAACGTGCACTCCGATTGTAGTACCTATGTTTTGTGTGATAGACCAGAGGGGCTACCCAACCTGTCAAACAGCAATGTAAAATGCTCTTTTCTGGCTTTGTGCACCTGTTGTGTCTGGTGTCCACACACACATCATGCTAAAGCCATAATCCTTGGACAGGTTGCCCATGGCTGGGTGAGCTAATCAAACAAGATGTCTTATTGTCCTAGTGTGATTCTTATTGAGCTTGGTCTTAGTTAAAATAGACATGTAATGTAACTTGCCAATTGGTTCATATGAAATATTACTCCATTCAATGCTTATTTAACCTCCAATAGCTTTTTAAAGCTGGTCACATACAAAAAATACTTTGTAAATGCAAATTCCTAAATTTGTTTAAATTACCCATCTCTATGAGAAACATTGGACTTGAGATTACTTCTTAAAGGAACATTACAGATAAAACGGCTTGCCTCCATACAACGGGGGAGTGGTTATAGTGCTTGAGATCTGCCAGGCACAGTTTATACAGTCCTGCTTCCTGGGTTCATCACATTACAGCATACACATGTGTGCTGTAAGTGATCCTCACATTTTTATGCATAATATATGCTCTTTAAAAAAAAAAAAAAAAAAAACATGCAAGGGGTTTCCTGAGTCCCCTCCCAGGGGCATTCCTTGAGGGGACTACATGGGGGACTTATTGTACAGGACATTTCTCCCATCAGGCACTGCTGCACGAGAGGGATCCTCCCACAGGAATGTACCGTTAAGTGGATTATCCCTCCGTGCAGCAGAATTTACAATTCGCATTAAATTCCATAACTTCATGAATATCTGGTCCATTTAAACGAATGGACGTTCGGTAGATAGCTGGGGTCTGAACGCATCATTCGTGAGATTACCGCTCAGATCCCAGCTAAAACAACCGAACGCTGCACAAAAAACACGTTCATTAAAACATAGCTTCAAAATACCGATTGCATATAAGGGAACAGAATACCGAACGTCCCGGACCTCCCGAACGGCCTGGAAGCTCAGCGGTGTTCGTGCCGTCGAGTAGCTGTTTTTAGTACCATGCGCTCAACGGCCAAACACCGCTGAGGGAACAAAGGATCCAAGATGGCCGACCGCCGCATGGTCGGTATCGAACGGCCACCTTGGAGAGCCTCTAATTACCGATTGCAACATTGTTGCAATCGGTTAATAGGCGCCACACGCCTCTAAGTGTGTGGGCTATTAACTGATGTTTTGTTCGGTTCCCGAACGGCCCGCAAAGGTGCCGTTTGTGAAACGAAAGGGAATCGGCTATCTGCTTTTGGCAGATAGCCCAGGCAGGAAATACAGCATTACTATTACATTATATTTCACGCTGGAACACATAACATGAAACCCATACCGGCAACCCTTAAAGAGACAGTACAGAAATAATGTCCAAGTGGCTAGGTTTGCCACAGAATGTTACCAGCGCCATCTTCTAAACAAGCTCAAAAAAGATTGGTATAACTTAACCATAGGGGAAGGAATTGTGATGTACGCCATATTGGGTCGCAAGTAAGGTGTGTGTGACCTATGTATTGAATGGAAAATAATAACAAATTCGTAGATGCAATTATTTCTGTGGCAGGTACATAAGAGAAGATAGAACCAAATATTTCCATTTGATTGATTTCGGTCTGGAACACAAGGGTGTGGTCACTCTCTCTCTCTATAGATACACCTTAGCTCCACCTCTAGACCAGGCTATTAATCCACAGGGTGTATATCCAATGATACTGAAATGTCTGTGTACTTGCTTGGGGACAAAATCAAATTTTGAGTAAATCACGATCTTTCTTTCCGAAGACCCCCCGGGCAGAAGTTTTACTTTTAAAACATGAGTAAGTGTTTAGGACTTATTTTATCCCTTTTGTTTTTCTGTTGGTGTAAAAAATTTGTTTTTGATCTAATTTTTTTGTGTGTGTGTGCACTCTGTGACTTTTTTATAATATTCCTTTTTATAAAGTTCCGCCTTTGTCTGGTTAAGGATCATGTTGCCTGGAGAGACTAGTATTTTAGCATTCCTTAAATATTGTGCTAAGTTGTATTTGGTGTGTTTTTATTATTAATTTACCCGGGGGACCAAGACACCCCATTTATGAATTGTCTTGGTGGCGGCAGCGTTAAGAGTAATAGTTATATTATGTTTAAGGGTGGGGGGTGTTAATGGGGTTTTTGTCATTATTTTTGGTCTAGTGCAGACAAATAGTGAACTTTAACCCTTTCACCACCACAACTACGTCACACACACCCTCTTGACGTAGGGTGCATTTGTGACACTGGGTACTTTAGAAAAAAAGTCTTTAAGTCCCAGTAATGCATTTATAGGTCTTCTGTTTATTTAAAATTGTTTTCTCTACCTTATCTTGACATTTTCCACTTAAGCTGTTTCTTCAGTAATCGTAGACTTGCTGAAAACACTAGTTTCAGATTATTTGAAATCTTTCTTTAGTCTTTGCTCCTCTTTTCGGTTATTGATATGTTTATCTTTCTTTTAAAGAATGGCTTTTTTTTGTTTTTTCTCCTCTTGTTAATCCCTCTTCCTTATTGCCTACCTAGGCTGTTTGTGTTCTTGTAATACATTTTTAAATGGCTTTAAGTTGTATTTTAAAATTTTAACTTTTTTTTAAATCTAATTGAAATTGCGTGAATAACACCAATGTATCCAGGAAAAAAGTTGTTGTTTTTTTTTGTTTTTTGTTTTTTCTGGGTGCCAACACATTTTGTTTGTCTGATTATTTTGACTTTCTTCTTTAGGATCTGTTACTCTGACGTAAGCTGCCCACAAGAGGATCAGTACCCTCCCAACATTGCAGTGAAGGTCAACCACAACTACTGCTCAGTGCCAGTGAGTGAAGACCACTTTACCCATATCTTTTTATTGTTCTAACATTTTCAGTTAATGGTTTAGTTATTTCAAGTTTTCATCTAGTATAGAATATCAAAAGCAAAGTACAAAACAAGCTACAAAGTTTAAAATAAACCCCTTATTGATAGACTTCGCACCCTGAACATCACTATGGCGAAAAGTGACTGCCAACATGCAGCTCATGATGGCCCCTTAAATGCCAACCAAATGTCAAGTTTCTGCTGCCCAAGGCATCATGTTGCTAATCTATGTATCACTTCCTTCTTATTTTCATTTTATCACCACTAAATCTTTAAACCTACCTATTTTGACATAAATAACATCCTAAACTAAGATTAGAATCAGAATTTTGCTTATAAATAGTTTTTTGCCTTAATTTCAACCCTAACAGTGATTCTAGCTGAGTGCTAAGTGTGATCACTGCAAGCCAGTCATTGTGATTGGATACCATAGGTGTCTGTTAAAGGGTCTCTCCAGTGCCAGGAAAACAAACAGTTTTCCTGGCACTGCAGGTTTCCTCTCCCCTTCAGTGACTTGCCTGTATCCAGCGCCGATGTCCCTCGGCGCTGGTTCAGGATCCGCCCACGCTCCTCCCCGCCGTCATCCGGCGGGGGAGACTTAAGGCGCATGCGCGGCATTGCCGCGTACGTGCATTAGACCTCCCCATAGGAAAGCATTTCAGCGACGCTGGAGGTCCTCACGTAGCATGAGAACGTCCAGCGATGTTATAACACACTTTTCATGTGCTATAATCACGTAAGTGCCCTCTAATGGCTGTCTACTAGACAGCTACTAGAGGAGGAGTTAACCCTGCAAGGTAAATTTTGCAGTTAATGAAAACTGCAATAACTACACTTGCAGGCTTAAGGGGAGTGGGAGTTGGCACCCAGACCACTCCAATGGGTGCCTGGAGTAGGTCTGGGTGCCTGGGGTGTCCCTTTAAGGTGATGCAGAGCAGTCACTGGGATTGGCTCCCACAGCGACTTAAAGCGCCAGCACGCAAATCAAAGTTGCTGGACTGCCTCACTTGTGAGACTTCCACCAATAGTCCAATACATGCCAGGGTAGGCTTGTATTGGAGAAAGACATGAATCCACATCTGCCTTATGCCAGTGGTTATTGGCCATCTGTGCCATGGTACCACGATCTGGGCTTTCCAATGGAGGGGATGATGCTGAAAGGCCCCACTTATGAGTCATGCAGCCTACTACAGGAGCCTTTTAAATAGCTGATGTTCAGGGTACTTGAACGGTCCTTAAGGGTATTCTCTGTATGGATGTGCCGATCACTAATGGATTGAACATCAAGACCATAAGGACTTGATACAATCTTAGCAGTAGATTCTGCACACTGTTGAATGTTTTTACTTCACTGTGTCTGCATGCTGAGAAGTGTAAAACGTATTCATTTGTTTTTCTTCCATCTCTCACAGGGCTACTATCCCTCGAATAAACCTGGTGTGGAACCCAAGAGACCTTGTCGTCCAATTAATCTCACTAACCTTATGTACCTGTCGTCGGCCAGTAATAGAGTTACCGTGACTTGGGGTAATTATGGCAAGGTGAGTGTTTACCAGCTACCTGTGAAATAGAGGTTTTGCAGATTAATGTTTTTAAGAAGATTAATGCAATTAGAAAACTTCTAACTGGGTAACTTTCAATTGATTCACCTTTTTGCATGCCATTTAAACTTTTTCTGCTGTAATCATTAAGGCGAAAATGTCATGAAACGTTAAAAGGTGCTTTTGCATTTTCCACGCACTTAAGTCTAAGATTAACATCTTATTGAAATAGATGGAAGTATAAAAATTTATCGAATCAAGTGTTAGTTGATTGGGAGAAAATAGCAAAGCTAAATATATATAAACACTACTTGGTATAGAAACCTTTTCCCTCCACTTTCAAATGAGACTTTGATGCATTTTGATGGCTCTAGATACACAAGTACATTTCGGTGAATTCAACATTCCCCTTGTAGCTTAGACAGCAGGGTTTTACTGCAGTTCCACCTGGAATTAAAAACGGTTTATTTCACCACTCTTTTAGACTACACTTATGAATGTCAAAATACTCACAAGCTTCCGACTATAATGCAATTTTTTTTTTTTTTATCTTTTGACAAATTGGTAAGTTACTCACAATTCTATGCGATCATTTTTATGCAGCTCAGTAGAGCTAAACTCAAGAGCCTTGCAAAGACTTCTCATTGAAGTCACTGTATTGATAAGTCTGTGATGGACAGCCACAAAGTCTGGGCGGGTTTAGGAGAGGTCTTGCAAAGGCAGCAGCCAAGAGAACTCCTGCTTTTGCAAATTGTTTTTAGATTTACCCGATTGAAAAATACATAATTAAATGCATGTTTTCATTGGAGTTATATCTACTAAACAGTGTTTATTTTTGGGCAGTTTAGTGTTCCTTTGATACTAAATAGTTTTCAGTATTTTGTTTTTATTTGGTTTATTGTATTCCAGTTTCAGCATAAACTTGAACTGAAATATATCATTAGGACACGTCAGCTAACTGAAATTATGGCAGAATTTAACACTGTAAATAATCGACCATATCCTATCAAGCTGTAAAAAAAAAGAGGAAAATGTTGATGAATCTTAAAATCAAAGGTGACTTTTTGATAAGAGAGAATGGAGCTTGCGAAAATATGAAATGTGTATATATCCCTTCTTATGCTTGGATTGCAAATTTGAATGGTGGATAAAGTTTCACACTAATAGCATTGTTTAAATGGTTTCCTTATTTCCGTGTGTGTGCTTGTTTTTACAAGTACATCTTGGCCAACATTACAGATCTTTGATATCTGTTATTAGTGTGACTGTTTTGGATTAGCATAAAATTCAATGTTTCATATTTTAGCTGGTAGTGTTTGCTCTTGAAATACATATTACCACAAGCAGACTAACCTTTTGCACATTACAGTTCACGATCAGGTTTAATGAGCACAAAATATGTTTGTAGACAATAGTACAAGGGGTTGGACACTGTAGGACTATTGTAGTTTTGATGCCCAAAGGCCACTTGCTGTGGTCTGGCTTCGATGCACCTTTGCTTTAGAGAGTCCAAATCCCAGAGCACAATGTACGAACACCTGACTAACAAATGATCTATAACACAAACTGCAAGAACATATATTAATATCTAGTGGCTAATACTAGAGTAAAATATGGTTAAAGTGATTAATCGTATCTAAATATAGGATGCATTTTGCTGCCATCAACAATAGAATGCAGAGTAAGTTCTTTAGTTCAGGGAGAACAACAGACAGGAGTGCCAGTGTCGTCCTGTACAATCTGAATGTCTGGCTGGTAACCAATCCACTTTATGAATTGGTGTACTCCGCAATGTGGTTCGTTCCAAACAGTGGATTTGACTTTTATTCTTGTCTAGCTGATGAAATTCTCCTTCGTCCTGGTCGAGTTTTCCCTTCAGAGATATTCTGCAGCATACAGTCAGTAGTGATGGAACATGTGCATTGAATGTGAGCAGGAGGTTAGTGATGCTTTATACTCTACCACATCATATGAACATTGCACTAGGCTTGTCTCAGTAGGACATAGCGGTCACTAGATCATGATCACCATAGGGTCTCTGGTTCTCGACTAGACCAAGATTACTTTTTCTTGTGCTCTTTTCGAGCATGCTTTGCTACTCTAGGCAATGATGAGGTCTGTGCCTCTGATTAGGTGCATTGTTGCTTTTGAATAACCCCAGCCTGTCTCTTTTGGGCATATGCAGTCCAGATTATGTTATGTAAACATATGTGGCTTGTCTCCTAAAAGATTGAAGGGTAAATGTTTTGGTTTTTAAGAAACTAAATTAAAACCAATCCCCAAATTCCTGTTAACAAAAGTTTAAACGGACTACTTTACTTGGATGGTTAACATCAGTACTACTTGTACAATTTATCTTTCAAAACTTCTTTGGTGTTTGCTTGCCAGAACTTGTGGAAGATACCAAAACTGTCAAGATCTTCCAAAAAAATGTGAATCTGCATAAATACCAAAGGTATCTGGTGACTGTAAAGATACCTATGACAGTAGACTTAAATGACTTATGGATTAGGACAATGGGGTCAGCCACTAGATGCATTTCCTAGTGAAAGCTTTAAAAAAAAAAAAAGTCTCTTTACAACAACGTTGGGGGGGTGGGTGGAATAATACAAGATCCCCTAGCTTTTTAGAGCAGTTCCTGGACCTTGAATTGGTGACTTTGTCTGACATGGGCTTGTCGGGATCATCAGTATCCTTGCAGGCTAGGACTGTTGGTGTTCATATGTATAATTCGGTTTGGAAGGTGTATCTTTTGTGGTTTTCATACGGTTCTTTTACAAGTTCTGTTTTCCTAGGAGTTTTTTTTTATTTTTTTTTAACTTTTTGTAGATGCTCTTGAAGAAAGTTTTCTGACCATAAAATATTTCTGCACCCCTGTGCTTTCATAAATGTTTGACACAAAGTATTTGGCGTTTGTTTATCCTGTTACTCATTCTTGGAGTCTGCATTCTGATTTTTTTTTTAAATTTTTTTTATTTTTTTGGGGGGGGGGTGGTTATCATGACACCCAAAGCCCATCCCCATCTGTGCCACATACACAATCCTACCACTGCAATTCAAAGTGTAAATATTGCTTGTCATTTCAAGTTTCATGTCTTAGGAACTGAGCTTGATGAGATCAGATTTAATTCAAGTTGATTTAAATCAATAGTCCATAATGCCCTATCTAAATCATGCAACCCCAGACTCGCTCCATAGAATTGGACTCTGCCCTTTAACTCTGTAGCTACCATTGTATGACCTGTGGCATCTGTCCACTCAACTCCTAATGATAGACCCCATTCAATAGAGGGTTACCCATAAAATACACAAAGCCAGATACAATACAGACACCCATTTTCTACAAAGAACCCAGTACAAAAAACAGATTAAAATGCACAGCTCTGAGCGTAATATGGATACTCCTACAATTAACACAGCTGGCCACAACCTGGATACATAGAGCTTGGGTAGACTACATAAATACCCATACAACAGGCATAGCTGACACCATACAATGGCTCTGTATAATGCGTAAACCTGCTGACACAGGAGATTTTGTGAGATCTGTCCCATGTGTTGGGTTTTGTTTTTTTACATGCCTAGTAGCTCTCAAACAGCCACCAATGGGGGGAGGGACTCGGCAAAATTGACACCTATTACAGAATTAGACTTGGGTTTTACTCATTTTTGGGGGGGGGACACACAGGCAATGTGTAATTTTATTCTATTCTATTTTTTTATTTCATTTTTATCTTTATTTTTGTTGTGCACAGATTAACAAACTGCCTCAGTACGCCACAACAGCGGTGTTGAGGTATATAGAAATTCAAAATGCAATACCTATACAAGGTGTGAAATTTGCTATTTAGGCACAATGTTTGTTTTAAGGTAAGATAGAGTAATGTCAGGCTAGTGAGATCAAGAATAGTAGGCTGAGTAAGTTTGAGCTGACCACCCATTGGACCTGAGTTCGCAGGATGTGCTTCACAGGTAAGCATGCTGGGGGGGTTTGTGGAGCACTTGTAGGAAGCCTGTGGTGCAACTTATCCCTGAAGCATTAGAAGAGGATGTCCAGCCTGGACAGGACGTCGTTCACCGTGAAGGCCGCACCTGTATACGCCTGTGGAACCTGCGTGCCTGCCACCATCTTGAGGTCGGCCCCTCTGCACACTGCAGCCTGGGGTAAAGTGAGTCTGAGTGCGGGTAGGCGTTGGCTGCTGTGGAGGTGGAGACCGGGATAACCCCCGCCGGTCCAAAAGGGGGGTGGGGGGGATGCAGAGCTCAACCGCCGTTCTTCTAGTTCTTCACCATTTGAGATTGTGCCTTCCTTCTCTTTTTAACCCCTTAAGGACCAAACTTCTGGAAGAAAAGGGAATCATGACATTCACACGTCATGTGTCCTTAAGGGGTTAAGCCGCCTGCTTGGAATATATACCATAAACAAGTGGTTTTCAACCACTGGTTCGCGGACCGGCAATAAATTGCCGCAAAATATTTGCCCGGTGCTATGATTATAGCACCGGGAACCGTGCCTCCCTCTTCCTTGCCGGCTCTGCAGGACCGGAAGGGAGATCAGAGACCGCTCGCAGTGGGATGCTGGCAGGGGAGGGAGAGAGGACCCGGGGGAGCTCTAACTTGCAGCTCAGCTGGTTCTCTTCGAGCTCGGATCTTTGCAGTTACCACAGCAACTCTCCGAATCCTGCAAGAGTGAACTCTAGTAGCTCCTAAGGTTGCTAGAGTTCACTCTCACCACTTGGACCGCAAGGGCCGTTCCCCCGGAACACCAGGGATCGCATGAAATGTTCCCCCCCTCCCAGGCAGGGAGGGGGGGATATATATAAAAAAAAAAAAAAATTATATATAGTAATATGCCCTCCATCCATACACACACACTGCATCCCATTGGTTTTTATTTCTGGCTGATGCTGGTCCACAAAATATTTCTCCTTTTTTCGCTGGGCCGCGGGTGCTAAAAGGTTGCTCAACACTGGCATAAACTATTTACTAATTGCAACTTGTCTTGAATCTGCAGTTTGTTTTCCTTTTATCGTTTATTTGGTAATGACTTAATTTATTTTGTTCATACAGTCCTTTTGTTTTGTTTTTTTTGTTTTTTTTCTAATTACAGAAAATTGCCAGTTGACAAAAGATTCTATTCAGATTGGAAAGATAGTTTAAAATATAGTTTATGTATCAGGCATTCCAGAACTGAAAATTATGATGTATCTAAATGTTTGTTCTTAAACATTGTGTATTTATGTGTATGTATAATCTTTTATGTTAAATCGCAATTGTCTTTTTAATTCTTGTTTTTCATTCCCAGAGTTACTCAGTGGGTCTGTACCTGGTAAGACAAAGAACTTCATCTGAACTCTTGCAGAGGTTGAAAACTATTGGTGTCAAACACCCTGAGATATGCAAAACCCAAGGTAAGAAAAAAGGCAATACTGTATTATGCAGAGTTGACACTTTTTATGTTTATGCTTTGAAGCAGTAGTGTTCATTTTCCTCCCGTATCTTTTCAGTCCGAGAGAAGTTGCGTCTGGACCCGGACAGTGAGATAGCCACCACAGGAGTCAGAGTATCCCTGATATGTCCGGTAAGATTTACAAGGAGAAACCATGCGAAAATTCAGCAATAAGAGTTCAGAGAAGTCGGTCAAAACACCGCCATAACGATATCCTCTGAACAGCTAGCTGCTCCTAGACTGCAAAATAATAGAACTTGTTAGTACTTTGACAAGACTTCACTGAGAACGTGACAACGTCATCTAATCTAATAAATGAAGGCTAATGAACAATTTAACAAATTAGGGGAAGTTACTAAAAGTGGTAAGCACATAATCCAATCAAGGGAGATGATGAGGAGGGTTTGTCCTAGAGACCTAACTAAACAAGTCATTCAGTTACTTCATTGTTTATCAAATGCACTGGGTTTGTCTAAGCGTTCCAGGTTCTTTATTGTATGGCTCTGTAAAACCATATACTACTTAAATGAAGATTAGGTTCAATGGTTAGGTTGCAGTTTATTATGGAAGATGTTTTTATTTTTTTTTATTTTTTCTAGTCTGTTTTGTTTGCTGCAGGGTTGTGTGCTTCAACTCTATTTGTAAAACAAACACCTCTGACTCCTTAATTTTTGGCACCTCCAGCTATTCATATACACTAATGGCTAAAATTGTGGAATCCATTTGGATAAATGGTATTTCTAAGGTTTGGCTCAATAACAAGTAGTTTTTTATTTTATTTTTTATTTCCTATTAGAAAGGTAATGTCATGCAGTATGTAGTGTTGAATTAGCTATATTCCATCAAAGTTATAGATAAATAACGGAAAAAAGAACACATCTGCTTTTTGTAACATGAAGGGGATTTGCTTGACTCAAAACGGACACTCAGAGAAATCCAATCTTATTTGTCAATCAGGTCTTACGACACCGATAGGGTTCGTATGTCTGCTCTCCGAGCTAATAGAACTCCTACTCTGTTACGAGTGGTTTTTGTTTACTGGTTTGTTGGCCATGGAATTTTCTATTCCGTAATAACTTCATCTTAACAAGATACAGTTTACCGAGTGAAAAGAGCTGACTGGTAACCTATAAAGTGATGTAAAATAACTTTTTCATAAGAAAAGTAGCTGTAAGTCTAAAGAAAGGCGTTATTTCTAAATTCTGAGTTTTAAATTAAGTCTGCAAATACCTCTGGTAGGAAAAGATGCACAGCAGCATGTAGTGATAGAACAATTAAAACCTGTGTTTAAGTGACAGAATAAAATGATCTGAGCCAATCAATGGAAATGTAATTGTCTGTGTGGTTTGAAGATGGTTGCTAGCACTGTTAGCTGCCGAGTCAGACTTTGGTTTAAATTCTAGAATTCCAATGAAAAAGCCATTTCTATCTTCCAAACAAGGAAGAGATCAGAATGGTCTAAAACACCGTTAATTATTTGGAGGAACAATGGGATGCTCACCTGGAGTGATGAGACAAGAATATCAATATTTGCTAGTGATAGCATAAAGTACGTGAGCAAATGAATAGGTCCTAAATACATTGCAGGTACCAGGAAGCATTCAGTTAGCATCATGATCTCCAGTTGTATGACAACAAAAGGTGTGGGCAGATTATATGGATCGTAATGTAAATGACAAAAAATAAATCTGCAATATACTTGAGCGGCAACTGAAGCCTTCGACATGTGATCCTTTCAAGCATAATGAAGCCTATACATTGCAGCAGAATTCAGTTGTCATTTTGCTGTTCTGTGGAATGAGTGATTTCAGGAAAATTATAATACAGTGCTAAAAGGGCCAGTATTGGTCCTGACCTGATTATAAAACCTATTTTAAAATGTAATTTTTAAATTTATTTATTTTTTAATAGTGTTGCATTGTATTTTGCCTTAAATTAGCTTTATAATCTATAATGTATTATTCTAAAGGACTGTTATGAACAATTGAACCTTCAGAAATACACATTCCACAATTTTGGCCACTGGTGTATAATTATATTCTGATTACCAGATTACAGTTAAGTACAAGTCAGACACCATAGAACCATGCACACTCAGGTACTTGAGAAAAGAATTGTTTGAGTGTGTTTATACTACACAAACTCCACAGCACCGTTTCGGTTACTAAAGCATTAGAAAGAATTTAATTAGCTTCCAACACTTTTGTTAAGCGTTCAGTATTTCAGTTTTCCTACACACTGTATTTGAATCATACATTTCAAGTCCCCATCTGCCTTAATTTTTCCATAAGCGCGCTTCATATCTGTTTTTTATTTTGTAGTTGGTGAAGATGCGCTTGACTGTACCCTGCCGTGCAGAGACCTGTGCTCACCTCCAATGCTTTGATGCAGTCTTCTACCTGCAAATGAATGAAAAGAAACCAACATGGATGTGTCCAGTGTGCGACAAACCTGCCCAATATGACCAGCTTATTATAGATGGGTGAGCATTGTATCTTGGTTTATTTAGGGACTGTGACGGTAACGTTTAAGTGAGATTGGTAAGAACTCAATTGTCTTGTTTTAGGCTCTTATCAAAGATACTCAGCGAATGCCGAGATGCAGATGAGATAGAGTTCATGGTGGATGGATCCTGGTGTCCTATAAAAGCAGAAAAAGAGAGGAGCTGTAGCCCTGTCTGCCCTATTCTGGATTTGGGTAAGTTGATTGTCTTTTACCTTTCATTTAGCACGTCTTGTCTTGCCACAAATGTGTTTTCTCTCATTTTGTCTTAATCTCCAATGCTAGTTTATATTAACGTTGTTTTCTTAAGTGGCCTAGTGTTTAATGGTGTTGTGTGTGTTTTTGTTTCTTTTCTCCCTTGTGGCAGGTTCTCCTGAAATTACAGCAAAACTTCCCCCTCCAAGCAACCCAATATCCAATGAGAATGGAAAGCCTGGGCCAGATGTAGTGGACCTAACACTTGATAGCACTTCATCTTCATCATCCTCTTCTGAAGAAGAGGAGGAAGAGGAAAGTCCTCCACAGAAGAGGCGATGCTTTGAAAAAGGACTTCTGTCAGCCTGCTGATGTCCTTCACCACCAATCAGACTAAAAACCACACATTGCAGGCATAGACACAGGGTGGGGGTTGTGTCCCCAGTCCTATGAAACCCTTTATGAATCACTACTTTCTCAAAGTCCCTTTCACCTATTAAACCCAATAAGAGGCATAGAAAATCACGTTCAGCTGGAAATGGGTTAAATATTAATCCAATTAATGTCCACTCTTTGAACTTTTCCCCCTTTTCTTTAATTGCTATTCTAAACTGATTCTCGGGAGAGGGCTCGGAATACAGACTCAAAAGGGAGATGACCATTCCATGCATCCTTTGCGACCATCTCCTATTCCTCCCTTCCGCCAGCTTGTACTATTAGACAGCATATTCTCTTGTCTGCTCTGTGATGTACTCTGGAGGGGTTGTAATGATAAACAAGATAGTGTTTGCTCATTATTAGAGCTATCGAATGGTGTGAATATTTTGGTGGAGAAGATGGACTTCAGAAGAGTATTGAGCTATAAATCCTTAGATCTAGGATTGTGTCTGCAATTGAGGAAGTAGAGAAGCAGTTTGTGTTTAGTTCTCCTGTTACAGAAATGTAAGGGGAAACACGCTTTTATTCATTGTCCTTAGTGATATGCAAAAAGCGGGTGTGTTTATATTTTCTTGGGCAATACCTGGGTGGAAGGGTCTACGCAATGCTTTCAATTCAACTACCTCTCTGCTATTCAGGTTTTATTTCTGTGTTAAGGGGAGAGGTTATTGCTGCTCTACACACGTTCTCTTCCCTTTTTACATCTTCCACTCAAAACGCCACCCTGCTGTCTATAATACAAAATTTTGAACACACCCACTATTGTCTCTTTGTTCTCAAAATCTTTCACTCAAACTTTTTGTTCAACATTTTGGGTGGAAAACTAGTTCTGGATGGGCAGACACTCCTACGACCCACAGTTTAGGGTAAATGTTCTAAAATGCCGTGCAGAGATCTTACTGGTCATTCCCATTATAGAGAAGCAGGGGGTGCACAGTAAAAAAATATCCTGTTCTCATGCTACTGTTCTGACTTTTTTTTTTTTTAATGTGCTACAAGGAATCATACATAACCACCACACCTGGAAAAAAAAACGGTTTTGTTTTGGGTTTTTTTTTTTTTTTTAATTAATATAATTGAAATACCTTTTATCTGGGCTACCACTTTAGAATTGGGTATTTAAAAAACAAAGAAAAAAGGTCTCTCTTTATAGAACCTGTAACTTGATGGTTTTCATTCCTTTGTTCCCAGATTTTGTTTTTTCCTTTTTGTATGTCTTGTTTATTGTGGTAATATATTGCAGGATATGATGCAGCTGGTTCAGGATCCGCCTCCGCATGATATCATTGTCTTTCCTTTTACTTGTTTAACAGAATTGCTTTTAAAACTTTCTGAGCAGTCTCTGGATTCTGGAGCAGTTTTATTTTCTTTTGTGTTTTTTTTTTTTGTTTTTTTTTTTTTAATACATGGTAATTTGTTTGCAAAATCTTTTGAAATTTTTTATTTTATTCTATTATCTCTGTACATTCCCCCTGAAGATAAGATTAAAAAAAACACTCATGAAGATAGTGTTTGTTACAATAAAATGATTTACAATTACACAAGCTGTGTAAGTATGTTCCCCAAATATGTTTATCCATGCAGATAGATAATCCACACTAAACATCGTTTGAAATATAACTTTTTAGATTTGTACCTTAGTTTGGCAAGCTCCATCTAATGGGTATATAACTCATCTTCCACCTCTATCTTCTACAAATCCTGCACTGTGTATAAAATTGGTTTTGTTGAATGAAAGTAGAGCCTAAATATATAGTTGGGTTCTATCATTTAAAACCTAGATTGTTATCCAAATACTTTGCATAGACCCCATGGCACTTGACTACTGAAAAATCTAACCACAACCTCAACATATAGCGCCCTACACTTCTAGAATGCTTGCATTGTCCTGCAAAGTTTAACCCCTCATGTTTATTTTATAGTCCTGAAGTGGGCTAACTTTCATCCTTTGTAATTTGAAAGCAATGCATTGCCTTGCCAAGTCAAACTGTATGGACTGCCGAGTTGCGTGGATGTGACCTATTGAATAATTGCATCTGTTCAGCAGTTGTGAAAAGGTACATATATTTTGCTGTTAAAATGGAGTGCGAAGTATTAAAATAGAACATTTAATGTTTAAAAAAAAAAAAAAAAATTATGTATAAAGAGCATTTCTGGGAAAAGTTCTAAAATGGAGCAGTTGGGTAGAAAATGCTGTTTTGTTTTTTTTTTTTGTTTTTTTTTATGGTGATTGCTCCACATTTCAATTTAGAAAAATGTTTTGTCTTAATTTTTCTATTTTTCCATAAAATACTTTGTCTTAATCAAGGATGTAGGTGACCAGACCATTGTCTCTGCTTATCTCGTGTTTATCATTGGATTAAATTACATTCTATCCCGTATAACATTAGCTCATGGATGTAAGGCTTTTCACAACCTTCCTATTACATCGATGAAAAAGACTTCCATTCTTTGATGTTTTCTACCATTTCATTGACCATGCCTTTCTGACTCACATTAAAGCTTTTGTGGCTCTTGCCTAGAGAGAAACATGTTGCATTTCTTCCTTATAACTGTTAATTCCTGGACAATTCATGCCCATCTGTGCTTAGTCATCATCCCTCTTTGTCTAGTATCCTAGCAAAAGGAGTTTTTTTTGTTTGTTTTTTTCGGTTGAAGCTCACCTGGTTTTACACTGATCTTGAAGGATGACTTCTTGGTATTCATCCAGCATGTACGATAAACTGCTCCCCTAAGATAACCTTGCATTGACCTTTAATATGCTTGTACATAGTTGTTGCCTATTCGGTGCCTCTTTTCTAGTGTAAATAAACCCAGTTTGGCTAGACTCTTCCATTCATTTTATACAATTTGTAGTCTCTTTTTACTCTTCCCTCCTACATATCTTTCTAAATGTTGCCCAGAAAACTCTGCTCTCCCTAACCGTAAAATTTCACACACTACTCTTACATCAGTATATTTTTCATAACGGAAGATAATATGTGTGGCTTTTATGATACATGGTGGTTTTTCCTCACGTAGATCACATCTTGTTGGCATGAGATGTGCAAATCTGAATGCTGTTAGCAGTCTAGTTTTTTTTCATACTGCTTAAGACTTGGTGAGAACTTAACGATGTAGGAGATCTAATTAAGATTGTAGTTTAAAAAAATAAATCTTGTGCAGCAGTTTTATTTTTAAATTTTATTTTATAGCTCCTTTTACTCGGATTGCTTTAAAGATTGGCGAAAATGGGTTACTTGGTGCAAAAATAGTAAGATGACTCATGACCTGAAGCAAATTATATACCTTCAGTTTAATTGTGTCAAACAAATTATACACTCATAAAATAGTAATATGTATTTTATTTTTTTTAAGGACTTTTCGTCTTGAAAAGGCTTTACTGGACATAAATTGACGTTGGAGGCATTTAGCGGTCAGACATTCCTAGAACTAGTTATAGGAGCAGCTAAAACAGTTTGAAAAACTGGTAAATACAATACAGTTAAAATAAAGTAACTATAACTAAAGAGATATAGATATATATAATTTTTTTGTAATGTTAAACACCAATACACACCCCAGTCAAGCCATAAGACTTGCTTTTACCAATGAAATCTCACTTTAACAGTGCTCTCATTACTGCAAGGGATTCTGGGTAGGTGTATGCAAATGAGCTCAATAAAGAACCAAATTTTTGCCTCTTAATTCCACTTTATACATGGATTCCTTGGAATAATATATATACACATTCTTATTTTTTATTTTTATTTTTATTTTAGTGCATCTGGTGGAAAAGTGAATATTGTTAATTTGTTACTTTGGAAGGATTGACGACATACCTTTTAATCGGGTCTGCCTCAATCTTGTGTCCCAGGGGCATTACAGTGTATTTAAAATAAATATTTAAGAGGGAAGTTAAATAAGAAGTACATTTAAATGATAAAGTAGCACTTTTTTCACTTTTTGTTTGTGTGGAGGGAAAATATGGGGAATCACATGTATGTTTGGCATTTTAGCATAGTTGAAAGTATTGAACTGAAAAAAAAAAAACATTCTAGAATACAACCACTGGCTCCATTAAAGCCATAAATATTAATAGAGGTGTATAGTACTATGAAAATATCCCTTCCACATTATTGGCATGGATTTCTTTTCAAGTCATTTTGTGGCAATAGTGCAAAACACGAACAGAGTTATCCACTAAAGTGAGATATTTTGTGTGTGTATATATGTACTGTATATTTTTTTTTATTTTTTTTTAGGGGCACTGTAGTCATTATAACAAATTCCCAGAAATGAAATGTTAATAGTTCATGGAGTCCTCTGGTGAGGTCTCTCCATTTAGTGTTAAAACATTTTAGAGCAGTTTTTGTTTTAGAACGCTACCTTAGGGTCGTTGGCCTCCCACTGCCCAGCCCCTTCTGGAGGTGTGGCTAAGGCAGAGATCACACACTTCTTTGTAGTCGTACCTACTCATACTTGCAGTGGGCCCTGTGCTTGGCTGAGAAAATTAGCTGCTTTTAGCCTATCACAGCTGCCCATTGCCTCTCAGGCTAATACGTCAGTAGCCCAGGCAGCACAGAGCAGATGGGCTGCTGGGTATTTGTTTAGCATAATAAAAACTGCTCAAAACTGAATGAAAGGCTGGCATCAGGGGACTCCAGGCAGTCCAACCAATTCATGAAAGAGAAGAATCAATGTCCAGCGCACCTGGTAGTTTAAGGGATATCCCCTTTATTTATCACTTATTCATAGCAGTAAAGTTTTGATTGTGTTCTTTTCAAGCTTCAAACAGTGCTCTACTTCTACAGCCTTAATTATTCTTCATTTGATAATGAAGGGGCACGGTAATACCAGAATGAAATGAGCAAATTCCATAGTGATACTATAAAAGCAGTTTTCCTGGCACTAAAGGGTTAATAGGTCACCCCCTTTTCCTCACGTGTCCCCTTCAGCCACTTACCTGAATCAAGCACCGCTATCCCTTGGCACTGGGTCAGGCTCCACTCATGCACCCCTCGTGCCGATGTCAGCAGGAGGGGGAGACCTAATGCGCGGCAATGGCCGCGCGCGCATTAGACCTCCCCATAGGAAAGCATTATTCAATGATTTCCTATGGGAAATCTGATGCTGGAGGTCTGTGAGGACGTCCAGCGTCAGATAATGGACCAAAAGTCAGTTTGGATTACAGAAGCCCTCTATTGGCTGTCTGGTAGACAGCCACAGAGGACAGACTTAGAGCAGCAATTGAAAAATTGCAGTTCTCTGGAACTGCAATGTTTTACATTGCATCACTAAGTGCAAAAGGGTCACAGCACCCAGACTACTTCAATGAGCTGAAGTGGTCTGGGTGCCTACAGTGTCCATTTAAAGTGCTGATTTACATAAAGTGCATTGTTGCATATAAAAGGAACCAAGATAATTGTGAAAACACACTATATAAATTATCTATAACAGATTGAGAAAAAAAAAAGCAATCTTTCAATTACTTACTAAATGTCTGAAGAAACATCATGTTTGTTTTTGACTATTTCTCTGTGAAATACAATGGGGTACCTAAATGGATGCATCTGCTGAGAATGATACTTAATGTAAAAACATGAATAATCCATATATATTTAAAATAAAAATTTCCTCAATATTGTACCGAACCAGCTTCAGGCACTCTAATCAGTTACAAACACAAAAATAAAGCACCGTGCTTACAGCAGCAGTAGCTTAGTATCCAACAGCTTAAAATACATAGTAAAAACAAAGAACGTTACCTGCGCTCTGACCTAACTCCCCATGTACATTTAAACAAAATGGAGGTGATTTGTATGTGTTATAGCCCTATTCAGGGTTAAGTATGTAGGGGTTTATAAAACACCCCTTCATGTCTCATTAGGGATGTTTACACTTTGTCTGATACCAACAAAGTTTATTGTATGTGTAGAAGCCCTATAAAGGGTTAAATGTGAAAGGGTTTATAAAATACCCCATCCTGTCTTACTGGAGATCCTTGGCTGATATCAGCATATCTAATGGCTAGTGTAGGAACTCTCCTATTGAGGCTTGCCTTGACGTGGCAGGTGAGCTTATATATTCAAATGGCCATTGGAATAAAACTAAAGAGCCTCCATTTTGTTTAAATGTACATGGGGATTTAGGCCAGAGCGCAGTTAACGTTCTGTTTTTACTCTAATCCCTTGTATGTAAGCTGAACAAAGATGGAGTTGGGGAAAAAAAATTGCAAAAAAATGCCTAGAGGTTCCAATATACTAAATGCAAGACAATTGGCTCCCTTTCTTTTAATAGTCTGCACCCACTACCCCCTCATCTCAATTTGGGTGCACTATCAATAACGTGGAATCTGAATTGTAAAACTTGAAGTCCTGCCTCCTTCAAATGTGCTGAAACTGGTAAATCTACTTTCTCTGTTCTGATAGTAGATCAATGTTTTGAAAAGATTCTTAGATTTTTTACTTCATTCTGGGCTTACCACAACCTTTATTTATCACATAAGTAAGAATAATTAGGGCTGTATAAATAGATCATTGTTTGAAGCTGTGATTTAGATTAGACACTTTTTGGAAGGTGTTTTGCTATAAATGTATGATAAATAAAAAGGATATAATTTAAACTACCAGGTGTGCGGGACATTGTTTCTTCTCTTTCACAATATTATACCGGATAGGCGGACTTTGAGTCCTCTACACCCTGCTTTGAATAACACGTTTGAGTGCTCACATAAATGTGTAGTTTAGTAGATTATAGCCAACTCAGTGAGATGCAGCACTTATAGTGCCTAGGGTCCCTTTAAAAGTGACAAACGAAATGGCCAAACTGGGAGCATAGCAAATCTTTCCAATTTAGCCTTAAAGGAACACTCCACGCACCGAAGGCATTACCATCACTATGGTGGCAGCAGTGATCCCCCTACAAATAATTTCAGCCTACCCATTGTAAAGTGTCAAACTATAACAGAAGTTCCTGTTGGAGTTTCTGGTTCTCTGGCATTGGTAGTGGAGCACCAGGCGCAGTCAAGGTAAGCACTCAAGCCGTTCAAAAATTTGTATGATTCCTTGTAATGATATGCTGTAGTGGCTATGGTGCTTGTGTTTTAAATTTGTAATTCACTTTATATTTCCAACAGTTCTCACTTTGGTTAATACATTTTGTGAATGTTCCTATTTGGTGATCAAAGTATTCAATCATGCAGTCTTGAGCTATGAATTCGTAACCCTTCTGACTCCTCACAAAAACCTTTATTTTATTGAGTTGGGTGGTAAAACTGTTGCCACACTTAAAGTGGCTTATAATGTTTCTTTAACATTTTCACAAGAATTCAGGTGTGAGTGAAAAATGTAAATATTGTTCCATTACCAAATGCAATGATGAGTAGCAACCACTTAAATGGTTCTCCAACCCTTTTTCATTTAGGATAGAATAATGCCCTAGTGGCATTCTACTATCAGTCCACCCACACAGAAAAAAATGCTAAAAAGGGTTTAAAAAAAAAAAAAATTTAAAAAAATTAATTACCTCAATCCAGCGCTGGGCGTTTCCCTTTCATCGCTGAAGTTCAATTTAACTGGACCATTTTACCTGCTCAGGCTCTGCCTGCAAGGGAGAAGCTATGATGTCTGTCGGTAGCGTGCAGTGCGGGTGGATGACAGATGTATTTTATGTACAGAATTGACATTAGGCAGCCCGGAACAGAGCAACTTGCCTGCGGCACACAATTGCCAATTATTGTGGAAGTGCCGTGTTTGAAGACTCCTGCCACCATTACCACTTCAAAAAGCAGAAGTGGTCATCAAGCTCGCACTGGCAATCAGACAAATGCCCGGTGGCCAAAGTATCTCTATCGGTCCATGCAGTGCCAGACTCGCTGTCTGTCTTCTCTCTCACCGGCCCACTAGCACTAAAATGAAGAGAGGAGTAAAAAAGAGGCTAAATAAACCCTTAACAAGTGTGGGCTGTGGAATATTGCCACAGCAATGCTCTAACAGCGACTACCAGCGCTGTTAGGTACCCACTTCCCTGGGCAAAGGTAAGAAAAATGGTGGGGAGGGGGGATAGAATTTTTTTTTTTTGTCATACGTGTAAAGCCACGACAGCAATGACACGTTACATAAGAGCATAACATAGGTAATACATGGCATCATGGTGTTACAATTCACACTTTTTCTATTATAATGGGCTGATCGGTTGTAACGAGAGGTGTGGGTTGAGAAAAGGAGTGTGGTCCACTCATCTATGTGGGATTAACAGCACCACTATCTGTGTATTGCATGGCCAGTGTGACAGATAAGCCTAGTTGAAGTGTCCTAGTGTTGCAGGTATCCCTTGACCTTCGGAAGTAGGGGCGAGTATGTTCCAAGTTGAGTTTTGTGAGTCTAGGCTGTACATGAACATAGTATCGTGTGTCGTTGGCAACTACTCAGTAACTCCTAGTGTCCAGGGACGTGGAGGTTCATGAGTGTGGCTTAGTGGGTGGTACTGTGGGTTATGGAGGTCTGTTAGCCACAGAGTGATGCGTACATTAAACTGGGCTAGGGTAGGTTGTGAAGTGTAGTCTATTTGTGGAATACTAGAAGTGGAATTCTAGTCAAGTGGGTTGCATGGCCTATGTGAGCCATCTTAGGGATGGTATCACTATTTGTTAGTGTGTTAGGTGGGGAGGCTCCTGTGTAAGTAGTACCCCGTAACCATGGGGCACAGGGGGGTAGGTTGGTGGTATGTCACCGGAGCATTAGAACTTATTATTCAACAAGTAAAAATCAACTGAAGTAAAGTAAATTAAATATATAACAGAAACAAGGTAGATATTTTTATTGGAGAGGTGGCAAAGGCTTGGGGCTCCTAGCCACGAAGGATTAAATTGTCCAAATTTTTTTGGGGTAGACAAGAGTTTGTCCACACCTCTTTCCATATTATATTTGAACCAAGTCAGTGGATAAAGCGTCCCAACATATTGTGTTAAACTCGTAGGATAGCTGTGGCCACCGAATGTTGGTTCAGGTCGTGGCCCCTCTCCTCTCTGGTTCTGGAGCTCGCTGTAGTGCCTGTGGTCTGAGGTTAAGGATTAGGTGGTAGCATAGAGTCCTCGTGATGTTGGGGGGGTCTCAGTGCTGGGCCTTCTATTGGGCGGTAGCCTTGTAGTGTTGACCCTCTTTCGTCACCCACCATGTCCCAGGTGTTGCCCATCGGCAAGCGATACCAGCTGCTTGTAGTGATTTGCTTAGTGGTTGCATATGTTTGCGACACAGTAGCGTAGCCCTGCTTAAGTTCTGAAAACATTAGAGCTGGTACGTTTCAAATTCCAAGGTAGTTTTTCCCTTTAATGCAGCCAGCAGTCCCAGTTTGTCATCATTCGGCACCGCAATATAAGGTCCCGTGGAGCTGTGTTATGGGCTTGTGGGGATTTAGCGATCCTGTAGACTCCGTCGAATGAGAAGGTTTAGATATTTTGCTTTTAATACCAATACATACATTCTCTCTCTCTCTCTCTCTCTACAGAATATATATATTATATTTTTATTTTTTATTTTTTTCTCTCCCTCTCCTCCCCTCCCCACACACACTCCCACAAGTAGCCTGCAAACCTATGCACAATATGCTTTCCTGGCACTTTTGTCCTCTGGTATCCCACTTAGAAATATGGACGGTCAATGATAGAGGAATTCTTCAATAATTACCTTGAAATAGACTTAGCAGGTCTAAAAACGAAATTCTTCTTGGCCAAAATGTGATTATGGAAGGTACATTTACATAGCCTGTATTTAATTTCTGGAGAATTATGGGAATTTTATCTAATGGCAGTAATACATAAGCCAGAGAAAAATCAAAAGTAACTGCGAAATCATTTCTGTACAGTGAAACAGAACTCTTGACCTTTCTGTTTTTTCATCTGGGTATTTAGGCTTATTTTTACCAAATCAAACAGAACCAAAAATGTGCATGATTTTCTTAAACCCCAGATCACACAATTCCCAAATTTTCTTGATTACATTTTGTCCAAAAAATGTTTGTCTAATCGTCAAATATAAACTGATGAAATTGACCGTACTTGTTCTTCTGCCCAAGGCATAATCTTCTTGCAAAGACTTGCCAGTTTTTAGTGTTCCATCTTGTTGCGGAGTCAAAGATATTATGAACCACTCATGGCTAACTATTGGAAAACTGTAAATTGTTGTTATACAGACATTGAAAAGGGCCTCTAAACACTCCCTTGTTCAGCCAGAGTATCTCTGTTATTCTCCCTCCCTTGTATAGCTCAGATGTCCAGAGTGATCATATCGCACCTAGCAGTTTCCCCAAACATCAGAGGAGGTTTGATGAACGGTGGAAACAAAGTACTCTTTATTGAACAGAACCACACATATTTATACAGCATACAATATTGACTCTCCCTCAAGGGGATGATCCACATAACAATAGGTAAGACCAGCACTGCAATGGAGAGAAGGCAAGTTACATATCTTGTAACTCCATTCTGAGGGCAGGAGGTAGTCCAGCACTATAACACTAGAAATCAATGTTTGTATATAGTTATATATGTTGCAAGTCTTGCAGACATGTGGACATGAGCAAGGGCATAATGTGTACTGTGTGTGCCCTAACGCACCCGCCAGGGGAAATCAAAGTATCTCCTTTGCCAACCACTTGTGGGCTAGGTGCTACTTAAGCACTGGCCCCTGAGAGGTGGCTCCATGGCCAGTGGGGAAATTAAATATCTCCCTTGCCATCCTGGCCACCCTAGTGCCAATGGGTACAGACCAAGTTCACTACCACTTCTACTGTATAAGAGCATGGCAACAATATGATATATTCCCCAGCATTGGGGGGAAAGTAAAATTGGTGGTGCAAGCAAGCATTCCCCCTTCCCTGGCCCACAGTAAGTCACAGTGATGGGGGGAAATATACCTTGGTTTAGTTTTGTTTGTAGTATCTCACCGATACAGTATAGAAGTGGTCATCAGGCCTGCCCAATGGGCAGTGGCCAATGGGAAATTAAAGTATCTCCTCTGCCGGCCCATGCAGAGCCAGCCTCGCTGTCTGTCTGATCTCTCACCAGTCCACTAGCACTAAGATGAGGAGAAGAGTAATAAAGAGGCTAATTAGACCACTTACGAGGGATGGCAGCGGTTACCATGGCAACGCTCCGACACAGCACATAGCCAGAGCTCATGAGAGGAGAGTACTCAGTCTGCAGCACATCCCCTCCACACAGACAGAACCTATGTGCAACCACAGCATACAACCTCCCCCTGACATTATAGGGACACCAGAGACAAGTCTCGGAAAAACATAGAACAAGTACTGGCACTAGCACTGTAAGTTTTAGAATGATTTGACAATTTCTATCAGTCCCCAAGATCTGCATCCGGTCCTCTCCTGCAGAAAACCCCAAATATTGGTGTTATTGATCTAAATCATGCTCTATAGAGGACTGTCCTCATTGATTGAGAACACTCAGCTGATACTCTCAGCCCTGCTGTAGGGAGAATCCGAAAGCAGACACCTGGTAAGACCCAATTAATGTGTTAAACTGTTCTAAAACAGAATGACAAATTACAGTGGGAGGACGCCAGGGTAGTTCTAGCACCTTAATTACTACAGTGGGCCATAGTTGTTATAGTGTTTGTATGGTTCCTTAATAAAAACCATGGGGACCATAATAAAAGGTGCTGCGCATGTCAATGTATATGAAACGAATTCTTGATTTTAAAATGTTTTTCTTCTGCTTGTTTACTAAAAAATGAATTGTGGTGAAGTTAAAACCTAAATAGCAAAGTTGTAAAATGAATAAAGAGAAAAGTGATCTATTCTTACAGTCATTTTCTTGGATGTATTTTATTCAGTGTTGCAATTTTTCTGGGGTGTTTTATTTTTTTTTCTAGGGTGATCTTATTTTATTAGTTTCATGGGATAGGGTAAAGGAGGATAAGGTAGATATTATTTTTATTGGAGAGGTGGCAAAGGCTTGGGACTCCTAGCCACGAAGGATTAAATTGTCCAAATTTTTTGGGGGTAGACAAGAGTTTGTCCACACCTCTTTCCATATTATATTATTAGCCCTCACTTGCCGCCTACTGGTTTGGCTAGGTTCTCCTCCAGTTCATATTTATATAATAGCCCCCACCTGCAACCAATGTGTGAAGACTGAGCAGGATGTTAGCCCTCCCCCTCCCCCCCCCATTTTAATATTTATTAACTTGCCCCCCCATACTCTTTTTTTATTTATTTATAGCCACACTGTGGAGGCAAAAATTTTATTTGTTACTTAGTTCAGGCTATCTCTCCTAAACTCAATGTATAGAATTAATTTAAATCCTCAAGGGTATTGGCGGTAGAAACAATATTTGCAGGCAATGGGTGAGAGATTAAAAATTAAATTGGTCTGCCTGAAGTATTTTTTTTTTTCTTTTGAAGAAGGGAGTTCTAGTGAAGGTTTCAAGTAAATCGGGAATTCCAAGGAGTCTATTCTTGCCTTTTTTTTGGTCCAAAAGCCAGACAAGTCATATTGACCAGTGCTGGATCTCAGAGACAACAGATGTATTCCTTATCGAAGATGTCGGATTGATAGCAGTCTATCTGTGACTCAATTCTTTAGAAAGATTACATGACAAAATTAGCATACCTAAATGTACCAATAGCAGTAAATACATGAAAGTTCATCAGATGTGTGATAAGATAAGGAAAAAGAAGATCCTTCAGTTTCAATTCAAGGCCTTACCTTTTGGCCTTGCTTCAGCACCAACTGTGTTCACAAGCAGTTACTCTAAGGTTAAAAGGTATAGTGATTGTACCTGGACGATTGGTTTCTGAAGATAGAATCAAAACAGTGTCTGAAAAATAAACATTCAGGAGACCATTCAGATTTTACAGGACCACGGCAGGATCGTCAATCTAAAAAAAATCTCGGAATTCCTAGGTCTTTTAGTGGATTCCAGATCCTTGTCACTTTGTCTTCTAGTAAAGAAACTAAAAAGAATAAAAAAAATGTCATATCTTAAGAAAGATGTACTGTAAGAAAGGCTACAGGTTTAACCTTCCAGCAGAGAAATTGGCTTACAATTACCACAGTCGTTTCTCCGACAGGATCGGGTGCTCACTTAGATACGCAATTTCAACAAGGAATAAAAAAATAATTCTGATCCAAAGGCTGCTCAGTCCTTAAACTTCAGAGAAATGAAGGCAGTATTAAATGATCTATTGGCTTTCAAACTAAGATGAAGTTAATATAAATACAGTCTGACAATATCACTAGAGTAACTTACCTATACACATGTTTTGTTCTCAGATAATGTTATGGGCAAGAATTGTAATCCCTTACTGCTACTCACATCAAAGGCACGCAAAACATAATTTTAGATTATTTAAGATGACGCCGATGGTCACACAAGCAGAACGGTCCTTTCACCCACCCAAGTTTTCAAAATTAGTAGAACAATTTGGCATCCCACACATCGATCTTATGGCTACAAGAAAGAACAGGAAAATTTCAGATTTGCATGTCTTCTAAGACGAGATCATCCACACTTCTTGGAGGGTCTGTCAATTCCTTAGAAATTCAGGAAGGTTTAGGGGGGGCGGAGCGAACAGCCATACTAGCAAGACGCACATTACTGCAGCTCCGAGCAAAACGGCACCAAAAAGGCAAAAACGAACAAAAATAACAACTAACAAACAGAACCCTCCGCAGCCGGAGACTTCCCACATACCATGGGACGCAAAAATAAGAAATGCAAGCCAGATCGACCTCCATCCACGGCCGATATCGGCGATCTGCTGTGGAGGCCGCACTCCTCACAGAGGCCTGTCATGGCGCCGCTATCGGATGCCCCATCACGCACTACTAGCGAAGAATCCCTGTACGACGGGACGCCCTTTGAGGCCCAGCTCCCCAACAAGGTGCAGACCTCTCCGCAGACACTACCGGTCAAGCCCCCGGTTACAGAGGAGTCCCTACGGGGCATGCTGGCTGAACTTCGCCGCAACATCGCGGCCGACATAGGACAGTTCAGGGAGGAGGTGAACGGGTTTGCGGCCCGTCTCCACAACTCAGAGCGCATAACAGAAGCACGCGAGACCCGCATTGCGACCCTGGAGCAGTCGTTGATCAAACTGCATCACTCCCAAACACGCTCCGAGGAACACATGGCAGCTCTCGAGGACAAGCGGAGATGGAAGAATGTCAAGGTCCGCGGCCTACCTGATACCATGGAGATGGCAGAGTTCCCACACTTCATCCGCAGACTGCTCACTAAGCTTTTCTCCGCCAAACAAGCCAAGGCGATGACACTAGCCGGATGGCACCATATAACGGGACCCGCTACAGGAATACAACGGCCAACCAGAGACATAATCCTCCGGTTCCAACAGGGGCAAGACCACACAGCCTTTATGGCGGCAGTCCGCCACATAACACCATTACGATTTGAGGATCACGATCTCACCTTCTACCCGGACTTTTCTAAGGCCACCATGGAATGGCGAAGATCCCTGCGTCCACTCACTCAGGCGCTAGCGGCAAGCAAAACACCATACAAATGGGGTTCACCTTGCTGCCTACTCATTACCCGGGAAACGGGAATAGTGAAAGTCCGGAAGGCCTCTGAAATACCGAGCATCCTGCTCCAAATGGGAGTGACCGCGACAGCCGCTGAGACCGCGACCCAAGCGGCACTGACACTCTGGGACCCAGAGAGGGTCACACCATTCATACCAGCGGCCCACAGAGGGAATCCTGCATCTAAGCCGGTGCGCTGAAGACCTCCCAGCGGGCTACAAACCGCACAGGACTTAACAGTTCTTGCTTTATGTTCATGGTTATTATGACCTATAGCTTCGGGCGGGTAAATGGGCTTTAACTATGCCTGACAGGCACCCTTCCCAGTTACGATGGCGAACCTCCCCAAACGCCCTTATCTCCCCCGCCCCCCCACTGACCCTTAACAAGATACCACATAAAGCACTACCTTTTCAGTGGGATCGTTAGCCCCCTACACACACTCCAGACTAGAATACACCCCCCTGGGGGACAAACTACAGGCTACACCCCTTCCAGGCAACCTTCTCTGACATGCATCCTCAATTTCAAAGGGTATAAGAAGCAACACTTTACTTTTACTACACGCATGACAGTCCTAACTACACTAATATAAAAAATTTATAAAATGTGCTATCCTACAGTCGCAATGTTATCTGTTATGTTCATTAACATGTCTTTTATCACTGTTGTGGCGAGATCTGCTGTACTGTTATAACTGCATGTACAAAATAAAGAATTAAAAAAAAAAAAAAAAAGAAATTCAGGAAGGTTTGCGTTTTCCCATCTGTGGCTTTAGTCACTAGGATTGTGCATATAATCAGGTTAGACAAAGCAAGAGTCTTGGCGATTATTTCATATTGGCTGAACAGGAGCTGGTTCTCAGTGATGTCACTGACGCATTGGAAACTTATGTATTCAAGAAAACAAGGACCTTCCTGTAGAAACATTAAAAATGTTCGGATTGATGGCTTGGCTGCTGCTATTTATGACAACATAAGTGATATTATTATGCCCTCCACTCGAAAACCCACAGCTAAAATCTATCTAAGCATATGGAAAAAGTTCCTTCATTGGTGTGATAAAAGATATTGCCTTTCTTCTAAACCTTCAAATCCATGCATTCTTTTTTTTGCAAGATGGGTTCCAGACTGGGCTTAGTATATCTACACTTAAGATACAAGTGTCAGCACCTAGCCATTTCCAAGAATTGGCTTCTAATATTTTAATTGGCAGATTTTTTAAGGCCATTTTTATCAAGCGTCCTCCACGACTTTTCCTTTCCTACTTGGGAGTTGTCAGCGGTCCTAAAGGCTATGTGGAAGGCTTAATTTGACTCCTTGGAAGAAGTTTCATTAAAGATTCTATCACTTCTGCTAGGAGGGTTGGAGAAATAGCACTTTAATCTTTAGATGCCTTGGAATCTACTTTCAACGTTGAGCATAATACAGAGCCTATCTTTTGTTAATTTTCTAGGCTCTCTCAGAGATAAAGAGGCTTCTAGACCAACTATCGCTAGATGGCTGACTGGAACCAGTAAATTAGCGTAAAAAGTCAATAAAAGGTCTTCTGCTTCTCCGGAAGATATCTGTAAGTCGACAATAATCCTTTAATACCCTTATAATGCATTACAGGCTGGACATCTCCTCTGAAGCTGCTTTTGGGCCGAAGGTGTTTCAAGCGGTAGTTTATTGAGCTTCCCACCTTCTTGTTCAGTTCTTTTTCATGGGATATTGCTATTTACCACTTGTCAGTACTGCCACTATATGACAGGAAAAACAGAAATTTTTACTTACTGTAAATTATTTTTTCTTAATATGGTGGCAGTACTGGCTCCCTCCCTATCTTGATTAATAAATTAATATTGGCAGTGATTGGTCTCCGTGTTATTTTACTTGATATACTGGTAGATCTTGGGGGAGACTGTATTCAAATAGGCTGGAATTAATTAGGTAATTATATTAAGCATTTTAATTGCAGAGCTTATTGTCCATAGATGGACACTTGTCAGTACCGCCACTATATTGAGAAAAAAGTTTATGGTAAGTAAAGATTTATGTTTGTGCTGCAGATGAGGTGAAGCATTTTAAGGCTGCACAATTCTCTGGATCTAAAGGAAAATGTGTTCAATAAAATCTTTTTGGAGGAGGATTGTGAAGAAATTCTAGGAAGTAACAATAATTCATAATTCTTAAATGATTAATTGCGTCCAGACATCAACATATGGACTGCAGACCCACCAAAGACTGTCTTCCTGTATGAAAGGAGCCAGATGTTTTGGGATGACCACATTTTGTAGAAGACTGCCAAGATTTCCATGGTTGAGATCTGGAAAACTCGCTTCCTGGACATTATTGCTGCTTATCCAAAAATAAATCTGGATCTCTGAAGGAACATCTATCTGAAGTAGGAGCTGTTCAATTATGTTTTCTCTTGAGGCAGGAAAGCTGTCCAATTCCCAAGATTTAAGCACACAGCCCTTCTAGTGACAACTGACAAAGCTTTATTGTGGGATATAGATCTCACCAGGTCAACAGAGACTTCTGTACAAAAGTCAATGGTCAGCTTGAGGATGCAGGAAGTTCAGAGCTCTAATGTTGCATCCTTCACGTGAACTCGACTTCACTCTCCCTTTCCTTGAACAGGTGGTTTTACAGTCTGCACTGTACAGACACTAGACAAATGGATTCATTTTGGTCCGAACTGCAATTCGTCTGAATTTGGGACAATCGGGTGATCGGTTTAATCCCCGAAATCCAAGCTGAAATATACTAAAATCATGAACCAAACAAGCCATGCAATGTCAAGCATGCTTATTTTGATTCCTGATTCCTGATTCTGAATTCCTCCTGTGACGCCAACATTAGAGATGCATGATGTGGCGGGAATTTTGTTTGCGGTGCACAAGTCTGTGCACATGTCTACCAAACACTCTCACCTACATTCTGATGCTACTGCAGAGGGTTGTGTAATGCACACATGATGCTATGCTATACTGTCACTGACCAGGAGTATTTGTGGCCAGATGGAATCAGAACACCAACTGCATAGTCCTTTTTTTCCTGCAAAAGGGTCACTCGTTCTTGTTAAAGCCTAAATATTCAGACTGAAGCACTGTAGTACCAAGTTCCCCTTTTTATTTCTCTGTTGTGAAATTATAAACCATTTTATCAGAAATTTCTTGTCTTTTCACATTGAACTTCCTGGGTCTGTGTTTATTTCCTCTGAGTTCACTGGTGACCATAGCTTTACAGATTGATGCCCACGTAACAGTGGTTGCTCTTGTATGGCTTAGTTATACCTGCTATTCGGTTGTAGTTCTTTGTTTTCCAAACAGTTTGGTGTGTTTATCTGCCCTATGTTTGATGTGAGGCTATGTGTTTGGCATGTGAGTTAATCGCATTATTTGCAGGATTAAGACTTAAATCCTCACAGATAATGAAGCTTCAGGGGATAAGCAGACACACAATTAGCAAAACTAGTGTTGGGCTTTTATTACCGAGGGCGAAGAAGAACTTAAATAAAAAAGAAACTCTGGGAAAGAAACTATATGTGAAGAATAGGAAAGGAAGTACAGCCAGAAAAGCAATATAGTAAATATTTGCAAAGCATCTCTGTAAACCACTGATTCTGGGTAACATCTCTGCATGGTCTGAATCCATAGGATGCCATCTGCTGCCCGTGTTCTGGGAGCCTCCTTCCTGATTGACTCATTGATAAGAAGGACTCCTGGGCACCAGCACAATACTTTTCAAGACCTGAAGAGTTTAACAAGGAGCAGTCAATCAGATGAAGTGGTCGAAGTCCCTCAAAGTACTCCAACTCCAGAGTTAACGGCCAGGACAGCTGAAAATAGCCAACCAGGTAAAAAGTTGTGGATCCAAGAAGACAATCCATCAAAGGTAAAGGCTGAATGTACCAATGCTAGCCAATTTAAGAATGAACTAGATATCCCTAAAAGACAAAAGTCAGATGGAAGAGAGTGGGCTCCTGGGAACATTCATTCAGAAGAGAAACCGGAATTATTTGACACTAATCATTTGAAGGATAACACCGGAACCAGCAAATCCAACAATTCTGAAATTCTCTCTATGAAGGTCCCTGAAAAACCCAACCATTCATATATTGCACTGATCTCAAGAGCCATTTTATCGTCCCCTGAAAAGAGACTGCAATTAAGTGACATCTACCAGTGGATCATGGAATCCTACCCATATTACCACAACCAGGTACATAATTACACTACTGCCAATAACAGATCATAACCATAGCTTCATATTATTACTATCACAGACACCTATTATATTTTCACCACTAAATGGCTTTACACAATTATGTTGATAACCGTTCGAAACAGACAATCACTGCACTTTAGAGAGCACTTAACAAAAAGTTGATTAACAGCACTTAAAAAGTACATTGCACATCAAAAAAATAAACCAGGAATGGTATGCAATATGATCAAGATGTTCCTTCTCTGTAAAAAGGGTTAATATTCAATAGATGGTTATTGAAAGAAGATATTTAGGGCTGTACAGGGAAGTTTAACAGCCACTTTGAAATCCGGGATTGTGTGGAAAAGTCTTTTATCAAACTGTATGCAACAATAAAAAATAGTGGTTGTATTTAAATGGGTTCTGCTTGTACACTGGACCTTAAACACCATAACTACTACAGCTCACTGTAACAATTAGATTCTGTTGGTATCGTCCCTCCATTCTTTCAGTTGTAGAATTTAGAACAACGTGGATAAAGATTGCATGGAGAAGAAATATATTTATTCACATATTTTTCTTCAACGGATTGCCATATCATTTCTATATTTTAATTAGTACTCGTTGGTATAATATTTCAATGTTAATAATTAAATGGGTAACATGTTCCCCACAATACCGAGAAAGTATTCTAAAGAAAACATATTTTTCATACTTTAATGGTTGCATATACCTCGTTGTTTGATTCATCTACCAGTCAGACTATTTATTCTGTACTTTTATTTGCTTATTATCTATTATAAATATTGCATTTTAGTCTGCCTATTCTATGCTCTTTTAATTTATGTGGTTTGTAGTGGTGCTGCCTTCCTTTCTTTTTTCTGTACCATTTCTGTTGTAAGGCCTGTGAGGGAGCCCTACTTTTTAGGTGTGCTGCCACTTTTTACTTATTTATTATTGTTTCTGTTATATCTTGTATAGATAGAGAGCGCTGATCCCTTTCTTCCGTTCTATGCTCTTTTGCCTTCTATATATTGTGTTGTTGTGGGGTGTCCTTACGTATGCTGGATAATTCACTACAACTGCACAAAATTACTTCTATTATTAGGAAAAGAGCTGGAGAAACAGCGTGCGCCACAATTTGTCTCTCAATGAGTGTTTCATCAAAGCTGGCCGCAGTGATAACGGGAAAGGACATTACTGGGCTGTTCACCCTGCTAACTTGGAGGCTTTCTCAAGGGGAGACTATCAGAGACGCAGGGCAAGAAGACGTGTACGAAGGTAAATACATTTATGAAGCTCACTAGTATTAAAAGGGCAATCTAAGCACCATAACCACAACAGCTCACTGCATCTACATTCCATCACCCTTTTCAACCTCACTGATAATGCAGAAGGTGCACTTATGCATTATCAGAGGAGACTTTATCTGCCCTGCACAGCAATAATAAGCTGAGACCACTGGCTGTGGGACAGACCAGCACTATCATTGCCATCCAGGTTAGATAGAATTTCCCTCCCTTGTTATTAAAGCAGAAATGAAATTTCCGCGTTATCCGTTTTACCGAAATGTAATGAGATGTAGGTGCTGGGGAGAGAACTTGGTCAAACTGCTCCAAAAAAGTTTGACAAAAACTATAGTGGGGCTCTTGATTATAACGCTTAGAACACTCTTGTAACTCTCAGTATTACCATTCAAGAAAAGGTTACACGGATTGAGTACTTATAGATAGATAGATATTGGCATTTTAGTAACGTAAAGGGAAAACCAATTTTTAGTTTGAAGGAGCAAATTTATTTCCTTTTTCTTTCACTGCATACATTGTAGTTATTAGTGCAATCGCCTTATAAACGAACTGCATATTCCTGCATTGATATATTTATGTCCTTTAATTGCTTTTTGTGCATGTGGACTGTATTTGCTTACCCAGCTCCCACCATGTCTTGTACTTTATCACAAATGTTCTCATTTCATATTTTTGATTCGTTTTTATTATCCTTTTGAATATCAACTCTCTCCCTACTCTGCTTGTCGACACAGGGTTTCTTCAATTCTTGGACATCAACCTCACTTTCCGTCTTGTACCTTGTGCTGTTTTCATCAACAACTTTGCATCTGCTGCCCACCGCTGAATCCCCACTCCAGTCTACCCCAAATATACCCTCTTACAGAACAACCTTCCCAGCAAACACGTTGGCCTTTCCCCATGCCAGTGCTCTGGCCTTTTCACCAGATGCCTCCTTATGTTTAACGCAGAAATGAATCACCCAGGAATAAAGTCAAAGACTAAAAAACAGATTACTGAAATTAATCAACTGTAAACTAACTGTATGTATATCTTCACTAAATAAAGGTCTTCCATTATATCTTGTTCGTATGTTAGCATGACAATGTTTTATATAAACTAGGATGGCAATTTGTTTCTTTACTGAATAATACACTAAGTGTATTTTCTCGCAAATCTGACGCCCACCTTGCTATACCCGCACCCTTTCACAAATCAGTAATGCGTCAAAGTCTCACATCTTTTCCTAATTGCTCGTGAGGTTCTTAACAAGATCTTCAGCTTGTAGCCTATACTTATTGAAAGGAATTAGAGCTTGTGGTTTTAGTGTTAATCTCACCATCTAATCGTCCGGAATCTGCTGAATCTCAAGAAAGAGACAGCTTAAAATGGACATTACATCCACAAGACGGACTGATGCATAAAAGAGAGAACCTTTCTTATTTGGATTGAAAAATGTGAACTTCAGACAAACAACAGGATCACCATACTATTGACAGATTTGTTTTCATACTAAGGTTGACAATTCTTCTTTAAAAACATACATATTATAATGGTATGCTTAAGCTCACAAAAGAGTAAGAGTTCAATGTGGCATGCGTGTTTTTTTCATAAATGGCATTTATTAAATAACCTACGTGACAATCAAATTGTAGAGAATATGAGCATTAGGAGTGTTCCAAAACCATAGTAGGCATTGATAAAATCATAACAATATCACATCATCTAAAATAGCTTACCTTGGAATTATAACAAATAAAGGAAACCTGAAACAAAAACATTTTGGGGTTTTAAATTTACATACTAATTTTCTCAGTGTTAAGTAAAAAGATCAGACATGAAATTCTCAAATAACTTTTTATTTACAGGAAAACATGATTTTGCATATGCAGTAACATAACAGTGCTAAGAGACCGCTGCTTCTACTGCCAACGGTCCTCTTGCAGTCCTATGGAATGAAGATGGATGGAGATACTAAATTTTTGACCAATTAACCACAAAGTTGGTTTTTATTGTGTGGTATCTAGCATCATTTGCTGCTAATAAACTGGTTAAGTTGACAGAAACACAGGATATTGCCCATAAACCGCCTTCTGCTTTGATCAATTTAGTGGAATGTGCTGTATCGAAGGGCAGAACTGACAACATTGGTAATCCTCAAAACATTCTGCAGTCAAGAGGTCATCTTATACGAGGTCTTATGCGGTGCTGTCTCATTAAGTCATTGTAGCATATATGTTGTGTCCTAATAATAGGTAAGGCCATTCTCAAATGTAGTCAGGAGGTCATTTATGTCAGAACGAAAACCAGCACTGTCTGCACTTACATCTAAACACCTAGTACCCCAGTATTGTCAAATTCAGTCGCTCTACATTACCCAGCATTGACTGAACATGTCGTGTAGTATGAAGGAAGATATTTTGGGTATCCTGTGTCCCTGTCAAAGTTATCATCGTGAAATTGTAAAAGAAATACAAACATAAATTTCTGTCTAAAATTCAAGCTTCTTATACAAGTGCAATCAGCTGTGAGGGCTCAGGGTAAGTTAAACCACCTAATTAGCACCGTCCTTGTTAACTCCCAGATCAGAGACCACAATGTGCAAAATGTGCCAATCACGTTCCCTAAAACATGTAAACACTGCTTGGCTTTTATTAACTAATAAGGTGCTTCATTGCCTCTCCTATAAGACAAATGGTAGTATCAAGTATATTTCAGATATGATCCTCTCCACATCACTTCCTTGACCTGTGGCACATTGCTGAGGCTTTTACTAATTAATGTAACATTTGCTAATTGTCCTAAGTGGTCATATTATAAACACTTGCAACATTTAAAAAACAAAAGCCTCCCTGTTTACGTAGAAAATATTAGCTTCTGCAGAACGTTTTGGACCTAATATGTGCTTTTCAACGACTCCATAGCCTCCAAAGCTATTCTTATGAAACCAATATTTATTTAGTTTTATGCTGGACAAAACCCAGTCATCTACCGTAAATTAAGGATGCAACAGATAAAACGTGTTTTCCCCAGGATTCAATGGTGGTCAATTGGCCACTTATGATGTCTGAAATCATTAAATATTGCATTGTTGCTAATTCAGTAAAAACCTTGTCTGTTATACTCTACACACTCTCATAACTAGTGGGCAATGTCTTAGCTTAATGCAATGTCAATGCAATGTCTTAGCTTAATCTGTGTCTAAAAGTGCTATATGAAACACCAATATCCCATATTGTGGCCTGCAACACCCAGCAGCAACGAGATAGTGAACAAGTCACACACTTGTTATCTTAGGTGCTATACAAAATATTTATTACAATATAGAAATTTCTCAACCTTAGTCCCTACAATCACCAATATTCTGGATTTTGTTTATATACTTCCATATAATCCAAAATGAATTCGCTAATGGCTTGCTCCTTTTGACAGATCCACTTGCAAGGTTATACGCTAAACTGGAAATTGTGGAGGCCAAAAAAAATGTAGATTCATGTTTCCAGTTCGGATGTCAATGTGTCGATGTATTAAAAAAATAAATAAATAAAATTTATATTATATATATATATATATATATATATATATATTAAAAAAAATAGGTTACTGCTTGGCCCCAGCAGCTCCCTTGTAAGTATGCATGTTCAGGTACGTTTCATATATATATTTAGGAGTCCAGGCCAACTCCCCGGTCTTGCACTCCTCTCTGTCACCGTTGCCTCATTCCAGGGCCCTATTTGGCCTTGCTTTGCAAAGAGTCCCAAGAGTAGATGGTTTAACTCATATTAGTCGGACCTGCCCCAAAACATTTTTTTGCCCAGGTGAGGTGTTTGTAAATAAAACTATTGTGTTACATTCTGTGAGCCTTGTAATTGCTGTTTAGTGAATGAGTGAGTGTGCTGGATCTTGTATGTTTTATATGTATGTATGTGCATGCGTGCGTGTGTGTATATATATATATATATATACACACACACACACACACTATATATATATATATATATATATATATATATATATTTATTAAAAAAATCTTTTCTTCTATTTATTAAAAAAATAACAAAATGTGGACCTTATACTAGGCAGCATGAAGGTTTGTAATTCTTAAAATGCAGATTTATTTAATGAAAAATAATAAAGCACATGTGCAAGTGCTGGAGAACCACTGTTTTTGTCAAACAGCTCAAAAAACAGTGTGACATAAATTTGGGGTATATTGATAGCAGAATTTCCATTTTTAATATGTTTATTCATTGACTACAAAAATATAGGATGTATAGGGGAAAAAAGAAAGTATAGAAATAACACAGTATCCCATGCAGAAAACTTATCGTAAAAGCACAAATACTATTTTCTGTAGTATGACCTGCACATCTGCTGGCCTTTTTGGGAGTGCACATTCTAAAAATGGCATCAGAATACAACATTATGACTACAGGTGACCATGTGCCTTACTGAGTGCCAATGACCTTCTGTACATAAACTACTCTCTAGATAGATACTGTTGAGGAGTAGGAGCAGAAAGGACAATTATGTAACTTACACCCTCATAAAAGGACCTGTGTTGTAGAGGAGGTGAGTGTTAAAATGGATCTACTGTAATATTTTTTGGTTTATGTTGCTATGTAGTGCATTGTGATATAGATTGCATGCATACTATAAAGATATTGTTGGTAATAAAGGATTTAATCAAAGCACAAAAGAGTTCTGATATTTTGAAACACGTGTGGTAAAGGAAGGATGTGGCCTATTAATGCAAGCAAAAATACTGAGTCTTGATACTATCATACTAGATTGGACTGCACGAGAACTGAAACTTCGACTATTGGATTTTTTTTGATGAGATAAAGTAGAAATTATTTTTAATGTAATATCCCAGAAAGCTGTTACATTACATATATACACTGGTGATAAAAGAAGATGCTTTGCTGTTTATATCTGTGTATAAAAATAATTTATTATATGATCCCTTTATTAGGTTCACCTTTCTAATACAGGGTTAAACCCCATCTGACCCAAGAACAGATTTAACAAAGTGCTGGAAACACATCTTTGAAATTCTGGTCCATGGTGGCATGATAGCATTGTGTAGTTGCTGCATATTTGATAGCTGTACATTCATGTTGCGTGTCTTCTGTTTCACCACATTCCAGTATCCTGGGTGTCACTGAAGTACATTAAATTATAATTTTTGTGAAACTAACTTGAGATGATGTGTGCTTTGTGACATGGTATATTAACTTGCTGGAAGTAGTCATTATAAGGTGGGTAGACTGTGGTTACAATGGGATGCCCTTGGTCAACAACAATACTCTGGTAGGCTGTGGCAATTAAAGAAATGTTAGACCAGGCAAAGTTTTTTTCAATCTTCTACTATCCATGTTGGTGTGCCTTTGACAACTGCAGCCTCAGTTTCAGAATGACTGGTGTGGTCTTCTGATGGTCTTTTAAATCCTAGCCAGGGCTAAACCTTAAAAGCCAGGAGAATCCATAACACCAAACTGAGACAAATTTCTACATGCCAATGGCAGTGGCAAGTGGAAATTTTGAATCCTGCCATCAGGATATCATTATGTTGGATGGCACGCAGTACAGTTCATCCAAAAGTAATTCAGTGGGATTGAGGTCATGGCTCTGTGCATGCCCACCAAATTCATCAAACCACATCTTCATGGACCATACTTTGTGCACAGGAGCACTGGCAGGGTGGAACAGGTGAAGGTCTTCCTCAAACTGCTGACACAAACTTGGAAGCACCCAGGTGTCTAAAATGTTTATGTAACCTGTAGCATTTAGATAACCCTTCACTAAAATGGAGGGGCCTAGTCCAAACTCTGAAAAACATCTCCAGACCATTATCCTACCTCCACCCAACTTGACAGCAAGCATTACATATTCTGGTAGGTAGAGAACACCTAGTATCCCTCCTGAACAAATTCTTCCAACTGAGTTCCAGATAGTGAAATGGCACTCATCACTGCAGAGACCACATTTCTACTGCAATGGAAACTAATTTCATGAAGCTCCCCACTCAGCGTTCTTGAGCTGACAAACTTTGCAGTTTGTAACTCTTTAGTGAGTGATGCAACAGACGACGGGTGATTTTTACGCACTCTCTGCTTCAAGCGATCAATGTTCCTGCTCTGTAAGTATACATTGTCTGCTACTTTGTAGCTAGGCTGATGTTAATTCTAGATGCTTTAGAATCACAATAATAGCACTTACAGTTGACCAGGTCAGATCTAAAAGGGCATACAATTCACAAACTTGACTTGTGGCAAAGGTGGCATCTTCTGAATTAGTTACATTTAAAGTCACTGAGCTCTTCAGCATGACTGCCAACATTTGTCTATAGGTGAGGCTTAAACACCTGAACTCAGTAAATAGTAGGGTTGTCTGTGTACTTTTGGTCCTATTGGATTTTTTAATGCACACACACACACACACACACACACACACAAAACAAAAACTTATAGTTTTAAGAGAGCCTGTCATAACCAACAGTACCTTTGCTCTTTTTAATTAGGGTCAAATTCCATCTATATACATTGTGCTAACAGTTTTGTTAGCAAATGTATAGATTGGGAAAAACCAAATAGGTATTCTTCCCACCAGTCAATCAATTCCTCGGCACCACCCACAAGCGTTCTTTCTGTTCTCCATGTATAGCAACCACAGCGAATATGTTGAAGTTGCTATGGTAACTCCCAAGCCGATGCTGCTAGCTTTGGCTAGGGTATATAAGAATGCTGAAGTCCCCAAGGAGGGAAAATCAGCAATGACTACAGGAGGTGTGAGGGAGTACTGGAGGTGGGAAAGTATGGCACGGAAGTGTAAGGTAAGGCAAGTCTCCTGAACCTCGAGAAGGCATTATTTTCCCCTATTATGTTCTTCAATATTGTGCATTTCCTTTATTTAATATTACATTTACTTGTTTTTTAATTGAAGTTTTGTTCAGGGAGCTGCTGTTGTACCAGATATCGTCTGGTCGCTGCCAAAACAGCCGTTCTGAAGTGCAACACACACACACATACACAAAGTTGCATTTACATACATATGCTCACACAAGTGCAAGGGATTTTTTAATAAATGCTGCTGTTAACTCTGTCCCTTAACCCTTGCTGCTTTGCCAGCGAAGCAAAGGGGAGAGATGTCTCTCTAGACATAATAGAAGAATGTGACAAGAGCAAAAAGGCACACAGGAGTGTGACTACCATAAATCTCACAGTCTGGGGCATACATATCACGGTGCTGCACTAAGTTTTAGGAACCCTGCGACTCAAAGTAACATATTACACTGTGATTTGTTTTTCTATTGGGTTTGAAAAAAAGCAAACAAAAAAATAAAATAAAAAAAAGATCTGCTCATTTAATATATACTGTATATATCTGTATATTACCAATTTAAGATTCTTCAGTGTTTTATAAAAATTACACCATATCTTTATAGATTATTAAGTGCATGGTGAATCTGTTATAATTAGTTATACTGTACAGAGCTCACTAAGTGAACTACCTATATTTTAAGCAACATTAACAGTGCAACTGTAGCAGAGCTAGTAATAGTGCAAGCTACCTATACATATTAGTGCAGCGTATCTACAGATCAATATATGTCTATAAATATATATAAACATATACACTATGAAAAGCATATATGATTAACAATAAGTTGTGTACAAACAATTCCCACTTACCAAAGATTTCATAAAGAGGCACACAACCCCTTTTTGTGGTCCCCTGTGCTAAAGCATTCATCCCTTCCCTCCCCCCCCAAACAAACAGGACGGTGCTAATTAGGCCACTCCACTACCCTGATATACTTTGATATCGTCTTTAACTTTATTTGTGTACATGTACATACACATATATATGTGTGTGTATGTATTCTGCATACATACACATATACATACATTCTTATTTTAGAGTAATTTATTCATATTCAAAAGTAATAGAGCAATTTATTATACCGTCTTTCGTCATAACGTTCACCGAATCGCACATAACTTCACATGAGATTCTAGAAGCACCAACATGAAACAGTAACCTTTTCAGTAACAATGCTCAGGAAACTCATTGGGTTAGACAAGGCAAGAAAACCGCTTTGTAGTTTAGAAAAATAAAAGTAAATGGGTTACCTCTATAGTTTGTGGGACACCACTTGTTAGTATCAAAACAGCAGTACAACATTCTATAAATGTGAATGCGTGTGTGACACTTGGGATAAAATACTGGGCATTTCAGCAATGCTCAATATATGGGCAATCTCTAACGCACACCTGCCAGACTTAGCAGGTCTTAGAAATCTGTATTTATTTTTGCATGACAACTTGCATTATCATCTTAAAGTTACAATGTATTAGACAATATTTTAGTAAAAGTGTCTATACGCCCATTTTGCCTCCTGCCTATTCCTCCGCTGTTCCTTTAACATGCACAAATGTAAGAAGGACAGGGGTAAAATGGGACAGAGTCTAATCAATGAATCAAAGTCAATGAATAATTCTGGCATATATGAATGAATTAGTGTGACAATGTGACAACCTCTAAAGAGGTGTTTTAGGAAAATGAATTAAAAACCTAGAGCACACGAGTGACTCCATTAAGTTGACTGAATTTGATAAATCGAAAGTACTATTTGACCTCCATGTTTTTTTCACACGTCATAAATCAATTGATTTGCAGGTAAATTATATTTCATTGGTAGACAAAGTCTTTAGAATAAATTACTCTAAAATACAAGTATAAAATTTTGTAGTGAATAAATTACTCCAAAATATTAAATCTCTCTCTCTCTCTCTATATATATATATATATATATATTTATGTTATAATTTTCTTTAGGAAGTGCCATCTGCTTCTACCACCTGACCTTCTTCTTGATGTCCCCCGGGTCCATTGCCATTTCCTGTTGGTACAGGAAAGGGGACAACACCCTCTCTGACCCTGGGTTTGCGTCCTCGACGGGATGGGATTCCATTGCATCCATCCTTTTTTAGATGCCTGTGCAAGTGATCAGACCTTACAAAAGTTTTATGGCAGGCTTGGCACTGGTATGGACGTAGCCCTGTGTGTACCCGTGTGTGGTTCTTCAGGTCATAATTGTGTGCAAAAGCAGCTCCGCATTGCTGGCACAGGTATGGTTTTTCTCCCGTGTGCTTCCGCATATGAACCTTTAGTTTGTCTTGCCTGTAGGGGAAAAACATGCACATTATTATAATTGGGGGGAAAATAAATCAATGAATACGTAAACTCAATGTAAAACTGTAAAAGCTTCCTTATACTAGCTCAGTTCATCAGCCCTAGACATTAGCCGCACATTATTAAATGAATACACCAAACAACATATCCACTTGCCCATTCTAAGTAGTCACATCATTTTTGAACAGTTTGATTTGTTATCTCAGGTTCACCAGGTGCTGCTCCCCATTTCAATGGAAAATGCCATCGAACCAGCACTTAAGCAGAAGTTTACATTAGCTCTACTGAGCAAAGCCCTACAGTGCAGGGTTAAGCTAATTGACGGAGAGAGGTAAACTGGGGCGTCAGGTGTAGTGGCTATGTTGCTCTGAGTGTTCCTTTAAATGACCAAATCACAATGACAGATTCACAGTATATACTGTATAATAATAATAATAATAACAGGTTGTGAACAATAGTGAACTGGGATTTATATTATAACTATCCATTTCCCAATCACAGTAAGTGTTTGTTTACTGCTCTTTTGTGCAATGCAAAGTTATAAAGATAAATTACAAGATGCACCATTCCTTTTATTCAAACTGCTTTATTTAAAAACAAAACATAAAAACAAGGACCATCGACTAACTAAAGGAACACTAAATGCACTCAGACTACTTCAGCTCATTGAAGTGGTCTGGGTGCATAGTCCCAGGTCCTGTAACCATGCAAAGATAATTACTGCAGTTTTTAATAAACTGCAGAATTACCTTTGAGGGTTAAAGGACCATTATAGTGCCAGGAAAACATACTTGTTTTCCTGGCACTATGGTGCCCCCACCCTCAGGGTCCCACTCCCGTGGCGCTGAAGGAGGAGGAAGGGGTTAATCCCTTACCTTGTTTCCAGCGCCGGGCTCCCTCGGCGCTGGGACTCTCCTCCCTCTTCTTCCGTCATCGGCTGAATGCGCATGCGTGGCAAGAGCCGTGCGCGCATTCAGCCAGTCTCATAGGAAAGCATTCTCAATGCTTTCCTATGGACTCTGGCATCTTCTCAATGTGAAAATCACAGTGAGAAGCGCAGAAGTGCCTCTAGCGGCGGTCAATGAGACAGCCAATAGAGGCTGGATTAACCCTAAAGTAAACATAGCAGTTTCTCTGAAACTGCTATGTTTACTGCAAAAAGGGTTAAACTTAGCTGGACCTGGCACCCAGACCACTTCATTAAGCTGGTGGCCCTTTAACGTCACACTCCAGTGGCTGCCCAGACAGCCAGTAGAAGGACTTCCGGGTCATTAGGTGACTTTTGGTCACCTGACGCTTTGCATGGGTGGGCATTATAGGGTAGCTATAGTGCCAGGAAAACTATAGTTTCCCTTTATCTCTACATAAGCATGACCACAATAGAAACAGCAAGTGGTGCTAAAAAGCAGAATATGCACAGAGAATGCGATAATGTTGCTAATGCAAATAGGCAATATGACACTGAAAGTATCCATTTGGACTTTTCTATTAATAATAAGAAGAGTTATTAGAAGCACTATCTCCAGAAACACATAAAACAAGATAAAAGCAACATAAAAAGCCATAGACAGAGTACAAATAAAAACCATGAATAAAACATAAATAAAAATCATTTACTGGAAGAACATCCTCTCCAAAGTCCAATACATTTTGTGTGCCATAGGTCAGAACAGCAAAGGTATGATCCAGCTCATTAATCCCAACATTCTTTCAATCATTATGCATCTTTGTCCTACAAATGACAACAACTGAAACTGCGTTATGTTAAATAACTAAATTACCAGACGGACCCTTAAAGGGACACTATAGTCACCTGAACAACTACAGCTTAATGTAGTTGTTCAGGAGAGATCTATAGCTCCCTGCAGGCAATCTAATGCAAACTGTGAAAATACAGTGTTTACATTGATTGATAGGAATACCTCCAGTGGCCGTCACTCAGACGGCCACCAGAGGGACTTCCTATCATGTAGGGCCCTAAAAAGGCTTTGTACACGTCAGACTATTAAAATACGTCTGACATGTGCAGGAGAGAGAAGGCACTGTGTGCGCGCCTTCTCTCTTCTGCCTGGCAGCAGAGGAGAGGGGGCGGGCAAAGACCACAAGCTGAGCTGTCAGTCAGCTCATTTTGTGGCCGTGCACATCGCGCGCATGCACGGTAGTGCGCTCAGGACTTCAGAGGGCGGCATGAATGCCGCCCTCTGAAGTATGTGCGCATGTGCGGCAAAGCCACGCATGCGCACAAGGGAGCAATGATGCTTCCAAATGGAAGCGTCTGATTACTCCCTGCTCGTGCCCGCCTATTTCGTCATTTTGAGGCTCCCTGCGCTGGAACCAGCTGAGTAAAATCCTCTGCCTGGAGAGTCCCTTTAACCTATAAACAATTTCTAGTAGCTCCCACACTACGTGAGTAGCATTCAGCCCTCAATAGTTTATAAAGAAGGCACAATTTCAGTACTTTAGTAGTTATGTTTCGTTACCACATTTTTTTTTACAAAAATCTGCAGCCAACCAATATTGTTCTGCAACTGTAAAATAACCTTTTAAAAAACATTACATCTTTCATATTAGAGATTTTAAATTAGTGAGTTTGCCTCTAGGTTATCTCAGGTTAATCTCTACCACTGCAAATGGTTACGTGTTATTATTATCATCAATTTATAACACGCCAACATGCTCCTCAGCGCTTTACAGTTATAGAAAGGGGATATTAGATTTAAAGATGGCCCTGTTCAAATGAGCTTACATGGTGTGAATGTTTACATGGTGTGTTCAATAAAAACATGGCAACATTTCATTCTTTGTGTGTTATTAGTTTAAGCAGACTGTGATTGTCTATTGTTGTGACTTAGATGATGATCAGATCACATTTTATGACCAATTTGTGCAGAAATCCATATCATTCCAAAGGGTTCACATACTTTTTCTTGCAACTGTATATAAGGTGAGGTAGAGGCAAAACATGCTTACAAAATTCAAATTATAAACAAAGAAAAATTAGACCTGTGCTGCAGATACTCCACACTGAAGTCCCAACAGTGTATATACAACCATAAAACAAACAAGATTCCTGCGCATCCAGTATAGGTGTGCACACCCAGGTACTACCACAATTTATTTGTACAGAGTTAAAGCAGCAAACGTTTTGAGTAGCGGCCATTTCTCAATGCTAATGTCCTATGTGCACACTATACAACCTGGGCACAGGCAAAAATGGAACTGGATTGATATGTCAAAAGACTTGAAGTTTATTCAAGTATTTACAACTTTATTATACTTAAAGAAGCCACTTGTGGCACCTTCTGATGTCGCTCTGTGTGGTTTGGGATTAGTACTCTCCCCAGTGATGTCCGATAGGCCTGAATGACCAATTCCTGTACTTTTAGGCTTCTCACACCAGGTGACTATAATAATTACGGTGTACAGTAGGGTGGCTATTTTAATCAAGACTACTGCTTGAGATGTTTATTCACGGAAATTATACAAATATAGAAGAGTCTCAAGGAATAGTGTGACACAAATTATACTTTAGAGATATAAATCATACTTTCAGTAGAACTCACATATTTCCAACTATCACACAACTTTATTTACTATACATAAAACTGTCGCGAATTGCAAAATTCAGGCTAATATCTTTCTATTCTAGCAGAGCTTGGGATTTTTTTCAAATCAGCTAAATTTACCTACGTTGATTTTCAATTCGCAATAATTTATAGTTTAGTGGCTAAACCCATATGGTTATTTTGTCACTCAAACAGCCTGTCCTGGTTATTTACTGATGTCCACACGTAGTTCAGATCAACAACAAAAACAAAAAGACAAAATAATTTTAACTGAATTTGTAATTATTTTCTTGACAAATGCAGTTGAAATTCAAACAATATCTTATTTAGTAACATGTCTGTTTTTAAATCATGTAAAATTCTCACAATAATATATAGTATCTGAATATTTATCAAACACAAACTACATAAGGTGGCTATATAGAAACAAATGTGTGAGATATAGGCGCTAATATTGTGATTTATTTAGTTCTATTTCAGTATAGCAGCTAGAACACTATGTGGGTGTTCCAAAATCACCCACTAGTTGAATTATACAAAATACACACAGTACCAGGTGTAGACTACATAAGGTCTAAACAAATTCAGTTTCATGCAAATACTCAAAATAAATTCACCAGCTTTTTACAGGTGCCCTTACAAAAATATGCAACATTTGCCCAATGGCAAGGAAGTCAACAGATAAATGGTTGAAATAACCAATAAATGGTGGCAGAGCCAGTACACCAAGGACAGCAGATATGTTTTAGAACTGCTCTGTATTAATCGAGGCTCAAAGTCGAAAAACATTACTTTTACCAGCACCCAACCAATACTGGAAGCAGAGACAAAGGAGGAGTGAATGTCCCCACCCTGTTCTGGTGTGAAAAAGACACACACAAAAAGGTACATTTCTTACTCAAGTCAAACCAAACTTCCGTTTGCGGAGTACAAGACCAAAATGGAGGAGAACATGGAATCTGACGAATGATGGAATTTCTTGTGCCCATCTACACCAGGCCGTGCATCACAACGTCATTCAGGGGAGCCAGGTGGATAGGTGATTCCTGCTACAAAAATTTCAGAAGGACATAAAAAGCAACTTGGGAGCACTCACAGATAAATTTAAGAAAGGGTTAATAGAGTAGGTATGACGCTTTAGAAGGCAGAGTCAACAAGATCATCATTTACCATAACAATGTAGCAGGCCAACATAAAACCCTTCACAGAGCAACAATTTCTGAATTTGCAGAATATTAGAAGATATTAAGACAGCAGATCTGGAGGCATATGTACAGGAATGTCTAACCACACTGCTTCCTGCTGACACCAGGGACCTAGACCACCCTACCTACACCTCATTTGCTTAAGTCCTCTAAACAGTCAAAGATTCTACCGCCAGAGACGTCATTACCAGTTTCATTCATATAGCATCAGAGAAACAACTGTGAGGAGAGCCACTCCACTAGAAAATGACCCAGAGCAATTCTTTAATTTCTCTCTTTACTATACAATTAAGAAGACAATTCTCTGTTGTCACCTCAGTCTTCAGGGCACAACAGACACCCAATAAATGTGGCTTCCTTGTGAAGTTAATTAAATGAAATGTGGTTACTTCCATCGGTACTAGGGGCTCATGGTTCTGCAGCACTGGAACATAGCTTGCAGGGAAGGGAAACTTTCTGTTTCTCCATCTGCCTCCTTTCCCAGTTTGCGCCTAGACTGGACCAAAGAAGGCAGTACCTCATCGAGCTCACTGCCACATTCCCTACAGCATCTAGGTTGAATGCTGTGACTTTAGGTGCCACTATGCCTAGAGTGTATCAGCTTTAGCCACGGACTCTCTGTGCTACCAACGATCCCTGATGGACGGATAGAGAAGGGGACCTCCTCGTAAGTTAGCCATTCTAATGTTATTCTAAGATCTCTTATTTTTTTTTTTTTTTGGTGTTTAACAGTACAAGCCATCATTGCTTTCGGTTTTACTATGTTGCTTATGAGACTGCTTATTAGTTTAAAACAAACAAAAAAAAACACTAGATGGCGACGTCTCAAATTTTATGAGTTTATAACTTACTTTTAAATCAATAGTATGACTCGATGCTTTATGACATACTCTATTAAATGTTATTTTCCACTATCAGGGGACTTAGTCCCCCCTAATTGCCACTGCTATGTGAAATGATCACTGGCACTATTTACCTTTGCTGATCCTTTCTATACTGTTAATTATAGTTGTAACATTGCACATAGATTTGTTCACTTTTGTTCTTTCTGCTTATATGCAGTACAACTTGGTCAATGATGTTTCTACTGAGTCTGCAGGAAAACGTTCTGGGCATAATGGTAATCTCCCCTACTGGGACCGTGTCATCTTTGAAGCTATTCAGAAACACACCGTACAAACAACACCAACTACTTCAAGAAGTACATAAAGCAAAAAATCATGTTATATGTGTACTAGAAACACATTTAACGAAGCTTAAACATGCCATGCTTCAACACCTGGCTCATCGCATTGGCTATCATTAAATTGCTCTTACAAAAAAAAGAGGAGAGTGTCAATCTTTGTCCACAGGAATATCGCATTTCAGTTCATCGCTATATAACCAGATGAGAAGGAGCGTTTTCTTATTTGTATTTGCTTGCTGAAAAATGCACAGTTGTAAATGTTTATTCTCCTAATACGAGCCAAATGCCATTACATGAGAGGCTTTTCAAAAAAAAAAAAAAAATCAAAATCCAAGATTGAAACAATGACAAATTGATTATTTGTGGGGATTTAAACTACCTGTGGACCCCTCGGTGGACACACTGGCCCAACATAACCAGGCCTAGCAAACACTTTTTGCTCTCAGGGGCACAACTACAGACTCTATAGCACTCCTTTCAGCCAAAGACAACATATTGTATTTATTCAAACATTTAAGTTACTCAAAAACTGATTACTCTGTAGTAGATAAGGTTGCTCTACAAAAGTTGTTAAGATGCTCTATAGGCCACAGCTCATGGTCTTACCATGCCCCGATATTTTTAACAATTTCTGAAGAGTATCAGGCTAGAGGTAAAGGAGTAGGGAGGATGAAGAACTCTCTTCTTGCAGACAGTGATGTTCACACTGCAACAGGAAAACACGTTAACAGCTATTTCCAAGACAAAGCCTCACCAGACATATCTCCTATGGTTTGGTGGCTTGTCCACAAGGCTATAATGAATGGCAAAGTTATTCAACTTGCATCCATATACAAAAGAAAAGAAGCTAGCATTAGAAAAAGAATTGGCCAAATTTGACACCTTTTATGAGATATCTCCATCCAAGACTTCTGTTTGCTGGTAAGCACAGCTTAAACTATCTATAACTTAACTCCAGCTTTAAAAACTGAGCTGCGTTTCCATTTGCTCAAAATTTTTTATTATACCAAATCTAATATAGCTGGAGCAGAGCATGGTGGTCAAGTAAACCTCAAGCTCGCGGAACAGCCTCTACTATTTCACACTTCATTTTCCCTGGTGGTCGCTAGGTTCTACACTCGGTCAGGATAGCAGGGGAATTTAATTATTTTTATCCAATCACAACCAAACCCTCTCTCACCTCTGTTACTACATTCTGATATAAACTTCAACAACCTTCACTTACTAAAAAAAAAAGCTAACACCCTTCAAGGTGAGATCACAGGAGGAGGATGTTCCCAGGGAGATTTCCTGCCTCCCCAATGACAAACGTCCAGGCCCAAATTGATTTTCCGGTACATACTATTCTTCTTTTTGACACAATTCAGGCAATCATCTAACTAAATGTTGTGCTCACCTTGATAATTCCTAAGCTATTACCAAAGTATTTACACATGCACATATTGTTACTCTACCAAACCCTGAGGGAAAAAACAGCATTTCAGAATTTTCAGCCAATCTCATTATTAAATGTAAATACAAAACTCTACGCTCTCAAGTTTTTAGCAAATAGATTGGCTACATTACTGACACACCTTTAAAATAGGCTTTGTTTCCGCATATCAAGCTTCTGAAAGTTCATTAATATTGTGCACCATTCCCACATTATGAACACCTAATTCTGCTCGTCTCTATAAATGCGAAGGAAGCATTGAGTTCATTGAACAAACATGTTTGTTAATTTATAGCCTCTATTCAAATTCTGTATGCCAATTCATCCGCTTCAGTACTGACTCTCTGAGTTTTCCGTTTTCTAAATTGCAAAACACCAACGGATTGAGGTGAGGATGTCCCTTGCCCCATTTGCTTTATGACCTGGCTTTAGAACCCTTAGCTACTGCTATACCAACCAATCCAGATATATAAAAAACGTTCATTTTCCACCAAATCTAGATTATAGACCGTAAACTGGGCATGTTTACTGATGACATCATGATTTAACCAAGCCCCCCGAATTCTCTTCCCAATATGCATACAAGGCTATCCATGTTTAGTGCCATATCGTGTAAAAAAAAAAAAAGTTTCCTATTGACCAAATGAGCAGACAGACGGCTGCCAATTCTGTCCAACAATGTATTTGATCAACTGGTTAAGTATTTCCTTTATTCAGTTCCAGATTTTAGCCATTCTGATGTATCTGGACAGAATGAAATGTTAACTGCATTCACTGTCATTTAGAGGTTATGCTTGAAAAGGTGGATATTATGTCCAAAACTAGCTGTCTGTCTAGTGTATAACCCTGTGTCTCTCCTGTCAATCTACTTCTGCATTCAAACAGACCTGTCTATTGGATTTACATTATCCATCAAATTCATCTCACTGAAATGTAGCTTCCCCTCAAAAAAGACATCCCCCTTTTATCAGTGCAAAGAAAAATAGACTATGAAAACTGTTTCCAAATACAGACTAGTACAAAATAATCTGTCTGAATACATTTTTGCTCCATCTCTTCTGTATTCCAATTGACGCAAAAGGGGGTGGGGTGGGCTCTCACAGACTAACTCCACTCCTCACTACATTTCCTCTTTCCGTTCCCTTCGCTCTGCAAATGATCTTCTCCTGAAATCTGCATGTACCCGAATTGTCAACTCTCATCTGCAAGATTTTGCAAGGATTGCCCCGTTCCTTTGGAATTCGCTAAAGTGTCATCACACTCTCTCAAAGCTTCTAGTCCTTTAAGAAGTCACCGATAAAAACACCTCTTTAGGAAAGCTTACCATCTTCCTAGGTGATGTTTTTCTCGTTTAACTTCGCTCATCTCCATAGCCCAGCTCTCTCTCTCCCCTGCCACTGTTCGGTTCTTCCACACACTACTTTTACCAGCTTATTTCAAAACTGGTATTTGGTCCATCAATCCCTCCCAACCTCTGGCATGCGGTTATTTCTCTTGTGCCTCTTTACCCTTCCTCTTAGACTGTAAGCTCATTTAAGCAGGGCGTTCTTCACCTCGTCTCTGTTATATCCCAAATGTAAATTACTTGTTGTCAAATATCCCCATTTTATAATTGTAAGCGCTGCGGAATATGTTGGCGCTATATAAATGATGATAATAAAATGGTTATAACGCTTCTCTATCTGAAGAACTGCAGGAACACTGTGTCTATTGCTGCTGGTGTGCCTTGCCACCAAATGCTCCTCTGTGAGAAGCATTGTATTAGCCAGCAGATCATCATGAGCTAAAGGAGGCAGAGTAAAGCTATGATAATGAGACCCTCTTGAAGATGGATTTGAGGAAGATAAAAGGTATTTATTCATAATGCTGTCGGATTCATTCTACTCTAAGGCCTTACCTGGGCCTCAAGTCTTACTTTCCTTTTACCCCTACTTCTAAATTTGTAATAGGGTGATAACCTTGTAGTTTTAGTATTATTCATACCTATAAATCATATATGCATACAGTCGCATTGGATATAATACCTAATACATTTATGAGCTACTATTCCTATGAATATTCACAATATTATCGGTTCTTAACAAGATTGTTAAAAAAAGAACAAAGAAAAAAATATATATGTGGCTTTTGTAATAGTAACAACTTATTTTATATAAGATGTATTCTAATTCTAAATATTGAATACATTGAAAATTTCCAAAACAAGAACAATTGTGAATTTATTAGCAGAGGTGACACCATGAAACACTTCACCCACGGAGAGTTTTGCCTGTAAAAAGTCCTTGCTGTGAGGTTTTGGGTGAGGCAGTTTTTCTACTTTCTGTGCCAAAGCTCTAAAGAGAAAAACACTCTCAATCCAAGTAAAACGTGAATCTATATTAATGGAATGTTCCACATTGGAAGTAATCATTTAATGTATCAAACAGATAATGCATTCATAAACACACCAACAATTCGAATAAACAAAAATCATTCAGATATCTGTATTAGGTGTACAGCTTTTGCCAAGAACTATTTGGAGATCTGAAAGTGTCTCGGACAATCAGGAGGCTCTCATTCTGTTTAACTAAATGTGAACTTAAACCACAAAGCCTTGGCCTAGTCAAGGTATGAGATAAGCAGTTCAAGACTTGGCTGCAATTCCATGCATCAAATAGGTGCACAGCAGCTGCTATAAGCTTATTGACAGCTACATGCATAGTTTTGTGAATGGAACTGTACATTATAATCCCCAATCTTGCACCCACCACGCATGTGTACGGTCATAGCTCAGGGTCTTTCAGAGAACCTATAATTAAAGGCAGAGACTTGAATGGCCTGTGTCCATTTAATAGATACACTCTATACATATTTTTGGAAGGGCAGAGGAAAAAGCGTTGCTTCCTCCTCTAATATCTGGCACCAATTCTGACTTTAGTAGCACTGATTTTTGCAAACTGAATAGGTATAAGCACCCGAGTGCAAAGATACAGGGACAGGTATCCATCCTGCACCATAACTATTACAAGGTTCATAAGCACTTATGGTACTTGAACGTTCCTTTAAAGGGGTACTCTAAGCACTATGATCACTTCATTGATTAGGCAGTGTTCTAGATGAGGGCATCAAACCTTAAACACGGGAAAGTAATGTACACAAACGACAGTGTGCACAGTGTCACGGTTGGTATCTTTTAGAATGTAGACAAACGGCAAGAACATCTACAGATTTAGCAAAATTGTGTACTTTGGTTACAACTCGGTTTCAAATAAAAAGATAGAATATTCAGAATGTATACCCCTGCCATTTTTGTGATGTGAGGCTTGCTTTAACAAATTATCCAAATCTAGAGAGAAACTATTAACAAATGAATACAAGTTCATGGTAGGAGTTTACACTGTGCCCGTCACAACAGGTTATATCATTTTCCTAGTTACCTGGTAAATCGAACCTTGCAGATCACACACTCATATGGTTTCTCCCCAGTGTGGGTGCGGATGTGTCGTGGTAGTTTCCCTGCCCCCTGAATGACCTTCTCACATATTGGACATTTCTGGAAAGCTTTTGCCCTCATCTTTTTCTCCACCTTCTGACTCCAATTTGGGTACTCTTCCCCTCCATTTTCCATATCCTCCTCCTCTTCATCATCATCATCGTCATCAGGACGACCAGCGCGAAAATATTTCAAGTAATAGTCCATGAGACCGTCTTCACTGCCATCTCCTTGTCCTTGACCTTCCTGCTGAGCTGCACTCATCATGTGCTGCAAAAGAGTGCTAGCTGTTAGACTGTCCATTTCACCCACATATGGGCGCCCAACCACACCCTTTATTAAAGGAGATTGTCCAGAATCCAAGAGATCAGACCCTTTGTCAAGGTCTTCCTGTTCCTTCTCCACTGGAACACTGTGGTGTCCATTCAATGAAGAGACACAAGTCCGGTCCTCAATCCTTTTTTGCCATCCATCCAAAACCTGTTCATCTGCACATTTCATTTGCAAATCATTATGGTATTCAGTACCTCCATCAACTGATGGCTCAGTTTCATCATCTAATGGGCACTGGCGGCTCCAAGGACTCCCTCCTTGTTCCTCCTGACCTTTGCTTTGAAAATATTCCAGGTACTCTTTTGCGCGCATCAAGTTTTCTGGATCCCCCAGATATTCACTCTCTCTGTGGCCTAAGAATGGCCCATCCAGAAGGTCAGCACACACATCTCGGACTGAGTTAATTTCAAGCAAGCGAGACGCATCCAAAATCTCACCCACATTTTCAGCACAAAGTGTTAATGTGGCTGTGTAAGCAAAGTCCAGGAGAGCAGACAACGATTCGGCTGTCACAAAGTCCAGTTGATAGACAGTCAGACGGTAAGCTGCTGGACCTGAGGTGAAAAGCTGACGGAAATAACAACTACAGGCAGCAAGGACAGAGCGGTGTGCAGGAAAATCACGGCCTTGGCACAGGAGGAGGACATCACAGAGCTCCCCTCGCTGTCGCTGACCATTCAAGGCACAAAGAACATCACTACTATGGTCTGGGAATGGGATTCCAATGGGGCCATCATCAGTAGAGCCCATCGCCATATTGCTAAACCCTACAAAGAAATTAGAAAAAACAATAAGCAAGACAATTACAAAATGTTCAAAGTTATAGGAACAATATGTTGATGAGGACCCTGCTCAAACGAGCTTACAGTCATGTATTTTAAAATATGTGAAATAGAGAAATGTGTTCAGACTGAATGATGAACACAGGTAGACAAACATCTGAAAAATTATTTGGATTAAAAATCTGTATCAAAAGTTAGAGCTAACATAGCTTAGAATATCAAAATAACACATACAATTATTTGAGATATACAGAAATCTCATAAATACACCAGGAGTCTCTTAAAAGAAAAACAAACATAAAGAAAGAAAAACGCACAAACAACTATACTACAAAATGGAGCTATTCACAATTACTTTGTACTTTATTGCGAAGTTTGCATACAAATAATAAAAACGATTATCTTAGTTATGCATGCAAACAACAGAAATAGATGTCTATGTTTATAATAAATACACATTTCTTGATCCGTAATTATGACTTCATACCTGAGACCATGACATGTTCTATTTTTGAACAAAGTATAAACTTTATCTATGCAGGAAACAATACATAAAAATTTAAAACCCAATATAAATTGGGCATGTCACTACTAACAGTTTGCTTTTTAAAAACATGAGCACCTGTACAGATGGATTACCCAAAAGGCAAACTAGGTTACTGCTCAGCTGATGGGTACATACCAATTGCCCACCCCTAGCCCAGGGCCTCTGCCAACTTGAGTGTCCAGCCCCCCACCCCAGATACAGTATAATGTTTTCTATCCTGTAAACAGATCTCTTAAATCTTAATGAGGCTCTGATGAATCTGGCATTACTTCCTACATGTGTCCTGCAGGTGATATCAGCTACATGCTCAAGCTGTCAGTACTTTATCACTATGGCATTATTCTGCATTTCTGACATTATACCCACATATAGCTCTATCCCTGAGCTACAATGGCCTGACTGACACGCAGCTATCAACACAGAGCTGTTGCACAATGCACTGCAGGACCAGGGAGCCCACCCCATCTCCCCCAGCCTGGGCCCACCACAGTCCTCCTCCACAGCCCCCAATGTCACACCTGCCTGTGGCGGGGTACAGCTGGCTCCTGGCTGCTCCCCCACAGCAGGGAGGCTCTGAGCTCACGGAAACACACACGGAAGTCATTGGCAGGCTGGCACCATGCCACCCCACACCCACCCACCCATCCTCCCTGAGGTGGGGCCTGGTGCTTCCCGCGCAGGAGAGGGGGCTCAGGAGTGTGCAGCAGTAACCCTAGGTAATGTATACAGACACCATGCCAAAGGGGGGGTCCTCTGCACCCCTTCACAGTGATCTAGGGTGTGTCCAAGACTGGCCCCCAGGAGAGAGGGGGCTCAGGAATGTGCAGCAGTAACCCTAGGTAATGTATACAGACACCATGCCAAGGGGGTGGGGGTGGGGGGATTCCTCTGCACCCCATCACAGTGATCTAGGGTGTGTCCAAGACTGGCCCCCAGGAGAGAGGGGGCTCAGGAGTGTGCAGCAATAACCCTAGGTAATGTATACAGACACCATGCCAAGGAGGGGTCCTCTGCACCCCATCATAGTGATCTAGGGTGTGTCCCAGACTGGCCCCCTGGAGAGAGGGGGCTCAGGAATGTGCAGCAGTAACCCTAGGTAATGTAAACAGAAACAATGGGGGCCCAGTGCCCTCTCATCACAGTGATCTGGTGCAGGCATAGGCAATCTTCTGCACTGCAGATGTTTTGGACTACACCTCCCACGATGCTTTGCCAGCATTATTGGGTGTAAGAGCATTATGGGGGATGTAGTCCACAACATCTGGAGTGCCAAAGGTTGCCTACCCCTGATCTAGGGTGTGTCCAAGACAGGCTCCCAGGAGGGGTACATGGTAATGAGTTAATAAATCTTAAATCCCCAGCACCCCAAGCAGAGCCTGGCCTTGCCCTCAGCCCTGGCAGACATTACACATTCAGTAATAGGAGAATATGCTCTGACAGATAATATAATTATACCATATACTATTATTATTATTATTAACTATACTTAGGGCATTGATAGCCATTATAATCCATGCTGTACTTTCACTGGTAACTTGTATATTTTTGGGGGTTACTATGGCAACCAGGTGTGCTTTAGGCCCCCCCAATGACATTATAGCCATTATGGCGACCATGTTTATTATGAAAGCCACAGAGTGCTCACACAAGCCATGTGGGCACGGTCAGGGTTAACAGAAACCGGAAGTGAGTGTCCAGACGCCGCGCCATCCCATTGGACGCCGCACAGCCAGCGGGCCAAGCAAAGGACGACGGGAAATGCAGTCCCGCAGGCCCCTTCCCTCCACCACCTGCGATCAGCGCGGAGACTACAACTCCCGTCCGCCCGCAGGCGCCGTGTCTGTGTTGTACCTCCTCCATGTTGTGACTCCCCGGTGGGCCCTGTGTGGAGCTCTGTCACCGTGTACAGGAAGCTGGGGAGGGGGGAGAGCTCCCCCCCTCCAGCAATAACACAAACAGATTAATATAACCGTGTGCTGTGTGTAATGTGATAGGTGGGAGGTTTAACCCCCTCACTCCTGTGCTGCAGCCTGACATGCTGTGTGTGTACCCCCCCCCAGGGCCAATGGCGCATTAACCCTTCACCTGCCCTCCAGGGGGTTGTAAAGGGGCGGTGGGTACATTGCTGGTACCTACCTGCTGTAGGGGGGGATGTAAGCTGGAGAGGGTCCCCCCTCCCCCAGATCCTCTGTGTGGTGTGCAGAGCTTCTGCTTAATCCCTTCCTGGTTTCAGTGAGGACGTGAGGGGGGTACTCCCTTTCTCTTAAAGGAGAATCAACCACAGACACATTGCACACCTTATCACAAACTACTGGACCATATCATTCTGTGTGAGAAATGACACCCAGCATGGGCTGACATACACCCTCCAAGTGCACTGCTTCTGGTGCCCTCCCTTCCCAATGTCGAACAGTTTATTTTACTGTCAGCGTGTGTTTCTCTCTCTATATTCTTATTTTATTATTTGTATAGCGCCAACAAATTCCGTAGCGCTGTACACTATATGTATGTAGTGGTTCACTGTATTTAAGTACATGTCTTGGACAAAATGTGTAGCCTAACATCAATGATCTACTAGGGAGTAAGAAGCTGCTAGTCTTTGAGAAAACACTTGGTCCTCCTTTCCAACTACTTGGTTACATCTCCTGAAACATGGGTTATGGGACATGGTATATAAAGGATGGGACATGGTACCTGTGACAAGAGCAATCTCGCCACATTGCATTGGAGAAGCCTGGTTGCTTGCCTGCTGCCTTTGGACTATGGCCCCATGTTAAAAGGCTTTGTTTCGCCTGCAGAAAAGCTTTATTCGTGCTTTTCTGCCTGGTGTTCGGTAGATTCAATCTACCGAACAACCGCACAAATAACTGGACCACCTGTGAGCTGGAGTGTGCCGGCAATTAGCCTCCCTGAAGCTGCGGTTAACCTTGACGAATGCTGGGTGGCCGCCATTCGTATCACGAACACGAGGTCGCGGCCATTTTAAACATGCGAATGCACAGCGGAGTTCAACGCTTAATTCATGGAACTGAAATCGGACACAGTTTTGCGCAAACACCGCTGAAGCCGCCGACCTCCCTTCTTGGTCGGTGAAAGTGCACGAACGGCCTGGCGTTCGGTAGTTTTACTGGAATATGGTATACCCCAGATAGGAATCCCATGGAGCCCATTCGCATGAAACTGACTGTGTAAAGACTTTAGCTCCATGGCGATTAAACGGTATTCGTGTTGTCTGAGCGCCATTTGCTTAATAATGTGCGCTCAGACCTGAGCTATCTGGGGATATGTTAAATGTATGCTTTTAATGTTATGTGTCTCACATAGTGTATTTTAATAGTAATTCGTGTGTTAGTATCCCCACGTGCATAATGGTGATTTGCCTTTGTCTTGGGAGATAATTGAATTACTTCTCAATTATCTCCAAGGCAGAGGGGAGGAAGCCAGGATGCATTGTGGGAATATAATGTGACTGTGTGTCCTATTTGTCTACTTGTCTGTCCCTTGTCACAGTCTCCCATTTGGTCCCCTAGGGGAGTGTCCACCAGGTGGGAGACCTGCATAAATACTGGGCAGGTAGCCCTCATTAAACAGACCACTGCTTGACCCTCAACACGGAGCCTTGTCTTGTCTTTGGGGGGATTTACTGAATGCTGATAAGCCGCTTGGATGCTTTTCCTATTCGTCTCTTAGCAGCAATTCGTATGGTTCCTGTTCGTCTGTTTGGAGTGCTATATTGGATGCCGTTCGGGAGTTTGGAGCATTCACTTATTGGCGGTTCGTGTGTTTGGTGTTCTACAATAGCTGTGCCTGCATCTCTGGAAAGGGGGACGATTGCCTAAACGGTTTTTACCCCTTGTGTGCAAAACGGTCTGTTACAGTACCATGGTATATAAAGGAACCGTGTCTTCCAGAGAAGATTTGTTGGTGCTTTCGAACTAATAATAATAGAGCAGTAGAGGTGAATAACAAAAATGTGCCTTTTCTGACATTACAAAGCCTACATACGGCATAATAACAGGCCTCTCACCTGTCCCTATTTAGGCAAGACACCCCTAATTCTGGTTCCTGTATCACCATCCCAATTTTGCTCCCTTGTGTTTCATATCTTAAGATGCTAGGGAACTGTCACATGCAAGCACAACGTTTGTGCATCTACTCACACTATGCTGAGGGGCACTAAGAACTTCAGCAGCACTCCCTGCGGTCTGATTTGGGCTACCTGGAGGGCTTCCAGGCTTACATACCCTCCTTGTCCCCAGCAAAGCATAAACATTTACCTATAAAGAATTTTAAAATATGTAGCTATTTGTGCTAAAATTTTGAAAGTGATAGTGTAAAGAAAAGCTTCAAGTTCTTTGAGGAAATAAATTGGGGGAAGTCTGCTTTACTACATAAATGTCATAACATCTCATTAAGGTCTAATGTTGTTTAGATCTAGTGATTTGATATCTGACTTCATCATGGTGTTTGTGTAATTCACTTGTACTCCACACACCGTGACTTAACCTTCTACTTAAAGGGACACTATAGTCACCAAAACAACTTTAGCTCAGTGAAGATCATGCCTCTGAAGGCATATAGATCATGCCTCTGAAGTCTCACTGCTTGATTCTCTGCCATTTAGGAGTTAAGTCACTCCCTCATGCCCCTCTGTGGTGCAGAAGGGGTTAAAAATCCCTTCTGTCAGGGGCGGAGCCTGGCTTCCAGGCTGCATGGACATGCTGAGACTGAGCTCCAGACTAAATCGGCACAATTTGGGGGAAAACCCCCGAAAAACCTGCACGTACAGCACCTGGAGGGTGATAGCACAGCCGGGGACACCCAGGCGCATCAACCGGCACCAATCGTTAACCCGACATTAACCGGGAACCGGCACCCGTACCAAGAGGCCTACTCGAGACCCTGCCGGGGAGAGGCGGCCGCTCTCCTCGCGGACAACACCACAGTGGGAACCTCCAAACTGCTCACCTCCTACCCCCCTTCCCCCCCCCCCGGACCGGCGGGGGTTATCCCGGTCCGCACGGTGTGTGCCACGCTGATCTCTGCATGACGACAAGGCAGTGTGATCCCCACGAGGCATTCCTAAGATGGCGGCTGGTAGCAAATCGCTCACGCTGAACCTGCTCCCGCAAGCAACAATCAACCACAACACCACACAGCACCTGAAAAAAATATTCAGCCGCTTCTGGTCAAAATTAAGAGACCGCCTGAAAATAACACAGACCGCGCAGGGACCTGCACGAACAGCGGGTAAGCGAGACAACCGGCAGCGGGGCATACCCGTGGGCATAGCGATGGACGACCCACGCAACCCCAAACCACAGAGCCTACCCAGGCTGGAGGCCAAAAAGGTGAAGACCCGGATGCATCGCCCACACCCACGGAGGCTCCAACGCAGCAAGCGGCAAAAGCCCATCAGGCCCTCCACTACCCCCGAAAGGGGAGGAAACCCGGGCTCCAGAAGCTGCAGAGTTCGTGGCACAGAGACGCAGGCCCATGCAACAGCCTGGGGCTGGAGGGATGCCACCACACTGTCCACTGCTCCAGCGGCCTCCAATACCTCAACACCAAACGCTAGCTGCTTTCAAAGAGACGGCATTGCATGATAGAGACTCACTACATAAAGCCTCCAGAAGGTCAGCGCCGGGCCCACCATCCATCAGCTTAATCTGACATACTGCATGACCAGGACTGGCATCCATGGAGAGCAGAAGGCAAAAACACGTGCAGCCCCGAACCAAAGAGACTTTCAAGCATACTGTAAAGTCATCTGTTAGACAACTGTTATATTTTTACTTTGATTAATTCTAAGCATGTAATCTACATATCGTACCATAAGCTCAAACAGGAAAACCGAAGTCATATAAACATGGTCAGTATAGCTTAGCATGTTAACCATGAGCCGCTACTAGAGATGTCGCGAACCATTCGCGAACTTCCCGAAGCTGCCTTCAACATGGATGCTGTCCAGGAGGTGGGAGGGTCTGGGAGGGATGGTCTGCTTGAGATTGGCCGGGATGTGTCAGCTGACCGGAGCTCGCCGCGAACGGTTCGTGGCGAGCCGTTCGCGGGAAGTTCGCGAACGGTTTGCGACATCTCTAGCCGCTACATGTCAGTAAATATAACATACTGAAGTTCATACTGCATGATGTTAACCTTATGACATAACTTATTAAGCCTGCTCTCAACTAGATACGCAATGTTTAATTGATATTCACTGACCCCCAGGCCCACTCTCCTATTAACATTGGGAACCAGCATCTTAATTTAACTTGGCGTTCAACCATGTTCAACCCTCGGGTCTACTAAACAGCCTTAATGGCAAGGAGAGCTCCAGCTATTAGTAGACATAATACCTGTATATATAGGTAGACACATCAGCCTGCTATGAAGATGTTTGACTCAGCATGTTATTAACCTATGTCAGTCCTGTCTAGTTCTCTCTTGTAAATACATCTTTTGCTAATGCCACTCGCAATGTCTAATCTACAGATTTACCTAGCATTACTCTAACGTATATAAAAATGTGCCGTTAATCTTAATGCACCAACTGTTCAACCTGAATATAAGCTCGAGGACTGCTGTTGGGGCACCACGAGCCTGCATGTTTTTTCTCAACGCACAATAAAAATAAAGAATTTAAACATAAAAAATCCCTTCTGTCACTTACCTGATTTCAGCGCCGATGTCCCTTGGGACTGGTTTAGGGTCCGCTTGCAGCTGCTGACGCACATGCGTGGTGATTGCCGCTCTCACATTAGGACTTCCCCCATAGGAACGTATTGTATAATTCTTTCCTATGGGGTTTTGGATGACGCTGAATGTCCTCATGCGTAGTGTGAGAACATCCAGCATCAGTGAGGCAACCAAAAGTCACCTAACCACCCGGAAGTCCCTCTAGTGGTTGTCTAGTAATCAGCCACTAAAGGTGGAGTTAACCCTGCAATGTAATTGTTGCAGTTTATCAAAAACTAAGATCACTTCAATGAGCTAAAGTGATCTGGGTGCCTATAGTGTCCCTTTAAGTTTCTGTCCATGCAGCCCTAGCCACACCTACCCAGGCTGCGACTCATAACATGCATAAAAAAATGGTTTCATTTTCAATCAGATGTTAACCTACTTCATAAGGAGTACATAAACTTTGTATTTTAGATGAATAAATAACTATGGGAGGATTTCCTTCACCGATATACCAATTTGTATATTCAAAGGCTTTTTTTAATTTAGTGAACCAGCACCTGAAGTGCAATGGAGACTGTGGGCTGCACCTACAGTGAGTTCAGAGACCACAGGGACCTCTTCCTCGTGATCCGGCAATCCTCTGTGAGTTGTTTTCTCTGTTTGGCTGTACATGCGCGAGAACAGAGTCAGAGGCACATCTGTGCACCTGTGTAAAGTATAGACCACAAGAACCCCAAACTAGACCTCCAGTGATCATTAAATATTCATGCCCTCCTCCATGGCACGATACCAAAAACAGTCCACACACATGCATGCAATGCTGCAAACCCCTCCACGTATGCACAATAACATAATATGCACTTGCATAACACCACAGACATCCCGCACATATACATAAGCTGCACCCACAATACATACAGCCCACACACATACTCAGGTCATCTACACAAATAAAATCTCACAAAAAAGCCTCGCACCCATACATAACACGTAGAATTCCCCAACAATACATAAATGTTGCCTTTTTTTGAAAATAAATTTTTATTAGGAACGTCAGTGAACACGGTAATTATATACAGAAAGTATTATGCATCATGAGAAATCAAATAAGTTTAAACATTGCCTTTTAAAAATAGGGCCTGCAAACTAAGGGACTTCAATACTTTACTTCGGCACAGCACTACCAAAAAGTTGCTTATCACTGATCTAGACAATCACGGTAAGACCCAACTTTGGGAAGACCCCTTGAGAAAGGCATCTAGCCGAAACTTTGTTTGTTTTTTTGGTCTCCAGCCTCTGGTGAGTATTTCCTTGGTTTCATTTGCGGGTTTATACGTATCCATTTTTAATCTCGTGTATATAGTGGTACATGGTATCTCTATGTATGTAGATATTTATACCTGCGTTTTGCACAGTCCTTGTGTTATTCCAGGATTATAAAATGTATTAATAAATTCATTTTTTTTCATTATGTGGTGTGCTATGTTTATTTTTCTTCTTGTATATAGCTTTTTCTCAATTTGGTAATAGGATTGTTTTCATTTAGCACCCTACTGATATTTTGTACATTTATTATTGTTACACACATGGTTGAGTGAACTATATATTTGTTCATTAATAAAATGGCACGTTAACAGTCAGAACTAATAATGCAATTTTGCAGCTCTGGCCTTACAATCCATATGAAAAACTGCAAGACAGGTGCATTGTAATTGAAGAATAATAAAAAATATATACCGCACTCAAGTAAATGCAAATAATGTGTATTTAGATTTTGTTCAAAAGAACATCAAAACATCTTTATCCATTCCTATGGAAGGGGCAAAAAAAGGGCTACTATGTATATAATGCCCATAAATAACCTGATCCTATGCCTATATAGCAACATACAAATACCGATAAAAGATAATCCCATTGGATCCACCCCCTGATATATGTAAGTAGCAATGTATGCAGTGGTATATTTAGGATTTGTGCTGTCCTAGGCAGGACAGTGCTCGGGCACCCTCCCCCCCAATTTAAATTTTCCCCATCCCTTCCTGTCAAGGCTGCACTTTGACTGACTGACGCTCACTCACTGATGGATGCATACACTCATTGACAGACACACACTCTCATATACACTGACAAACAATGACACACACACTCACTGATTTGACACACTATTACTCAGACACACATTGACAGACTCACACGCACAGTCTCATAAGGCGGTGAGCGGGAAGGCCGAAGTTACGCTGCAGCGGAGACAGGGTGAGAAGGCCAAAAGCGTACAGACGGCCCGCACTTTCTGCAGCAGCTCTGATATATCTGGGTATGCACCGTGGCATCAAAAGGGCCACCCAGAACTGGCTTAATTCCCATCAAGCCAAGTTCCCGGAGGAGATCACCCAGCTCGTCATGCTAGAACACTTTTTCAATGTGACGACGCGTTCGTATGTCAATCCATATCAACTTTCGATGCCATTGACTGCGCCTACCATGGTGATCACGGGTAACGGTGAATCAGGGTTCGATAGGGGGGGACAGATGGTGCTTAAGCTAATATCGTTGAACGCTCGGGGCTTGAACGCCCCACAAAAGCGGCGTATGCTGTTTAGGGAAATGAAGCGGACGGGGGCGGACATCGCCTTTATCCAGTAGACACATCTCCCGGAAACCTGTGCAGCTGCGACTCATGGACCATGTATACACGGGCTCATATGAGTCCCGGGTGGGCAGGAAACAGTGTCGGGTAGCTATATTGATTAGGAAGAGTTGCCCCTTACGGGTTGATTCCACTGACGTGGACGCTGAGGGACCCTCTGTGAGAGTGACAGGGACCCTCTACTCCCACAATATTAACTTAATAAATGTGTACGCCCATAACTATCCGGATCCGGGGTTCTGGTACACCCTTCAAACCAAGATGCGGGCACTAGGGCACGGCATTACCATAGTGGGGGGGGACTTCAATGCCACATCGAGCCCGGCGGTAGACAGAAGCTCAGCTGGGGGAGGGCCTAGGTCACAGGGACGAGGGAGACAGGACAAATTGTTCTTTACTTTCATGAAGGACACGGGCCTGATAGATATATGGAGGGCGCATCACCCGGGGGACTCTGAATATACCTATTATTCCGCCCCACACGAGACCTATTCACGGATAGATATGTTTCTAACCAATGCCTCGGGGTTTGCGAGAGCCACGGCCACTTCGGTGGGGCCTATAACGTGGTCTGATCACACGGCAATATCCCTTACTCTGGGGAACCTGTGCGGGGCCTTCCCCTGGACGTGGAAACTCAATGCTTCGCTGCTGAGGGATCCGGACCTGGTGGCGCAGGTACATCAAGAGATCAGGGCGTACTTTGAGACCAATGCCACTCCGGATGTCTCGGCGAGCGTTGTCTGGGAAGCGCATAAAACGGTGATCAGAGGGGTTCTAATTAAGTTGGCCACGAGAAAGAAAAAACAAAAGGTGGAGGCCCTCACATAATTACTAGCGAACCTTAAGCAGTTAGAGCATATACACCAAACGCGCTCTACGCAGGATACCCGGAGAGCGGTGGAGACGGGCGGTGCGACAATTACTCTTAGATGACACAGTTAGGGCTCTGACATGGACCCGACGGACCTTCAATGAGAAGGGGAATAAAATTGACACGCTGCTAGCCAGGATCCTGAGACAACGACAGCAGCGCACTCATATAACGACAATTAGACGCCAGGACGGGTCCCTTAAGACAGCGCCCCAAGACGTTGCGGCGGTTTTCACGGAATATTATAAGACATTATACGACCACTCCCCCGGGGACAGAAGGGAGAGCACTAGTGGGGAGGAGCACTTACAACGGTTTTTGGGAGGCTTACAGTTACCGAAACTACCGCGGGAGGCGGCTGAGGGTCTCGCGGCTGAAATCACCGAAAGCGAAATAGATAAGTTGATCTCCGGATTAAAAGGAAACAAGGCCCCTGGCCCGGACGTGGCATACTATAAAACCTTTCGGGAGGCCCTGATCCCCCATCTCTGTACACTATTCAACGATTTTCGCATAGAGGGAACGCCGACCCCGGACATGTCGTTGGCCACTATCGTCTTATTGCCCAAACCAGGTAAGGATCCCCTGCTGCCGGGGAGTTATAGGCCCATTTCCTTAGTTAACCAGGATATGAAGATCGTGGCCAAAATCCAGACGGACAGACTCGCCCCCTTCCTTACACATCTCATCGATGAAGACCAGGTGGGGTTTGTGGCGGGTAGACAACTATTCGAGAACACACGCCGGAACATTAGCCTCATCTGGAAGCAGGTCACCACTAAGACTCCGACACTGATTGTATCTATCGATGCCGAAAAGGCTTTTTCGATCGAGTGAAATGGCCCTATCTGTTCTATCTGCTTTCCCACTTAGGACTCCCCGACCCGTACATTAGAGTTGTGAAGGCTATGTACAGTAACGTGAGAGCGCAGGTTCAGATCTCAGGTGCGGCCCCTGTACCCTTTTGCCTGCACAACGGCACTAGACGGGGTGCCCCCTGTCCCCATTATTGTTTGTCATGGCTTTGGTGCTGCTGATGCAGGCAATTCGTCAGGACCCCAACATACAGGGGGTTAGAGTGGGGGGGAGAGAGTTTGTGGCAGCGGCATATGCGGACGATGTCTTCTTGACGTTGACGGATCCGGAGGGGTCCATGGCGGCCTTGGGGGAGAGGTTGCGGGAGTATGGGGAACTCTCGGGCTATCGGGCCAACATGGCAAAATCCAGCGCCCTCCCGATCAGCATGACTCAATCTGACATAGAAAACATACACCGTACATACAATATACAGATGGAGAGAGAGGCCCTTAAATATTTGGGGATAAGCCTTACTGCAATTTTGCGCCCTTGTGGAGAACCGTATTCAAAGACTTAGAAACATGGCTAGATAAGCCCATATCGTGGATAGGCGAATCCACGCTATAAAAATGAATGTCCTCCCTAGGATACTGTTTATGTTCCAGGCAATACCCATACACTTGTCGAAGGCCCAATTGGCACCAATCCAACAAGCTATTGGTCGTTTTATTTGGCAAAATAAAAGACCACGGGTCTCGAGATATGTCCTGTACCACTCTAAACGGAGAGGGGGCCTGGGACTTCCGAATTAGTTTTTCTACTATTTAGCAGCCCAAATGTCCCAGGTGGCGCTCTGGCATTCACCACTAGATGAGCGGAAGTGGGTGGAAATTGAGACGCTCATGTCAGGGATAGATCTACCCCAATTTGTCATGTGGACCCCAAGGGAGAATAGACTCCTGTCTAGGGCAGCATGCCCTGCGGTGGCGAATTCCCTCAGGTTGTGGGAAAATTATGGGACGAAATATGGGTTGGCGTCCTCCCCGTCTCCCCTGGCGCCCATCTTACGTAATAAAGCTTTTTATCCAGGCGTAGAGGCGCGAAATTTTCGCAATTTGGAAAGAGTGGGCCTACAAAGGCTTCACCACTTATATCGGGGCGCCGAAATAGTTTCATCCGATGAGCTTCGACAGGGCAGGCATCTGACACCGACAGATTTTTTCCGCTATATACAGATCAGAGATTTTGCAGCCCAACCACATATAAAGGAAGCAGCGATAAAACCTCTGACCTTTTTAGAGCGCATGTGTAATTCAGAAAACATACCCAAACGACTGATTTCCACACTGTATATGCACTTTTGCACGGAGTCTGGGGAATGGGGGGGCTTAGCATATACCGAGAGATGGGATAAGGACTTGGGAGAAGAGCTAGAGGGGGTTGAACGGCAGGAGATATGGGAGGCGAATAACACCTCCTCAGTCTGCGTACGGCACCAGGAGCAAGCGTTTAAAACACTGTTTCGCTGGTACTCCACCCCGTTACCCTGTACAAAATGCATAAAACAACGTCGGATTTGTGTTGGAGGGGCTGCGGGGCTAAGGGAACGTATTACCACATGTGGTGGGAATGCCCCAGAGTAGGGCAGTTTTGGGGGGAAGTGCATAGCCTGGTGCGACAGGTTTTTTTCGGGGCACCCACGTTAGATCCATGGGTATACCTCCTAAGCAGATCAGTTGAGGGGTGGATGCGAAGGGAGCAACGGCTACTCCATAAGATCACGTTAGCAGCCAGACAGGCGGTGGCCCTTAGGTGGCTGCAACAGGAGTTACCGCAGATTATGAGTGTGATAGAGAGGATTAAAGACATGCGGGTGATGGATGATCTTATGGCTAGGGTTAGGGGCACCTCTTGGACTTTTCAGAGAGTGTGGGAGCCGTGGGATGGGTCCTAGTGGGTAGACGGGGGTGGACGGGACGGAACCTAGGAAATAGACCGAGGTGGGTGTGAGCTTGGGGGGAGTAGAGAGAAGGTGGAGTAGGTCCTGAGGTGATGGAGGGGCGGTTTTTTTTCCTGGTGTAACTGGGCCCTTGCTCCCCGGCCTCCTCTCCCCCGCCCCTCGGCCTCCCGGGCTGGGGCCCAGGGCCACCTAAGGACTCCTCTCTCTTCTCTATCCTTTTTCTTGTTTCTTCTTGTTTTTCTCTGATTCCCTCTTGGGAGATTTGGATTTTGGCCTAGTAGAGAGTGCCAGCAGCATATTCCACATGCAGCAGATGGAGGCAAGACGGGAGAGTGCAGCGAGTGCAGCGGAAGGGGGCTGAACCTAGTAGTCAGGAGGGTAGACAGGCAACAGACGACAGCAGCCTAATAGTCTTGCACTCGAGGGTGGGTACATTCATTGGCAGTGCATAGGATAAAGGAGAGGGCACACATTACAGCGACTATACAATTAGGCATATATATGGTATAACCGTGGCGGTCGGTGACACTTAGCCTTGGAGCTACCCCACCTCTGGGACCTATTCTGGGAGGGAAAAGGGATTAGCTTACGCTATTGTGTGGGAGCTTCTGCGAAAGCTAAAATGTATTTGCCATGTCACTGTTCATGTCACGCAAAAATAAAGAATTTAAAAAAAAAAACCTGGCATCTGCGCTACATGTCTGTCCAACTGTAATTCACCTCTTTCATATTAAAGGCACCTACCCTTATTATATATCCTTTTATTCAGGGGAAACAGGGCTTTTATTTAATATCAAATATTTAGCTATGAAACATAATTCAATATGAAAAAAATGGGAGAAAATAAGATTTTTTTAAAAAATGTTTTAGTTCCACATGACATTTTAACTGTCAATGTCATAATACTGTTTGCTTTTACTGCAATAAAATACACATATTTGTATTCAGCAAAGTCTCACATGTAAGACAGTACCCCCTATGTACAGGTTTTATGGCGTTTTGGGAAGTTACAGGGTTGAATATAACACGTTACATTTGAAAGTGAAATTCGCCAGATTGGTTACGTTGCCTTTGAGACTGTATATTAGCCCAGGAATGAAATTTACACCCATAATGGCATACCATTTGCAATAGTAGCCAACCCAAGGTATTTCAAATGGGGTACGTCCAGTCTTTTTTAGTAGCCATTTGGTCACAAACACTGGCCGAAGTTAGCGTTAGTATTTGTTTGTGTGTGAAAAATGCAAAAAACGCCAATTTTGGCCAGTGTTTGTGACTAAGTGGCTACTAAAAAAGACTGGACATACCCTGTTTGCAATACCTTGGGTTGTCTACTATTGCAAATGGTATGCCATCATAGGGGTAATTTTCATTCTTTGGCTACCATAGGGTCTCAAAGGCAACGTAACCAATCTGGCGAATTTTAATGTGAAAAAAATGAAACACAAGCCTTATATTTGACGCTGTAACTTTTGAAAACACCATAAAACCTGTACATGAGGGGTACTGTTGTACTCGGGAGACTTCGCGGAACACAAATATTTGTGTTTCAAAACAGTAAAAAGTATCGCAGCAATAAAATCGTCCGTGTAAGTGCTGTTTGTGCGTGAAAAATGCAAAAAACTTCACTTTTACTGGCGATATCATTGTTGTTATACATTTTACTGTTTTGAAACACTAATATTTGTGTTCAGCGAAGTCTCCCGAGTAGAACAGTACCCACCATGTACAGGTTTTATGGTGTCTTGGAAAGTTGTAGGGTTAAATATAGTGCTAGCAAACTAAATTCCCTTTACTTTCGGCATGGGTTGTCAGGCAGGTCCCGCTAATTGTAATTAATAAAGATACCTAATTATGTAAAAATATTACATAAATATATATGTAGAATTAATATATATACGTATGTTATATTAATATTTTTATTTATATATAGTGATATATACGTATATATTTATGTATATAGATATATATATTATTTCGTTCTACGTGTATTTTGATATAAATATATAGTAATATCACAATACAGTTAGAATGAAAAAACACATCTATATATGTTTTAATTATTTATTTTTAATTTTATTTTTTAACGTATTTACATATTTTTTTATATTAAATATAAATATATATAACAATAATTATATATATATTTAATCAGCATCAGTCTACGTGTAATTTGATATTAATATATATATATATAATTATATATATATTAATAGTAAAATACACCTAGACAGTGTATGAGTGTGTATGTATATGTGTATATATATATATATATATATATATATACTTAGATCATATATATATCATATATATATGATCTAAGTATATAATTTTTTTTTTTACACTTTATTAATTTTATTTAATTTGATTTCCAGCCAGCAGGGGGACTACCGCCGGTGACCGGGTAAGTAAAGAAAGACCGGAGGGCGTGCTATTACGCCCGGCGGCGTTTAGAGCCGCCTATAATAGGGCGTAATAGTACGTCCTCCAGTCTTAAGGGGTTAAGATGTAGACTTATTGTATCACACTAGCCATGCACAGGTAGATTGTCTGGCACGTTGTTTTGGTGTTTGGTTTTTAACTTTGTAGTTGTGTCTTTACACAATATAGAAATGTATATTAATGCTTCTGTATATGAAGCGATCACAATAACACTTATTTTTCACTTTAAAAAATAAAATAAAAAATCAGGCTAAACAAAAATCGGTAATTAACAATATGACATCTGAAAAGCACATGAAAGGATGCTGTATGATTTAAAAAAAAAAAAGAACACTACATGAAGGTCCTGTTCACTAGAGTGTGTAGTCATGAATGTAACCGGTAAAACTTTGTTTTTGTTTTTACAGACACTGGTTGGCCCATACATATGAAGAGCAGGCCCCAAAATGTACTATTTAGCAGATTAGCAGCAAAACAATTAGAATGTTTACCACTGCACTGTAAGCACACTATTAGATGCTTCTATTTGACTCTCAGATATGAAGTGCACACCCCAAATTTACTATTTAGCACCAAAAAAAAAAAAATTTTTACTTTTTAAAACTCCAATGTAAGCAGCAGATTAGCAGCAACACAATTAGAATGTTTACCACTGCGCTGTAAGCGCACTATTAGACGCTTCGATTTGACTCTCAGATATGAAGAGCAGGCCCCAAAGTGTACTATTCAGCAGATTAGCAGCAAAACAATTAGAATGTTTACCACTGCGCTGTAAGCACACTATTAGTCGCTTCTGTTTGACTCTCAGATATGAAGTGCACCCCCACTAAAATACTATTTAGCAGTTTAGCACCCAAAACATTTTAAGTTTTAAAACTGCAATGTGACAGCAGTATTTGACACTTCTATTTGACTCTCAGATATGAGGTGCACCCCACTAATGTACTATTTAGCACCCCAAAAAATTGACTTTTTAGAACTCTGATGTAACCGCAGTATTTGACTCTCAGATATGAAGTGCACCCCACTAATGTCCTAGTTTGCAGAATTCTTTCCTAAGCTGTCCCTCACAGCTGCAGCATCCTCTCCCTACACTAATAAGAGCTCCGCGACTCCAGCTTATATAGAGGCTGGGTCACATGCTGCACTGGCCAATCACAGCCATGCCATTAGAGGGCATGGCTGTGATGGCTTCTAAGGGCACACAAGTCAAACGCTTGTTGATTGGCTGCCCTGCAGACTTTGCAAATGCACCATTAAATCGCCGAACACCGAACTCCGACCCGAACATACATTGAAATGTCCGTGTTCGGGTCTGGGGTCCAAAAAACATAATGTTCAGTATGAACCCGAACTTTACAGTCCGGGTTTGCTCAACTATAGACATCGGCATAGAAATTATATTGAAAGCCAAAGGAGCCGTTGAGTTTACCAAAGGAGGTAGTATAGATTGAGAACAGTAGGGGACCAAGGACAAAACCTTGGGGAACACAGACAGAGATGGGCTGCGGAGGAGAGGAAGAGACAGAAAAAGAAACCCCGAAAGAGCACTGGGAGACAGGCCCGGACTGGCCATCGAGCACACCGGGCAAATGCCCGGTGGGCCGCGATGTCCATGGGCCGAGGCCAGCAGGGGAGGTCCCAGGATCTCCCTTGCCGGTCAATGCAGGGCTGGCACTATCCGAGCGCCGGTCCTGCAGCAGTCCATGGCGGGCCGGTGGGGAGATCAAATATCTCCCTCACCAGCCCACATGCAGGATACTGCTGCCGCTGGCGGGGAGAGAGGGAGGGAGACAGCCAGGAGAGAGGACCCGGCGGAGCTCTAACTTAGAGCTCCGCCGGGTTACTCTCGCGAGATCCGGCGCATTGCCATGGCAACGACCGGATCTCACGAGAGTGAACTCTAGCCCCACAGGCTATGCGGGCTAGAGTTCCCTCACCACGAGGACCACCAGGGAACACTACCACCCCACCTCCCAGTCACCAGTGTGCCGGTCCCCCCCTCCTCCCAGGCTAAAGGTAAGAAGGGGGGGGACATAATGCCTGCTTAGTTTATTTACCCCCCCCCTACAAACACACACAATTCATTCTAACATTTATACAGCACTCTCTCACCCATCACACACAGCACTCTCACCCATTACACACAGCACACTCTCACACCCAACACTCTCTCACACCACACACCGCACCCTCACACACACACTGCACCCCTCACAGACACACAGAACCCCCCCCAACACACTGCACCACACACATACACAATACTTCCATATATATATATATATATATATAAAAATATACACATACTAGATTCCTTGTAAGCAAACACATACTACACCCCTATATACACACACACACAAACACTATAGCCTGTATGCACACACTTGCTATATCCCCTATACACACATTCTCTACAGCCCCTAGCCACATATGCATCACATTACACCACAAACACAACATGACTAACCTTATTACACAATACCACAAGCAGGCTCCAAACACATGCACAATACTCTTTCCTGGCATTTTTGTCTCCTGGTATCCATTTATAGAGACACCAGAGACAAGTTGCAAGGAAACACAGTGCTAGCATGTTATTAAATTTGCTTGCACTGTGCAGAACAAATACAGGGCTTTTTTCTCATGCTGGAGCTCTTCAGCAGAGCTCTGCGCATGGTCTGCCCTGGAAGAGCATTGAACCAACATGCTCACTTTGAGAGGGGGCATGTTTGTCATTGGTGATGACAAAACACACCTCCTATGCACCGCCCCCTTCTTAGTGTGCCGCTGTGGTGAAAAAATGCCCGTGCCGAATTTTTCTCCCAGTCCGGCCCTGCTGGGAGAGGTAACAGGAGAACCAGGAACGTGCAGAGTCTCGTAGACAGAGGTTACGGAGGATAGGCACCAGTTGTTTTATATGTTAAACTCGATCATATTGATCAGTATTGCTTCACAACTGAGCTAGAGAGGAAAACGCTCAAAAGCTTGTCTTTTAAGCACTGTTATTCTAATGAGAAAGGTATCTATGCACACTGCAATACTCACGTTATTCATGTCACCTGTCAGTGCTTTTAGTGTTGTGTCTGTAGTGGATAACCTATGTCTCTTTGTCTCTGACAAAGTTTACACGGCCATTTCTGCCCATGTTTTGACTACTACTCATAATTTGCCTGCTGTAGGCACTGCCTCTGTCACACTCCCCAGACCCCTTTTTGAGGGTTCACACAGAAGCTGTGGAAGGAGCTCCTCATATGATGGCTAAATTATTTTCATGAATTAGACACATACTCTGATGCTTCTTGTGAGGATCATAAGTGGCTGAGCGAGTCTTTGCTTTAATTCTGCTTAGAGCACATACCCTGCCACCTTATGAATACCTCAATGTCACACTCTCAAGAGGCATGTAGTGGATAAGGTGATCAGTGAAAACTTGCCTAGCTCACACAAATGTCATATCTGCAATGCCATGTCCATTGTTGCTAAAGTCTGGGAGTAAATACTGCCTCCCTTCTCTTGCTTGCTTAACTATTTAAACACTTGTATTATATATACACCCCACAAGGGAATATGTGGAAGATGGTGCCATCTCCTATCTCTAAGACAAGTCCCAATCCTTCTCAGGACAAGGCCACCTTTTAAGGATATGTTGTAATGTTGTACCTATTACTTGTTCGGTGAAGTGTCACCGACTTTCTTCTACTTTGTGTAGGATTAGGGGTAGTCAACCTTTTAATATCTACCGCCCACTTTTGTATCTTTGTTGATGGCAAAATTTGCTTACCGCCCACCAATGCCACAGTAACTAATTTTATAGCGCCCCAAAAAATATGTACTTAAATGTATCTATTTTTTCCCTATTACTTTTTTCTCTGTGTGAAGAGTACTGTGTGTGTTTGTGCGTGAAGGGTGTAGTGTGTGTGAGAGGTGCTGTAGTGTGTGTGAAGAGTGCATAGGGTCTACGCTGTGTGTAGGTGGGTGAGATGTGAAAATCCATCTTAATGTCTCCCTCCCTTCTTCTTACCTTTTACGAGGGAGGTGGGATATAAGACTAACGCGTGGCAACACTCCAACCAATAAGCTTGCGGGAAGAATACAGAGCTTTCGAGGCCCTTCCCTTCCTCTGCTGGAACCAAGTGCCAGGTGGCCAGTGAGGAAGATGAGGGTTTACAGCAAGGCTGGCTAGCATGGGCCAGAAGGGGAGATAAAAGGATCTCCCCTGCCAGCCTTGGTCCATGGCCATCGAGGCCCAATGGGCATTTTCTGCAGTACCCACCACCATTCTAGTGGGCAGTAGGGACCAGGTTGACTACCCATGGTGTAGATGCTTCCCTTAATATTCTGAGAGTGCACCTGGTATTATATTTTGCAGATTTATTTGTATAGGATCCTGACCAAAGCTCAACGACTATCATATTTCAGGGCCTAAATTTATTTTGCTCTGGTTAAGATGTCATTACCATAGTTGTACCTGCGGGCAAAAGCATTTTCCCTTCTTAGGAGAGAGAGTTGGTGCTCAGATTGGACATTTCAATCGTGCTATAAAAGCACAGAGAAGATCAGAAGTTCATCCCTTCCTCTAGTGCTCTCTCTGCTAATACACATGAAACTTCTTCCTATCTAGCCCCTATTGCTGTGGGAGGTAGAGGTGGTTGTTTCACAATGCCTGGTCCCAGTTCTGCAATGAGTCTTGAATGCTGAATGTCTTTGCCTCAGGGTAGCACCAAGATCTTTAATTCTATCCCGCCTTGAAATCCTTACCATGTGTCTCTGGGACTGAGCATGGTTCGGGCCTTTCTGCAACTTGTAGTAGACACACAATGGTCCATAGTCCCTCCTCCAAACAAAACAGCCAAACGCTTTATACATTAATGTTTTGTGGTGCTTAATTCCTTTAGACCAATTTTGGATCAAAGCCCTGCATTAGGTTTCTGCATTTCCCCTTTTAAAATTAAATTTGTCAAGTGTTTTTCTCTTCCCTCGAGCAGGTTCCTTAAAAAGACAATATAGGCAACCAGACCACTTCATCACCTTGATGTTATCTGGATGCCATGTCCCTCTCATTTTTACCCCACAATCTAAAGCATGCAGGTTTTAATGCTTCTATAGTTGCTGTCATATTGACAGCCACAAGAGGTGCTTCTGCATAGAGAGGGACAGCTTGGAGTAGCGCCATTGCAGCAGATTCACACTCACCTACCCATGCCTTGCTATGGATAGGCTGATATCATCAAGATGGATGACCTCAGCCAAGGGTGGGGGGGCCAGCTGATTCACCCAATCACAAGAGTTTCCTAAATTTCACATTTTTTTGGCCACCATTACGAGCTTGTGACATTGTCTCAGACAGAACCTATTCAATTGGAATGCCTTTTATCAGTATGAATGGTAATCTTTTATACTGGATTACTATGCAGAAACAAATGTCAAAAGAGAGTGCTATCCATAAAGTGTGCTGATAAAACAAAGAACTGGGATGGGAGTCGATCACGGATTATTTTTAAATTTTTGGAACTCAAGTCTTAAAAGGAACACTCCAGGCACTATGAACATTCCACCTCATTGAATTTGTTATAGTTTGAGGTCACTGGTACTGTTCTTCCATTCAACGTTAAAACATGTTCAAGACGTTTAACACTGAATAATGGTCAATGGCTAACCACAGCCCAACACCTAGTGGAGGTATGGCTAGGGCAAAGATCACACTCTCACCAATTCATACCAGCAATGGCTAACTGTGACACCAATCAAGCTAATGCTTTTTCATTAGCCCGAGCAGCACAGAGAGTATGGGCTACTGGGAACACACCAGGACACTCCAGATACTGTAACCACTTCAAGAAGATGAAGCAGTTACAGTGTATATAGTGTCCTTTTGAGTGGCGTTATTCAAATTGGTGCAGCCTTACATAACAATGTGGCAGAATATTACATCAACAGCTAAACAGTTCCATAAGTTTTTAAAAGAAGAAAAAAAATAAAATACAAAAAAAATAAAAAAATAAAACAGAGAGAGATACAAACTACAGTTTCATAAGAAGTTGCACGTGAACAAAAGTCAATTGGACATGTATTGTGGAACACCCACACTGTAGAATATATAAAACCTTACTTTTGCACAATTTTGATGTATATTCCTGTACTGTTATGTACAAAATATTAAAATTTAACACAGGAGCACACTACTCAAAAGTATAGAAACTAGTAAACACAATTTTAATATAATATTTATTTCCAAGAAACTCAGTGATTCAGAGTGATATGTACCTGCATTGAAGGGCCTTCACGGGTGGAAATTGCAACCATGGGCTCCAAAGATCTTTTGAGTATAGTGGTGTCATTAATACCCATACAGTTCAACTCAGTACTAAATAAAATATCACATTCTATCTTCCTGTGGATTTAAATCCCAAGAAGTGGCCAATTTAGTGACAAAGAGAAGCAAAGACACAAAGAATGCACCACCACCCAAAACTGGATCATCTCTACCCTTGGCTTGTTGTCAGTCTCTTGACGTTAGTGCACAGCTCAATGCAAATCCATAATGATCATTGCAAAAACACATCTGCCACAGAACTATGTGGAACCGACAAGCATACATACATACACAGATGTATCTTTGCAGATGGAGATCAGTATGTATCCACAAACAAATGTGTGTGCGTACATGTATACACACAGCAGAGTCAATAAGATTAAGAGTAATGGGCTGTACAAGGTGGTCAATGCGCTGCCCTCTTATTCACTGTATGTCTAGCAATCCCCCATAAAGAAGAGGTGAGAAAGCTTAGGGGCCAGTCAGGCTGATATGGTTTGGATATGTAATCAGACTGCAGAACGAGTTGGGGTGCTAGGCTGTCGCAGACCCAGGGTTTTACACAACCAGCCAGCAAAATCAACTTCTTGGATTTCAGCTCGTTTTATGAACGTATGTATCTGTAAGCAGAAAAAAAACAAAGCCTTAAATTGACAGTTTCTAAATGATTTCTCCTAATCTGGTCAACTAGGAACTACGTTTTATGCCCACACGTATGCAATTTAACGATTTTGTGAATAAAATACAATCATCGAGCATAGTGTAAAAGGCTACTTACGATACAGAAAAAATAGATTTTTCCACAAACTATTAAATACCAGTTCATCCAATCAAGATGGAATAGTGTACAAATAGACTATTGGTGCATTCTCCTGCTTGTACGTCAAACCATTCTGGAGAAGTTTGACAAAAAAAAATAAAAATGTAAAAAAATATATAGCTCTCCTTGTACTCATGGCCTTCCACATCCAGATACAGAACACTTGATTTTGTCCCACCTTTAAAAGCAGTGATAGCAAACAGAGTATTTGGTTTCTCTCTTCCGCCACATTTTAAAAACACTTTAGAGCAGGAACAGAGATTCTATTTTTCTTAAAGAAGATGTTATCCATCTAAAGTGAAGCTATATGGAAAATTAATGTTAAACACCATCAGCAATGGCTTTGAACAATCATCTTATGGGAGGATGATTCCCCTGTGGGTGTGTTATTTTTTTAATCTTTACATTTCAAATATGTACAAAAAAGCAGAAAAGAGTAAACATAAAATGGACAATCAGGGCATCAATAAATGTGCTGCAGAATGCTGAACCATAAGCCTGCCTTTTAAGCCATGCCCCCTCACTCCAGAAAAATACTTCCTTATCTAAGGTATGCACACAGTAAAGCCACGAACAGTACTTAACAACATGCATTAGAAGGAGAGGACCACCTGCAATAGAGGTTTATAGTAAGGATAGCACTACCAGTTTGTAGTTTCTCTCTAACTATGTGCAGATAGGTTGTGAATTAAAGCCACTCACTCACTACTGTTGGGGCTGAGACTGTGCTCATACATTTGATAAGGAAGTATTTTTGGCATGAGGTGACGTGGCTAAGGAGGCAGCTTATGGTGTAGCATTCTGCAAAACATTTATTGGTGCCCAGAGTGTTCTGTTAAAATATGGTGTCAAAGCATTGAGGCGACTTGTCCTGGATAATGATCAATAGTTTACATTACACGGTGAAGGAGAAAAGAAAGTCCAGAAAACGATGTCAAGTTAGAAGAGAAAAATAGCAGATGAGAGATAAATGGAGGATGGGGCATAATCAGTGAGCTTCAGCTGAAGAAGAGAAATGTCAAAGAATGAGGTGTGTATGTGTGTGTCTGTCTGTACCTTTGGGAGTGATGGCAGTTTACTATGCTTTTAAGTGAATTGGCAGAACCTCACAAATCCTACTGTGCATGTGCACGATGACCTTGTCCTTTGGGTGTCTACATCTGCAGTGTTGTGTGGAAGAAGCAAACTTTAGTTAAGCAAGTCTTTTAATCTCTAGATCTCCTGGCCAGTTCACCACTGCCATCTGAAAATTTCATCTATACTTACCTGAATGTGACCTTGTCATCTACAAGATTTTTGGATGACAGGTTCACTTTGTAATAATTAAAGGGACACTCCAGGCACCCAGACCACTTCTGCCCATTGGAGTGGTCTGGGTGCCATCTACCACTACTCTTAACCCTGCAAGTGTAATTATTGCATTTTCTTTTTTTTTTCTTTTTTTTTTATAAACTGCAATAATTACCTTGCAGGGATAACTCCACCTCTAGTGGCTGTCTACTAGACAGCCACTAGAGAGCTCTTCCTGCATCATAGCACAGAAAACCTGTGCTAGAGCGTAGCTGGACGTCATCACGCTGTGTGAGGACCTCCAGCGTCGCTCATTTCCCCACAGGAAAGCATTGAAAAGCATTTTCAATGCTTTCCTATGGGGAGCTCTAATGTGCATGAGCGGCATTGCCGCGCATGTGCATTAGGTCTCCCTGGCCGGTATCAGTCTCACCCACCGGCCGACGTAATCACCGGGAGAAAGAGCGACGTGGGACATGTCGCTGTCTCTGGTAAGTAACTGAAGGGGTTTTCACCCCTTCAGCAACCGGGGATTGGGGGGGGTGGGAGGGAGAAGGGACCTGCAGTGCCAGGAAAACGGATTGTTTTCCTGGCACTGGAATTTCCCTTTAATTAAAATAGAAAAAAATATGGGTATATAATCGGTTTACAATTACAACAAGCATTACTCACCATCAACATCTTCAAATCTGCCCTTTCAGCTGGATTCTTTATTAGACTGAAATGTATATATAAAAAAAAAAAAATCATTGTAGAAGTTAACCCAAGCAAAAAATAAAAGAAATACCAACAATTCATTCATATATAATTCCTCCTATCTTACCATTTATGTACAAAGTCTTGAAAATCTGGGGAGAATACTCCAGATGGGAGTTTCGGAGGAGGCTGTGGAGAGTAAAATGGCGTTTCAAAAAGTGGGAAGATTTCAAAGAGACAGTAGCGCAGGAAAGACCATTAACTAATAATTACACATGGTATTCTACTGTACAGAGATACAATCTCTTGAAAATATGTAACACAAACAAAAATAGAGATAAATGCTGACACACCAGGATGAAAGATATTCGCTTTTAAAAGATCTGATGACACTTAATAACTTACAATACAGGCAAATCAGATTCCTCCCCCCACCCCCACCCCCGCAAACATTAATAGGATGGGGGTGTCTTAAATATTTTTGTTGATACTACCCACTTTGTTCACATTTAGTTGTTTTTTTACATTTTTGTACAGTAGAAACTTTACTGACTATCAAAGATATTTACCCTTAAAGCTCTAATGCAACCTTAACTTAATGAAGTGGTTTTGATGTATAGCTCATGGACACTGCTGAATTACCTGCCATCTAGGGAGTTAAATAACTTTCTGCAGTTCTAGCCACACCTTTCCTGCATGTGACTCACACAGCCTCCCAGCACACTCCCTCAATAAGCTTACCTTACTGCATAATGTGTTTAATTTAGAATTTATCTCCTGCAACAGCATCCTGTGTGTGGTCAAAGTTCAGGAGATATAAACTTCTAAAGTTTGCATTTTTTTCACTGGTGACTGTTTCTTTGCAGTCAGGAAAGGTGGGTCTAGGGCTACATAAACAAAGTTATATAACTTGTAAATGGCAGAGAATTGAGCAGTGAGATTGTGGGGGCCTGATCCATACACCAAAACTTCTTTGTGGTGCTTAGAGTGACCCTTTAATGTAAATGCAACTACACTGAACAAAATTATAAACGCAACACTTTTGTTTTTGCCCCCATTTTTCACGAGCTGAACTTAAACATCTAAGACTTTTTCTATAAAACACAAAAAGGCTATTTCTCCTTTGCTGAGATAATCCATTCACCTCACAGGTGTGGCATACGACTTAAAGGATCACTAAAGTCATTTCGGTGCTTAGAGAGTGTTCCTTTAAAGATTCCAGCTTTTGCAGTGATCTCTGTCTAGTTTAGGAAGTAGCAATGAATTTGGTATTCTGTTACTCTTATCTGATGATCCTGTGGCTGGTAGGGGTTAATTTAAAACAAGCACAAAGCAACAATTAAAATTATAACATGCAATAGATCAACCGAGAAATGTGGATTAAAAACAATTTCATATAACTTAATTGTCTATTCTATAGGGTCATAGGTTCTATCAAAAAATGTTTTAATTATTTATGAGCATCAAAACCTAGCAGACAAAATATAGATATAACACACCTCATTTACAATGTAATCCAAGAGCTCAAATATAGCCATAGCTGGTCGACTATCCATTCCGTGACCTATGAAAACAGAAAATAAATAAAAAAGAAGGCATTAAGTAAAAGATAAAGAGTGGGACAATACATAAGGCTAAAAAAGCAGTACAACAATTGTGTAAAAGATATTTTACCACTGATTGGCCTTCCAGGAGGTCTTGGTCGGGGGGAGATAGTGTGAGATTCGCCTTCAGCTCCATCGAGCATTGGCCGACCAAACGTGGCCTCCAACTCCTTTATATCTGGAGGAGGAATAGGATATCTTCCAATTGAAAGCTCCACCAGTGACAGACCCATGCTCCAAACGTCCGACTGCACAGAGTAATGTGTACCCTGTAATCGTTCCGGCTTTATAAGAGAAAGATGTAGAAAAGAATATAAGAAAGGGGACTGTGGTGAGGTCACAGTAAATATATGTATTTATCTGCAATAGTATTTACACCTAATTTCCATCTTCTCACATATTCAAATACTCACAGACATATAGGATCTGGTCCCAACAAAAGAGTTTGCCATGGAGTCTATAAGCTGACCACTGACTCCAAAGTCACACAGTTTGATCTCACCACGAGAGTTGACCAGGATATTGGAAGGTTTCACATCTGTTGAAGGAAAGAAACAAGGCAATTAGGAAGAGCTATTTTCCCAAGTAATAGTATTTAGTTCTAAGGCAATTCAGGGGTTTTCACCTCTGTGCATAATCTGATGTTTCTCTCTGAGGTACGCAAGTCCACGTAGTACTGCAATGCTGACCTTTCCCAGAATCTCCTCTGGAATACGTCGAGCTTCTTTTAGTACTTGATCTAATGACCCACCGTCCTATTAATACAAAAAAGCGGCTTTTTACCATCTAAACCAAAAGGCAGACGAATAAAAGACATGGATTGTGCATAGAATGAGTGAATGAGATGGTTTAAATTTCTCACCATATGCTCCATGCAGATACTGATCTCTCCATCACTGTAAAAAGCACCATAGAACCCCACAATATATGGGGAATTACATTCATGCAAAACCTGCAGTTCTCTTATAATCTGGTTCCGGATCGCAGGTTTGATCTCAAGGTGAATCAACTGCAAGACGTAGAAATAGTGTAAGAATATTTTAACAGTTTCACAATAAGACAATATGGAAATAGGGAAGCAACCAAATTACAGATAAATGTACACTTCAGAAGGAAGAGCAGAGCACGGTGAAGAGGAAACGTTAGAGGCTGAGCATTAACATTATATGCAAACTATTGAACAAATGTAAAAGGGACAGATAAATCATGTAAAAACAGAATGTAAAACTACGCAGTCAGAGATTAGGTGCTGCCAAGAGAGTAAATGGTACGATTGGTTAGTGTGCTTGGTCATAAAGGGGCTCCTGGCATCATAACCAATAAAATGCGCCGTGGTGGTTACAATGTTTGGATTGTCCCTTTAAATGCACAGTCATGATGCAGAGATGAGTAATACTTTCAGGATTATTCACTAAAACACCTGATTTTGCCTTTATGTCCCCCACCTGAAGCCCCACTACTCCCTGTTAATTAGCAGGCCCCATCCCCAGAGTTTTAAATATTTAGCATATTTACCCCCAACTAGTATGACAGGAGGGTGTATAAGGTGGTTTAAAAACCTTTGTTATAATATAGGTGTCTTTTTGACCCATGTACATTATTAATAAAGTTTTCTTTTTACTTTTTTTAACTCACTTGCCAGCCTCCACATTTTACCCGACGCAGCCCCGTAGGATTTTAACTATGTACCCTCAGCCAACGGGCAAATAATATGGATTTTCTAAATTCATGGTCTGAGTGTGAGTGAATCTAATTCAAAGATTGTTAAATAGAGTAAACAATGACTGGATTCTGCAAGGTCGAATGGCCCCATACGCAGCCGGATGTTTTTTCCCCGGTTCAGCAAGTGGCCTTTTGGACTGGAAGACTGTTGAAATAGCTGATGAAACCAAATGTGGATTGCAATCCTAGGGTTTACAATAACTTTTACATGTGTTTGTGTAGTTTATAAAATACAAACAGGAGGAGTCAGAAAAATGTTTGATCCCTGCAGTACATACTATAACACTTAAAGAGTAGCCACTGATCGCTTGCAAGCATCAGCTGACACTCTCAACCTATCACTGCAAACCTTCCTGTTAACTGTAGTGGCCGAGAAAAAGAAAGAGCAGGTAGAAAGTTGGGAGCTGGGGGACCAACTTTGGGATTAAACCACTGAAAAACAGTTTAACCCCGATGATAGACAGTGTCCTGACATGCTTGCTCCATAACAATTTAATTAAGCTGAAGTTGTTATGGGGGTGGGAGTGTTCCTTTAATGGCATCAACATAAGCAGATTCACAATCTCAATGGTGGGTGATTAGTTAAAGGGACACTGTAGGCACTGTAACTTGTTCATCTCATAAGATAATGTGTCTTTAGTGTTTTTAATATTTTAATGCTAAACCATAGAAGAACCAGTAGCCTGAGCAGCAAAACGTAGCTGTGATAGTTTGAAAGTGGTCAGCTGACACTTTCAGCCAATCACAGCATCCAGTGCTAGCATGACTGGTATGGTTAGAAAGAAATGTGTAATATCTGAGCCATACCTGCAGTATAGGCCAGGCTGTTGGTGGCCAGGTTCACTTATTTATGCGTGAAAATGGTTGAACGGAGGGACGGTGCCAAGGAACTCCAAGCACTGTAACCAGTTCAATGAGATAATATTGCTATAGTGCCTACAGTGCCACTTTAACAAGCACATCAGTGAGCTTTTAGATAAAAAAGGTTCTTAAATATATTCACAATACATGTATGCACACATCATTGTTAAGTTAATAAATTCAAAGAGTGGTCATTACCTTACGGGCCATAATCAGGCCAGAGGGACGATGTTGTACTTTTGTAACCACCCCGCCATTTCCAGCGCCTAGTTCACAAATACGCTCAAAGTCATCATCCTTCAGTTCTCCCACCTTGGCCTTCTGGGTAAGAAAGGCCTCCAGCCGCTTCTTCTGTTGATCATCTAGGTCCAATTCCTCCAACTTTTTTTGAAGATCTACAAGATTGGCCCTGATATAGGCAACAAAATGGACAGTAAAGATTTGAAAAAGAAAACAATGAGGCAGCTTAAAGTGAATTTGTCACTTTTCAGAACTTCATAAAGACATTCTATATGAAATACTGATTAAGATGTCATTGGAATTTCACTGAAATTAGTTTGTTTTATGGTAAAGCCTGTTAACAAGAATTGACAAAAGTCAAAGCTCCGCAATCAACTTTTGTCCAATCCAGCATTCATCACAAATGATGGCTGTGGGATTCAGGCTCTGTCTATGGACCTCCATAGACCTCAGTTCTGTACTCTCGAGTACAACACTGGCATGACTCCTGGCAACTGAAGAATCAGGAGCCAGAGTATAGCAGTGTGAACATGGCTGCAGCTGCAAGGGACAGCCGAAGGCAAGTAAACCTCACCTTTCCTGCAGTCCGCAGCCACTGAACCCACATTGGATCTGCACCTTTTGGGGGGGGGGTCTTTGCAAAATATGCAAATACCCTTGAAAATGGTAGATCAGCTTTAAGAAGATGGCTACCAAGCAAACAGGCATGTGTTTGGGGGGGGTGGGCGAGGTGGGTATAGAAGAGGGAATAGAAAAAAAAAAAACAGTTGAAACTTTTCTGAAATAAGTAATGAAAAAGGCATGTGTTTTTGAGTAATTAGAAAGCAAAATATCTCACTTGCAAGGGTAACCAATATAACTCAAAAGTTGATTTCAGGTAGATTGGTGATCAGGAATAAACCAAAGTAAGTCATGTCACACAACAGTTAGGACCGAGAAAAGGATAACATATTCCAGTGTGTGATTTATAGATTTTCTGCTAACTCTGTACAAGCCTCTACATCTCCATATAAGCATTCCAGAATTGTACTCCGGCTGTGCAGGAATCTGCTCAACAACACAACGACTCAAATGGTTAAATACTGGCTTCTACAGCCGTCAGACTGTATGTTTTTGCATGTGCTCATTTATTTGCAAAGTTGTACCACTGCCAAAATATTTTTTTTTTTTTTACTTTGGAAGCCTGTGTCTATACTTCGTTCAAGGACATTGGAAGATAGAGAAAAAGGAGGCACTGGTTAACATCAGATGGATTCATATTTGCTTATCACACATTTAACTCAGTAGAGTCACATTGAATGTTTACTGTGTTTTTGAAGGATGAACAGCCTGCAACACCATTTCTACCCTGCGGCTTTATCATGCCACGAGGTACTGGCCACACACAAAAAAATAAATAAATTCTAAACCTATTTTTGGAGCTAATAAAATGTCTTGCATACTCTGGAATGTTTGAGCTATTTATAAATGAAATCCCTGCATATATGTGTAACAGTGAATAGCTTCATTTTATTTTTAGCTATAAAAACAGCTCACAGGTTATTCCACGAACAGATTATGGTGAATTCAACCCAAAATGGCTCATTTCAAGCTAAAACATCTTATCTGAAAAAAAGTCTCCAAATGACCTGAAGTCCAAGCTTGCCTATTTTAGGCTTAAAACTTGGCATTTGAATTGAATTTTCTAAAATGTGGTGTTTACTGAATAATTGTCACTGTCTAGGGGGTAAAATCAGAATCTCTCTCTTTCAATACTCTCATCCAATCCAAAAATCAAAATACGTATTTCTTTTTCCATTGTAAAGTTGTAAAAAACACAGAAAACACTTCTACTGCCACTAGTGTTTTGGGAATATTTTACTGTGCTACCAGATTCTTACATCTATATTCCTCAAGAATAACATCCACACACAACAAAAATCACCGGAATATTTTCCACTTTAGACAAACATACCTTTCAAAGTTTTCATTCTTACCTTCAAGGATCTCAGACCTGTACTCGGTCATATACCTAAATGTTCCAGACTTGCTTTCTGGAACATATGATGCTTTTGTAACCACCACTGCTATATTTAGAGTAAGTGAGCTTTCTTTCTTTCTACACATTATCTTTGGATCATCCCAACAGTCTGCAGCTGTCAAATTGCAACCATATAAATCTCTAAGGCAACACTAAAACCACTTTTTAAATTACTTCCCTCAGTACCATACTACACCAATGAAACTCATGGGGCAGGGTCCTAGCTCAGCAGATGCAATTCAGTAGCACTCTGTTCACTGATGCCAAAAACGATCAGGGTTATTTACAAAAGAAAGAATTATAGGGAATTCCAAGAGACTTTTAAACGATTATAAGGAGCACGATAAGGTCAGGAGCACGATAAGGTCAGGAGCACGATAAGGTCAGGAACACGATAAGGTCAGGAACACGATAAGGTCAGGAACACGATAAGGTCAGGAACACGATAAGGTCAGGAACACGATAAGGTCAGGAACACGATAAGGTCAGGAACACGATAAGGTCAGGAACACGATAAGGTCAGGAACACGATATGAAAACTCACCTTATTTCCAGCTCTGCGCGGGTCCGCTGGCGCTGGTCACGCCCCCGATCTGCCTCCTTGATGACATCATAATTGCCGATTTTCAGCCAATCCAATGCTTTCCCATAGGGAAAGCATTGGATTGGCTAAAATCAACAAGGACACGGGGTCAAACACAGTTTTGGCTAATCAGCACTTCTTCAAAGAGATGCATTGAATCAATTCATCTCTATGAGGAAAACTCAGCGTCCCCATGCTGAACGGCACTGCTGCCTACTGTGCAGCACTGACCCAGGAAGCACCTCCAGTGGCCACTTCACTGAAAAGGCAGTGTTTGCATGAAAATGCCTGAAGGCAATGATTATACTCACCAGAACAAATACATTAAGCTGTAGTTGTTGCGGTGACTATATTGTCCCTTTAAGGTCAAAATAGTAGAACTGGAAAATAATTCTCCAAGTCCACTATGCTTCCCTATCAGCAACTTTGGATTCAAACTTGAAATTCACTTTGAATTCCCAACAAATTCTCACTTTAGTAAATCACCCTGTGAGTAAAACCCGGAAATGTAATCATAATAATGACTATATCCAATAGGGAAGCCCGACTAGTAATCTAGTTTCAAAATTCAGGTGAATTTATTTTATTTAAGCTTGTTTACATTGTTGCCTTCTGTGGAGAATAGTAGGAGAGGCAGCTGCTTTCTTGGCCAGAAGAGGACTCTACCCACATGCATACCATTCTTAACTGCCACGTTTCCAATGGCAGGGATTACTCCAGTTCTGGGAGACTGCAGGTACACTCCAGGGTTAACAAATTATTACTGTGGTACGTTGCACATTTCTACCCGTCTAACATTTCCAAAATGGAACCAACCAAATCAGTACTGATTCTCCTCAATGATTATCTGTTTGATGAAAGTCTTTGGACAAGATATGTGAAAGAGACTTGAAACCTGAGAACCCCCTTCATCACTTTGGCAGATGACTATACCCTTAAAGCCAATGAAACAGATCAGCACCACACAATGGCAGACAAGGAGGCTAGGATCAGCACTGTAGCTTTCCACTCAGCAAGATTAAATACCAGAAGTTACCCCCTGGTAGGATTAACAAGTATCTGTTTAAATTGCAAATCTGGTCCTGCATTAGATTTGCACCTGGCTTCTCTTTGCCCTAGAAGGCTTTTGTGGCAGGAATCAGAAGTCTTGTGGTTGACCTCCACTTAATCTAGCTACGGAATCCAGGAACTGCCCCGGGGTCTTGGTTGCTATATACCAAGGAGTAATGGTTGATTCTAGCTCTGGAACTAATCACTTGCGCATAATTAACTGATCTTGATTTTTGGTGACTTCTTTTAAGGTTTTTAGTGGCACTAGTTTTCATTTTTCAGAGCTCTGTTTCGCTTTTAGTGGTCTCTTGTCGAATTCCTCATTACTTCCTCTTTCTGAAGCTATGTCCCCCCCAACATAAACATAAGCAGATATTCATTTCTAGTAATGATATGGAAATAATCTTACTTTCCAGCTTGCAAGTCTTATATTTTTATATATAAAATGCAACTTGTACCACGATTGTGAAATGCAAAAAAAAAAAAAAAAAAAAGGGAGAGTCAAATGTATATTCTCCAGAAGAGCTGCGAACCCACACTTCCTCTTCCTGGTTCTATGTGTACTCCTCCTATTACTAGTTAATTATAAGTGAGAAAGAAATGAGAGCTTCTAGGCCAGGGGTAGGCAACCTACGGCACTAGTGCCATGCACGGCACTCAAGGTGTCTTTGCACGGCACTCAAGGCTGCTAGAGCCAAACAGGCTCTGGTCCCAGTGAAACTTCAGATATCTGCTAATACGAAGAGGTGGTGTAGGACAATCCTCAATTTATGCATTGCAGCACATAGAGGATAACTTCCTCCCGGCTCTTGTGAATAGGAATCCACACTGTAGTAGAACAACCAGCAGCTGCTGTTGCAGCTCCTGTCCTTGACCTGTACCTGGCCAGCCTGGTCCCCACTGGAACCTAGGGAAGCCACCCACACTGCTAGATATACACAGAAATGCATGATAACCCTCCCCTCATACAAATAATAACAGCCCCCACATAAACATACACACAATCCCCACAAACAACACCACTAACAATCCACATACATGCACACAACCACACACGCAGCCTCTCACGTGCAATACCCCAAACAGCCTCTCACATACACACACTACCAAACACACAATGTGACATATCCATCCACACACAATTCCACAAGCAGCCCTCATACACAGCCCACATTCATATATATCATACACAATACCATAAACTACTAATACAATATAATAGCTCATATACGCACAAATACAACAATACAAAGGAATTACAGTACAAATAACACAAGCAGAATACGGCGACATGCACACCTCAATTTAAAAAAAAATAGGATCGGCACGCTACGGGACATCACAATCCTATATCGCCACAGTGCTGCTAAAAGGTTGCCTACCCCTGTTCTAGGCTAATAATTGCTTGTGTACTGCCTTTTCTATTAGGCCCCCTTCTAGTGTAATATAAACTATACAGTACCAAGTACAACTGTTGGCACTTATGGTAGATTCAATTTTAACATACTGAATCATGATCAAAGAAACATGAAAAGAAAGGGAATAAAGTAATAAATATATTTCAGGGTGAGGAGCTAAAGGGAGACACATGCATACCTGGTACCTATGCACCAAGACTATGGGTCTATCACAGTGCATTCAGATGATGCACTTACTCTGAAGAGCCATCGGTGGTTGGAGACTGGCCCTCTGTAATAGTGGGTGCTATGTTCAGAGCAGGAAGTACTGGCTTTCTCTTCGCGGGCATCTTTTCACCTGCTGAAAAGAAATGTGTGCTGAGAACAAATATACAAAACAAATCTAACATCACACTGCCAATTAAAATAGCAGATCATGGTACCATGCATGTTTTCTTTTACTTTGATTATATTGAAATAACAGACAAAACCGAACTGAAAAATGCCCTCACACCTATCTTTAAAATCAAAATTACGTTTACATGCTGAAGTGTTTTAGAGGTTAAATGAAGGTCCCTTCTGTTTTATTTTTCAAGGGAAATCAGCTCATTTATACAAGTCTGTAGTTATACCTTCCCAGCTGTCACACAGCCAAGAGGGCTTTCAGTCGCACTCACTATGATTTCATTATGAAAGGCAATGCTTACTTTACAGATAGAGTAGTGGACACATGGAAGAGCCTTCCAGCTGAAGTGGTAGAGGTTAACACAGTGAGGAGGTTTAAGCATGCGTTGGATAGGCACAATGCTATCCTAGACTTAAGATAAGGCCAGGGACTAATGAAAGTGTTTAGAAAATTGGGCAGACTAGATGGGCCAAACGGTTCTTGTCTGCCGTCACATTCTATGTTTGCTTTTCAAAGATAAGCAATGAAATTAATGGTTCTCTATGAGATGCATTTGACTGGCAGAAAGTGGTGATTAATGTGCACTTGCTACAAGTCCACAATTCTTCTCTATGAGAAGCAGTGAATTGGACATCAATAATCATGAGCACGTCAACAAGGGCAGATTGACATGCATCAAGCACACTGTCTTGGCGCCTTTTATTAATTAAAAGAGATGGGGGGGTTAAATCGAAACAAAAAAAAAAATACCTTTGCATTAAAGAGATTTAGTTCTAACATAGGAGTGTTCCTTTAATATAAAATTTACAAGAAAACGGAGATCACAAAAAAAAAAAATGGTCAGCAAGAGTTAGTTGATTTTCGATGTGTGGTGTGATTTCCAGAGAAGTGACAGCTACCCTTTAAAATTAATTTAGTGGTATTATGTAGCAATAGAATATTAAAAGGGGTTATACATATTAGAACTAAATATGTGGGTATTCCCAATAGCTATGGCTAAGAGGCAATCAGAAGCATTAAGATATGTGTTACATATAGTTTCTAACGATTGGTATTCGCCATACAGGGGATGATCACATACTCCTAAAAATTCTAACAGATATAAATGGAACACCTAGCCATGACAAGTCAATTTTAAAATTGTAACTTATATATAAGGGTGGTGGTCTGTAATATCATTATCGTATACACAGCGCCAACAGATTCTGTATCGCTTTACAATATTATAAGAGGGGGGATTTAACTATAAGTAGGAGAATTGCAAGAAAACTTACAGGAACGATAAGTTGAAGAGGACCCTGCTCAAACATTATTATTATCACCATTTATATAGCGCCAACAGATTCTGTATCGCTTTACAATATTATAAGAGGGGGGATCCAAATATAAATAGGACACTTAAAAGAAAACTTCCAGGAACGATAGGTGGAAGAGGACCCTGCTCAAACGAGCTTACATTCTATTGGACATAAATATAAATTATACAATATAAAATATATATTATACACACACACACACCACAAAATAATGCATCCTGTTCGTATGAAATGAAGTGCATGATACAGTATTGTACTAAAATGCCCAAAAATTCGTTTTTTTTTTGTTTTTTTTTTATTGGAGGTGAGAATGGAAGCTATGACTGCATTAATATAAATTATTGCCCCCAGTAGCAATGCAGCATGTTATGTGTATTTTATGACAGGGATCCCTAATAATGCCCATTTAAAATATATAAAAATAAATAAATAATATATAATAATGATAATAATAATATAAAAAAAATAATAAATAAAAAAATATATAATAAAAAAATATATATATAATAAAAAAAATATATAATAAATAATATAAATAATAATAATTTATTAGTGTATTTTGCAGTAATTGTGTCTGTATAGTCCCCATACACAGTGTGTATACGCAGTGACTATCCAGGATTGACACAGACAGGGCACAGCACGTACACTGACAGGTGCTGGCTGTACACAGAGAGCATACTGATAGCAGAGCACCCCCTCCCCATATAATATAATACAATACAGACACACACTCTGTATATACCCTATATACTCACACTGTAAGGGCTGGGATTTAATAATAATAATAATAGATTAATTAATAATGAGTCAGGTAATCGGTAAATCTTCTCTCTCGCCCGGCCAGGTTCCACCGCCGTGTCCAGCCGGGTCCATAACCCGGAGCGCGGGGTTATGTAACTTTACACCGAGGCTCCAGGGCCTGGTCTGTCCGGACAGGGAGAGGAAAGGGAGAAAACCACACAGCGGCCGAGCACGATCTCGCGAGAAATGGAGGCGCGCGTTCACGGGAGAGGGAGGGGAGGGGAGAATCCAGTGACGGGGCGCGCGCACGAGGAAAACCAGCTCTGCAGGAAATACAACAATCAGACAAGGAAGCTCTCTCCAGGGATAATATATTGCTAGAAACGTTTTTTTTATTTTATTTTTTTAAATGTTGTGTGTGTGGTTTTTTTTTTGTGTGTGTGTATGTGTTTTTTTTTGTGTGTGTGTGTGTGTGTGTGTGTGTGTTTTTTTTGTGTGTGTGTGTTTTTTTAAAAATTTTTTATTCAAGGGCAGAGAGGCATGTCTGCGTGTTTGCAACAAAAGGCATATTTGCTAATATAAGATATTAACACTTTTTTGTTGAGTTTACATTTTTTTATTTTATTATTCAGAGCTCACAAACATGTATTTTTTTTTTTTTTAGGGGGAAGTGGATGGGGACGGACCACGTTTTTGACCCTAATAACAGCGAACTCTTTTTCTTAATTTTTTTTTTTTTTTTTTACTTCTTGCCCATCTTTGACGTAGTCCGCAAAGAGCTCTCTACTAAATGCTTTACATTTCCATTCAGACACTTCGGCAAAGCTTCTGAAAATTACTCAGGCAATGCATGTGAAAAACATACAGACACGTGTATATAGCAGAATAAATATTAATATAGATTTAATCATTAAAGGGACACTTAATCACATGTGCAGTGTCCCTGTCCAACGCAGGGTTAAGACTACATCTAGTGCTGGCCTCACCAACCTGCGGGGGCCCTCCCAAGATGTTTTTCACTACAACTCCCCTGATTCCCTGGCTATCTGTTTAAAAAAAAAACCACAGGTGTTAGCTATCTATTACATTAAATTAATCATGGGCGTTAGCTGTTTTATTGAACAAATCAGACAGCCAAGACAGGCCCTTCATGGATTCTAATGGAGTTTTTTTTAATTCTGTGAAATGATGTTGGGTGACCTCGTGTCTTTAACATCCCCGTAGGAAAGTATTGATTCAATGCATTTTCTGTGGGGAAACTCTAATGTGTGAGCAGCGCTCCCCGCAGATGTGCATTAGGTTCCCTTATTGTTGTGATGTAGCTGGAGGATGAGACCGAGGCTTGAAGGAGGTGAGTGTAAAAAGGGTTTTTTAAAGGACCACTATAGGCACCCAGACCACTTCAGCTTAATGAGGTGGTCTGGGTGCCTGGTCCAGCTAGGGTTAACCCTTTTTTCTATAAACATGTTTATATTAGGGTTAATCCAGCCTCTAGTGGCTGTCTCATTGACAGCCGCTAGACGGCTTCCGCGTTTCTCACTGTGATTTTCACAGTGAAAAGACGCCAGCGTTTATAGGAAAGCATTGTGAATGCTTTCCTATGGACTGGCTGAATGCGCGCGCGGCTCCTGCGAAGAGGAGGAGGCAGAGAGGAGGAGGAGAGTTCCCAGCCCGGCGCTGGAGAAAGAGGTGAGTTTAACCCCTTCCTCACCCTAGAGCCCGGCAGGAGGGGGACCCTGAGGGTGGGGGCACCCACAGGGCACCATAGTGCCAGGAAAACAATTATGTTTTCCTGGCACTATAGTGGTCCTTTAACATTTTACTCATCAGACATCGGAGAGGAGACCTACTGAAAATGGCGCACTACAGCTATAGAAATAGGCACTGTGGCTTTAGGAATATTGTTTTCTATTTCTAATGCTATCGTGTTCCTTTTAGACTGCTAATTGATATCCAAAGATCAAGAAGTGCTTTTATACTAAAATGAAAGAAACACAAAATAAAGAAATACTAAAAAAAATAAAGAGCTCATCTAACTGTGTTCTAGGAAATATTTGTGGGGGATAACCCCTAAACATTTAAATTAGAAAAGTAAAGAACACAGATTGATTCCTAGAAAATTATATTAAAACAGTACGAAAGGAAGGATAAATTCAAGAAAATAATATATTCTAAATTAAAAACATGACTTGCAATGAATTGTGCAAAAGGTACTAATAAACTGATCAAATTAAATGTCCTTATTACTAGTGCAAATATTCACTGCCAGCGTGAAAATAATTTTACAGCTTCAAAGAAATACAGAGGTTAATCTCTTTGAAACAATGTATTAAAAAATTAAAGATTCCTACACGCACACAGGCAAAAATGTTTTGTCACGAAAATAATATATGACGGACTCACTCACTCTACTCCAAAGACCATCACTGGATTCTGATGGTACTACGCCTCGCTCTACAACTTACCATCCTCTACACTGAAAGATCCCGACGACACTGCAGCCAAATGGCTCCGCCAAGAAGCATACATTCATCGCAACCTTGTTCATAAATTAGACCGGTAAACAGCACACAGCCTGGAGGAACCTATTACACTGGAGGATTTGGTGCTGGCTCTCAAACTCACTAAAACTGGTAAAAGCCCGGATCCTTATTGGCAGACCATCAAATATTATAAAATGTTTCAGGACATCCTCTCACCCCACCTGTTTGCCGTGTTCAGTTCTCTCAGGGAAAGGGGAATGCTGGATCCACACATGTGCTGCCCAAGGAACATAAAAATCCTCGATGTGCCCTAGCTACAGGTCAATCTCCCTGTTATGTGCAGACTTAAAGTTACTCGCAACAATTCTGTCTTTCCGAATCCAACCGTCCTTACTGGGGCTGATACACCCAGATCAGGTGGGGTTTGTCCGAGGCAGAGAGGTGTCACGCAGAGTTTAGGATAGCAAGGAACGGACTAATGAAATATGAACTTCAAAAGGAATAAACGCAGGCAGCACTCCAATAGTAAGGATGGTATATTTATTGATAGGTGAACCACCCCATAGAAAGTGCAACGTTTCGGCTCAGCTGAGCCTTAATCATGCATATGGATAACAAAGTGCATATATAACCCCCACAACCAGTTAATTCAGCAACTATGTATATGGTGGACAAAAAATTGGGATCAGATTTTTAAGTCAAACATGCTAAAACCTAAATAGGAAAAGTAATCAATCTAGTTCTAGAAGCAGTGCATATGGGTCACATGCAATTATATAATATAAGCAGATAAAAACTGTATTATCTGAGGAATCAAATTCTCCCCATAAGAGAATGCCATGAATCAGGTGGACACAAAATTGGGATCAGACTTATAAGTCAAACATGCTAAAGCGTAAACAGGAAAAGTAATCATTCTCATTACAGAAGCAGAAGCAGATTGCAGAAAAGAGGTGATGGAAAATTCTCAATTGAGTCCCTTAGGCCATAAAGTGTCTAACTTGTGAATCCAAAAGGCCTCCCTCTTTTTGAGTAAGCTTTGTCGATACCTCCTCTTAAGTGGTGGTATATGGTCTATTATTTGAAAATGTAATTGAGATTACATTCTAAAAAAATGAGCAGGAATAAGTAAATCTTTTAGTTTGGTTCTGATTGTGGATTTATATTTATTAAGTCTCTCCCGGACTTTCATTGTGGTCTGCCCAACATAGAGAAGACCACAAGGACACTTGAGAATATAGACTGCATAGGTCGATACACATGTAAAAAAACCTTTTATGTTAAAAGTACGACCATTATAGAGATGAAAAAATCTACCACCCTTAATAATGGAGCTGCAAGAACTACAGTTGTGGCATAGAAAAGTGCCACAAACTGGTGTGGATAAAAATCGTTGTGTTTTTGATTTTAAAGGGTAAATGTTGGCTTTAACCAACATATCCCTGATGTTTCGTGGTCTCTGGAATATTCGGGAAGGGTCTTTTTAGGATCCCCCAGTGTTTGCGAACAATATGTACAGCTCAATTACTATGTACATTAAATGTAGATACAAAAAGTATCCTAGAGTGCTCATTTGACGTGCGCTGTTTAGGCAATAACAGGGAATCTCTCTCTAATTCAAGTATTCTTTCCTTCTCTGTATCGAGTGTAGTAGGATAACCTCGACTTGACAATGTATCACTCATCTTATTGAGACGCTGTGATCGCGTAGCAGAATCCGAGACATTTCTGGCCACCCGGATAAATTGACTACGGGGTAATGAATGACTAGTCCACTCGGGACTCCCAATTTTGTGTCCACCTGATTCAAGAGGCTATTTCTGTCTGTGGTGGCTTGGTGTATAAATCAGTCAAACAACCATCACCACTTAATGTAATCTTTAGATCAAGAAAATTAATCATGGTGTTACTGCATTCTATGGTGAATTGAATGTCATCACAGATGGCGTTCATGTCCTTAAAAAAGGAATCTAGTTCTTCCCTAGTACCACACCGTATGCCAAACACGTCATCGATAACTCTCCACCAGAAACGCGCATGCAAAATGAACAAGTCATGCGCATACACGTACCCAGTTTCGATGCCATCCATGAACAGGTTGACATATGATGGAGCCATATTCAAGCCTTTTGTATTGCCTCTGAGCTGTCTGTAATAATTGTCACCGAAAAAGAAATAGTTTCTGTGAAGCAATAAATTCAAAATGTACACAAAAAATTCGATCTGAGCATTGGTGTACTGACTTTTTTCAAAAACATTTCTGATGGTACTTAAGCCTGCTAAATTGGGAATGAAAGTATAAAGTCTCCCTATGTCCCAGGTGAATGATATACATGGGTTATCTATCTTCAAAGAAGAGAGTTTACGTAGAACATCGCTACTATCAAGTATAAATGACCTGGACTTACTGACAAGAGGCTGTAGTATTCTGTCCAGGAAGAGCAAAAGTGGCTGAAGTGCAGACTCACTACTAGCCACTATCGGTCTACCCGGAGAATCCACCAGCCTCTTGTGGATCTTAGGTAGTATGTAAAAGGTGGGTATAATCGACTGTTCCTTGATAAGGTAAGTTTTTAAAGTTTGATCTATAATACCGTTAGAGAGATAATGAGTGAAGGTGTAGGATCGCTGGGACAAAGGTGTTAGTGTCCCCTAATTTTTGTTCAGTTTCTCTAACACAGTCAATCCTATTCATGACTGGCTTAATAATGAGGTTACGGTTATTCTTTAAAGATTGTAAAGCCTGATACTCATCTGTAGTGAGGTTGGAGCTCTGATGGCCATGAGCAGAGGAATGCAATTTCTCCAATTCTTTATGGATGAGTCTGGAAAAGACCGGTGGGCTAAACGAGCTCCGGTTCCATGAATGAAAATCTTTTACTGTCAAGGTCTGGGCCAGACCATCCTCAATTAATCTAGTTGGTTGATTAGAGAGAAAAAAACTTTCAAATTAACTGATCTTAAAAATCGTTCCACACTTGAGAATAAATCAAATTAATTAAAGTTAGCAGTTGGACAAAATGAAAGTCCCGTAGATAATACCTTACGCTCGCTTTCACTCAAGGTGATGTCAGAGATATTAACTACAATCAAGTCCTTCTGCTGGGATTGTACATCCTGGGAGGTTTTTTTTCTGCCGGACTGGATAAACAGAACCAAAAATTGATGTAACTTGTAAATGGCAGAGAATTGCACAGTAAAACTTCAGAGGCATAATCTGTACACTAAAACTGCTTCACTAAGCTAAAGTGGTTTTGGTGACTATAGTGTCATTTTATGTGCTCTGCCAAATTATCTGAGATTGTATTCTAAACTAATACACCCTAGCGTGCCTTCGAGACGAGCTGTGAAACAAAATCTAACGCTAAAAAAGTATATTGCAAAAGACAAAAAGGAAACTACTAATTGCTTTTCCAAAGCATTATATTAATATCGAAGGGCGAGCCAGTATCAGCATCCTTTCAAGTGAATAGTCTGAAAACAAACTTTGGAGGATATTCTTCGATCAAAACCTGTGATAGGAAAATACAAAATATCCAGGTGAAAACAAAATTAGATTTGCCCTGAATCTACTCAATTAAGTCATATTTTAAATAATTTTAAAACAGCTAAACATACTTATATTGCTTTACACAGTTCTTTGCCAAGTATAAGGTAGTGGTGACAATTCCTATCACTATCAAATAATTAGCTTGAAATTTTTTTTTAAAATGCTATTGTTGTTAAATGCTAAGATGGTAACATTGTGCAACACAGATAACAACAGAGTCATTAATTTCTTCATAGTAATAACTGTGTATTGAGTGCAGAGTCCAGCAGATAACATCAAGTACAAGGAGTATTCCTTCGAGTCTTAAAGGAGAATGATTATGTTCAATCACGTTCACTCATAGTTTGTGACATTTCAAATGGCCAAAAATGGATACTTTCATTTTATGGGGTGTGACCTTCGTTTATTACTTTATGACCTAACGATAACGATTTGAGTAAGTTTCAATTTATTACAACATGAAACATCTTATTTATTCAGACTCATTTCTAAACACATTGCTTATACTATGAAGTCATGCAGTCATACATACATGCCAAAAACCTCCTAACAACAAAAATGCATATACACAGAAATCCAACAGAAACTTATAGGGCTGCTACTAAATATAAAAATATGCATACAATAAAAAATAGCGGTGGAACTGGCTGATGAGGTGCGAGGGCAATTTATACCTTGGTTACACATTCGAAGCATTAATACCAACTAGGTAACTAGGATAACTAATTAGGATGACTTAGTCACTAGTAACGTATACTAAGGTCTCAATTTAATATTTCGGATAATCTTTTCAAATGATTTAATATTTTTTTAAAATATTTTAATAATTTGATATATTGATTATGTTTTTTTAGGTATGCATATATTTTTAAAAATGTTAATATTATAGAAAAAAATAATAATTTCAAAAGTTTTTCCAAAAACATAAAAATCTTTTGAAAATTGCATCCAAAAATAGTAAATCAAGGCCTAAGCCAGATCACATAAATACGTGAAATTACCATACTGCTAACTCTGGATTTAAAATCTCTATATAGTAACATCCTACATAAAGATAGAATTACTGCCCGTTCTAATTCCTGTCATTCCACAAACATAGGCTGCAACACACTGATGGAATTATCACCATATTTATAGAATATATTCTACATGCACAACTGTTGCAGTGTTAAAAACACTTAGCAACATTTACATTGCACTAAGATACCATTTTACAATTATAATATGGATATATTTCAGCAAAGAGGACATATTATTGTAAATGCTAACAGGAACATAATGGTAAAGGAACACTATAGCGTTAGGAAATCAAACATGTATTCCTAAAGATATCGTTTTAGGTAAATATCTTTTTATAAAGACTATTCAACATGCCTTACACAACAAAATCAAATAACGGGACTCGCAGGACCCAGCATTACATACAGGTGATACTTGAAAAATTAGAATACCGTGCAAAAGTTAATTTATTGCAGTAATGCAATGTATTCTGTATGTGTGGCATTGTTTGTATCTTTGTGTCTGTGTATCAGTATGTGTCAGTGTGTGTATCAGTCTGTCTATATCTGTATGTGTGTCAGTGTATCAGTGTGATTTTGTATCTGTATGTGTGTCAGTGTATCGGTTTGTCTTTGTATCTGCATATGTGTCAATGTGTATCTGTATGTGTGTATCTATTTGTTTGTGTGTTATTGTTTGTGTCTGTGTATCTGCATGTATGCCAATGTTTGCATCTTTGTGTCTGTACATCTGTAAGTGTTTTGTGGCAGTGTTTGTATCTGTGTTTTTGTGGGATTTTCTGCGTGTCTGTATCTGTATATATGTCAGTGTTTTTACCTGTGTATCGGCATTAGTGTCAGTGTGTGTATCTGCACTATACTTATATATACCTGGGGCAGAGGAGAAGCAGGGGGAGCCTGTACATACATGCAATCTCACAAGCAAACATTTACAACACCAGGGAGCATTCACACATACACAGAACACACTTTAACAGCCCTGTTCGACTTTTGTTCTGTGGTATCCCACTATTTTTTGTTGTTGTCAATCTTTCTTTTATTATGGCATTTGAGTCACAGGGTACAGAATAAGAAGAGGAGTTATTGCAAGGTAATACAAAATAAAAGCATCAGCGTGATTTGGAGTACACTCCAAGGAGAGACTGACACATTTTTATAATAAGTGAACATAATAACACAAGCTAGATTTAACTGTAGCGTAAGAATATTTAAAGATTACTTAAACTGTGCTTTTCATAAGACAGATATAGGAAATTAAACAAGCTAGTACGATTAGACATACTGGTAAACTGAGTAAGTAGTTAGTAGACTATGCACGGTTAACCCGCTAAAGTCGTAGTAGGAAAAGTGTCACATTGTGCAAGCTAAGTATGCATGATTAATAGGCACGTTACAAGATAAAAAATAAAGGTTATAGTTAGGCTGTGGGTGCTGCCAAATGTGGTTGGTAATATCGACTGGGTGTAGAAGGTAGAGCCATATGGGTTACATGCCAATATCCACCCAGGTGGCTCACGTGTGGCCCTGCCATGGCTCCTGTGTAATTTTATGTGTATATGAAAAACAAGACTTAAACTCAACTTAAATACATGAAATTAAATTAAAATAAAGGAATACGGTACATGAAGAAGTGTGGCCCTTAAGGTAGTGACTGTGGTGACAACTTTGAGACCCCATAGTCCCACTTATATGCTGCGCGTGTGGCACAGGGATCAGCACACTATATACGGTGTGCATGTGCTGGTATGCGAAGGTTCCCACGGCTGCTATGTTCGGCCTAAATAGGTAAACCTGTGGGTGGATATTATGATTGTGGCGACAGTTTCCCGACAGGGCAGACTGTGGGCAGTGTGTGTCACTGAGGCTGAAAAGAAAGGGCAATTAAATTATTGCTGTGACTGGGGGTAGAGGGGTTTCATAAATACCTTCCCTGGTGGTCCTATGGATTCTCCTGGTGGTCCGGTGGGCGCCCTCTCTCCCCGGTGGTCCGATCTACAGCTCACACCCGGCGGAGATGCAGACTGGAGGCAGTGCTCGGCTCTCAGTCAGGGCAGACTGACTGGAGGGGCCTCGTATCCAACGGCATAAAGGGCAAGATGCCAGCCCCCTCCTGTGTCGTGCCCTTGGTCATAGACCGAAGACCCGATATGTCAGTCTGCCCTAAGTTGATTTAGGCGGCCACAAGGCCCCAACCAGCGCAAGGCCTTAGGCGGCCTCTGCTGCCCAATCGGTATACATTTCATGAGATGAAAATGGAGGTTACTAGTAGCCTCCAATTCAGGCTAGACTTCCTATAAGTAGAGGTCAATATCTCGCTATGACCACCACGTTCAAAAGTTCAACCAAGTTCAAGCTTGTAAAGAATCCCAGAAGTACTACAAACAATGGCAAATTGTAAACCAAAATCGTTATTATTGTGATATGCATGAAAAGCTAGAAGATGCTTTGAAGGTGAGTATGGAGCCTTTGAATGATGATAATCAAATAAGAAGTATTCACTATCCAATATTTCTTCTTATTGTATTATTGTGACTGTTGGTCTTTATAGTGCCAGCTGGATACTTTTGGAGTGCAGTACATATGCTTTAAATTTGGAAGTTAATGAATGCTCTCGTATTAACTGCTTTTTCAAATTTATGTGCCTGACATTTTTTCACTGGGAGAGTCATAACAGGGATTGGAGGTATTAGACTACTGTTATCAAGTACTTATAGTGCACCTTGTACCCTGGCTGGGTACTGCCAACAAGGACCGCTTCCTAGCTGGAACAAGGGAAAACCTCAGCGCTGTGGCTTGACTGGGGTCCTCCTGGAGCCTCTCTGTCCTGGAGCAGGATAAGGGACTAGCTCTATTCCCTCCCAGGTACTGGATGACATACAATCCTGGGAGCTCTGGTCCTTACAAGGACTTTCCCCACCGAATCCTCCACGAGCTGGAACAAGGTTCTGAACAGTGATTAAAGCTCTTTCCCTCCCAGTAACTAGACAACAAACTTGGCCTTTGATGCGCAGACCCCAGCAGGGGGTCTCCATTGTATTCAGCACAAGCCCCTCCCAGGAATCTCTGGGCTTGGGAGATAATTGTGTTAAAGACCGGTAAGCTAATTATCTCCCAGAAACAGAGAGCCAAACACAAAAATAGAAAACATAAAAATACCTCAAAATATCATAAAAATATATAATTACCCCACAAATAGCACATCTTGAAATAGCCCTGATCCATGCACTGTAGGGGAAACAAAATAGTTCCAGGGTGCTTGGTGCTTTTTCCGGTCCACTTTCGTGAGCTCTCGCAGCCGTAATACGAGGTGCTCTGTCTGGATCTTAGATAGTGTGTGTTCCCCTTGGTCTAATGCACCTTCCCTCCAAAAAGCTCTTTAAAGTGGGTCAAAACCGCGAACCAAGTTGTCTGGGACCGCACTGTCACCTCATGCCGAAAACAGTTCCATAGTGGTTGCGGCTAAGTACCGCTGAGGACTATTCGTGAGCTTGGTTCATGCGGACGGCCATCAGAGAGCTAGCGTTCGGTTCCATTCGCAAGAAGGGTAAGTGCCGAACCAGGGGCAACCAGGAACAGCTACTAATGGCAGCTGGGCACAGTAACTCCCAAACGGTATCCCAGACCTGGACCAGAGTCGGTGGGCAGGAGACCGGCTTCCACACTCCTCCAAGAGTCCGTGGCAAGCTTACGTGGGAAGGAGCGTTTGTCACACACCTATTCAAACAATCCTGAGCATAAGGTAGGACCCCCTCTGCTGTTGGAATGTTTTGATCCACTCCCATCATGTTCACTGATCCTAATTATTATTGTTATCAAGTACCTCAAATACAGTAGGTGGAAATACAGAGTGACATTGAAAGTGTCACAAAGACAGAGAAGTATTATAAGACAAAATAAGTTTATAACAGACAAGGAAAATTATGAAACAGGCTCACAAATGTCTTTGGCCTGAAAAGTTGCACTTTTGATTCTCAACGTACTAGTGAGGTATTCTCAGCTGTTAATGAAGAGCAGTTTTTTCCCACACAACCCCAACATTGAAGAGGAACAAATATCAAGACGACATACAGTATCAAGAGAGCAAAGAAAATTACTTGCATCCAAGGATGAAGGACATAGTTCCTATAACATACCTCTCTAAGAGGATCCTCACTGAACTTTGCACCTGCTCAGGATCTGGACCTATGTAACACACTATTGGATGTTAATAAGTTTGTGTGATCATTGGTCCAGAAAAATAATTTTGCATTAATAGGATCAGAGCCCTAGATAACTCTGACTAGAATGTAGTTGGTGAATAGAATGGCCTGATGTTCAGAGATTTGTGTGCAGTCACAGATCTACTTTCTCTGGGAGAAATATGGAATGTTGTAAATGATGAAGGAATTGTCAGGAATGGTTGTGTGCCCCCAACAAGATATTAGCAGCAACTAACAAAGTCACAGTAGGAGACAGGCCTGGACAGGCCGTCGGGAAAACCTGGCCAATGCCAGATGGGGATTATCTCCCCCATTTGGCTCATGCAGAGCTGGCACTTTCCAACCGTTTTCCATGACAAGCCGGTGGAGAGATCCAAGATCTCCCTCACTGACCCACAGGCACTTCACTGCGGCAGCCGGCATGGGAGGGAAAGGGTAAGATCGGGGTGCTCTAGCTTCCAGCTCTGCTGGGTTCTTACTTTTGCCAGGTCGGAGCGCTGTCATGGTTACCATGGCAACTCTTCAATCTCGCAAGTCTGAACCCCAGGAACTGCTTGTTAGAATTTACTCACCACCGGACCACTAGGGCTTATAAACAATGTGCCTCCTCCCAGAGAAAATTAAGAAGGGAAAGGGGATATAAAGTTTAATAATTTGTTTAATAAAAAAAAAAAATAATTTAGCGTTGCTCCCATCTGCCACCCCCCCACACACAATACCCCCTTACACACACACTTCACCCCTCACTCACTCACGCACTGCACCCCACGCCCACAGACACTAGACCCCTCACACAAACACTGCAACCCTTACTAAAGCACTGCACCCCACACCCACACACTGCACCCCTCTCACACACACACTGCATCCATCACACACTGCATCCCTCACTCACACACTGCATCCCTCACACACACATTGCATCTTAAACACACACTCACTGCACCCTCACACACAAACGCACACACACAGAAACACACTGCACCCAACCCCCACACACACATTGCACTCCTCATATAATGCACCTTTCACACATGAACACACTCATAAAACACTTCACACACACATTGAACAACTCACACACACTAAATCCCTCACATACACTACATCCCAGACACACACTGCAACCCTCACACACACACACACTGCACCCCACACACTAGATTTCCTATAGCCTCTACATATCTTATACACACATTCTATCATTTACACACACTACATCCCTTACACACTCACTGCACCACTTGCACACACTACATTCCAGGCAAACACACACTACATCACTGATACATACCCTGGATCCTCTACCCACACACTAGATCCTCTACACACAATCTGAATCCTCAACACAAACACACACTACATTCCTGACATGCACACTCTGGATCACCTATGTGTACACTAGATCCCCTGTACACAAATACACACTCTACATTTCCTAAACACACACTCTTTACAGCCCCTACACATACTACATATACAGCCCCTATGCACACTCTCGCTATACTCCCTTTACACACTATGCCTCCTATATACACTCTCTCACTCTCTACAATCCCTAGCCTCACATTTTACACCACAAACACAACACAACTGAAGCTGGCCTATTTACACAAAATACCATACCATACACGCAGCTCACTCTACACATGCAATCCCACAAGCAGTTTCCAATACGCTTTCCTGGCCCTTTTGTCCTCTGGTATCCCACTTATATAGAAACCAGAGACAAATCACAAGCACACACAGAGCAAGCATGTCTTTAAATTTGTCATCACCAAAAATTGGTGATGACAAAACACCCCTCTTTTGCCCTGCCCTATCTTACTGGGCCGCTGTGATTAGAAAATGCCCGGCTCTGGTAGGAGGGATTCAATAAGTATATTGTGCGTCTGTGAATGTATATACGTGAGTATGTGTACTCGTGACTGTGCCTGGACATAAGGATGGCTCAATGCACATTGCACACACAGAAAGCTTGTTTGTCTGGGGGGATTAAGTCACACGAAGTCAAGCATGCATTTGAGGTAATCATCTTGTAGGAGCCAATGAAAACCTACAAGAAAGTATGTCTACCGTCAATCGTCTCTGCAGTAGTATGTTATTAGCAGTAGTATATTAGTAAATGGGTGATGTCTTGGTAGTGATAGAGTTAGTACAGTAATGTGTGTAAAAGGTCATCATGACATCAGTGAATTAGACTTTGTACATTTGTTTCACAAACACTGAGGGTGACCCCTGCCCCAGCACAAGGACCAATTCCTAGTGGTGGCTGGGAGGTGACACGGAGCCTAGGGATAATGAAAGCATTTTGCAATAAGCTTGTGACACCGCGTTAGACTTTTTTGGGAACTGTGGTGGAGAGAGAAAGAGAGAAAAACTGCACTGGAAAATTTAACCAATCCGAAAAAGCAGTATATTTGAAGAGAAGGTTAACTCACTGGAGCAAGAGGAAAGTAAGCCTTTTGAAAGGGAAGCTCCAGGGAACATGGAGATTAACACGAAACAGGTTAGATGATGTGTTAATGTGGATGACTGCAATAATAGTAATAATTTGTCTACTATTGCAACAAGTATAGATACACAATGGGAAAAAACAAAAAAATCAAAACATATTGAGCTTGTTACCAGCATATATGCTCTCTATATGTATTTAGTTATCTGGTTAAGAGGCATTTGTGTGCAATGTTTAATGTAAAGGGAATTTTGTTGCATAATGTAGATGTTTTATACAAAACTCTGCTTGTGTATATCTCTAAACATGTTTCTGGTTCTTTGTCTGAAATCTTGTGCCCATGGACCATCAGGGTGTCCTCTCTTATCTTGTACTCTTCACTGTTCTGCCCCTGTTGGTATGTGGAATTGCTTGAAGGTGCATTTGGTTTTGTATAGAAAGACTAATTGAGTACGCAATGTGGCACGTTAGATGGTAACTTTGTAATCATAGAAAATCATTATAAAGTTCTTAAATGCTTCTTTTTCTTACCAACATTCTAAAGTTTATGGGCACGCATTCACATTACACAAATAACTAACTCTGAGTTAATCAACTATTTTAGCAGCTGGAGAGAGATTTTTAAAGTGACTTTTTACTTTTCCAGTCAAACCAAACATACATCAGTGGCCATGTAATAGATGGCAAAGAGCTTTGGACCTATAAACTAAGTTTAGTTCCTTTGCCTCAAAAAGAGAGTCTTCACCACAATAGTAAAAATGGGGGGATATGATAGAAACATTTAAATACATAAAGGGAATCAACACAGTAAAGGAGGAGACTATATTTAAAAGAAAAACACTACCACAACAAGAGGACATAGTCTTAAATTAGAGGGGCAAAGGTTTAAAAATAATATCAGGAAGTATTACTTTACTGAGAGGGTAGTGGATGCATGGAATAGTCTTCCAGCTGAAGTGGTAGAGGTTAACGCAGTAAAGGAGTTTAAGCATGCGTGGGATAGGCATAAGGCTATCCTAACTATAAGATAAGGCTAGGGACTAATGAAAGTATTTAGAAAATTGGGCAGACTAGATGGGCCAAATGGTTCTTATCTGCCGTCACATTCTATGTTTCTATTTCAAAAACCCCATAAGACAGATGTGCCCAATAGGTAGATCCCCAGATGTTTTAAAACTACATCTTCCATGATGCTTTATCGTTCTAAAGGCATTTTTAAAGGCATGCAAAGCATCATGGAAGTTGTAGTTCCACAACATCTGGGAATCTACCTATTTGGAATCAAATTGTCTGGTTTTTAAATATTATGAAAGATAATGAGGTGACACAAAGCAACTCACAAAAATAAACTAATCAATTGCAGAGATAAGATACATGCCACATTTCTATACATGCAGCATCTTATATCACAAACCAAATAAACTTTATCAGGTTTATTTACCAAACTCTGAATTGCAGTCAATTGAAATCCGAACTCAAAACGTAATAGAACTTTGCCAAGCCGTGACTATAAATTCTCCACAATTTGGAGGTTAGTGAATAAACAGTGGGGGCTGGTTTGTACTGCACAATGCCCACCACTTTTTGTTCTAACTAAAAAAAAAAAATCCAATCCACTCGTGACAAGGTGTATAATGTTTTGTCTTCTCGGCCTGCCTTTGGGTAATGGTCATTTCTAAAATTTAAATTATATTAAGTGTGTTTAGACTCATTATGTATAAATTTATGCATTCTACTGTTTGGAATACTTTGATCTAATTAGGTTTCTTATTGGCTAATATGCTCTTTTTTTGCTGTTTCGATACTTGATTCTGCTGAAAATATGTTACATATATAATATTGAATATGTCTTCAGACAGTTCTTTGAGCTCATTGATAGAATATGTACTTTCTTCTTTTAAATTCCTTGTCCCTGCCATAATTTGGGCCATGTTTATGTCTGATTATTCCCCTCTCTTTGCTTGTTTTCCCCCCACCCTCTTGTTTTCCTTATGTTGCGTTTGATAATTTGTCTGGCACACACAAATGATAGGGGTAAAGTCCAGGAAAGAAAATACAGAGATAATACGACTGTGGAGTTTTGTTTTCTTTACAGAGACACTATTATAAGACCTTAAAAGAAAACTGTCATCATTTCATTCACCATTATTGAAACTAAAAGATTGGTAATATAGCCTGTTTGGACATTTTTTGTAACACACCTATAATTAATAATTCTTATTAGTGTATATATTGCCTTACACTAGTTTACTTCTGTGGGGGCTGCCATCTTTAGTTCTGATATTAAGCACTGGAAATAATCCCAGAGTGCATTGTTTAGATGCGTACTAGCTCTTACCAGCTTTGTTTTTTGTCATATAAGCTTGGTTTCTGACAAAAGAAATTTAACCACTCTATGGCCGCCAATGGTCAGGGTACCATCAATATCCCTCACTAGAACCTACTTTATCCAAGTTTAATATTTTCAGCCTATATTGGCCATTTATAATAAAGCCAGTTATATGCTGATTGTTTTACATTAGTAACAGTATATCTTTTTGCATTTGAATTATTGTAGTAGGCAGAGGGTAACCTTATAAAGCTGGATTTTTACTGTATACGACTAGTTATTAGTCATTATCCCCGCATTGGTGGTGTTTCTTTCAATATCACTACATTGATCCTCCATCCATTCAGAATACTGTTCTAATATTCATGAGGTTCCATCTCCACTCAGTGGAGACTCTCTAGCCTCACTTTCTTTTTTTGTCTAAGTATAGGGGTTAAGCCCCGAGACACCCCTGGAGTGTCTCACTGGTGTATCAATTCTAGGACAGGGGACACCTACACGGTTACATGCTCTTTTAGACAGGTATTCTGGTGTGCCCTCTGTCACAGATTTTGTTGTGTGGAGTTTTTTAGTTAGTTTGGTTTCAATACCTTTACACCATTTCAGTGTTAAACAATATGGCTGGCTTCTTATCAGACAGAGCTAAAAAATGAATCTATGGCATACAGAGGCTGACTCGGTTTTCTCAGACCAAAATTTAACATGTTTTAACCTCCAGCCTGACATTACCTCTGCATTCAACAACTTGACAAGCCTGTTCAAACAACAAATTAAATCAGGTTGGGAGATAGCGTCCTTAGAAAACTACTTGAAAAAATAACTAATTCCGAGAGGGTTAAGGGTCCAAAACATCCCTGCATCACATACTGATGAGAAATAGTTTATCACAGAATGGGAAGAGGCGGCAGGGGTTTGCTCTAGAAATTTAATGGAAGTCCTCTGCATGTTTGAGAAAAAAAGACTAGAAAGAATTAACAAGGAGGTAGAGGAGGAAATCTAAAAAATCGGGGATAGTAACGACTTTAAAACTGGTAACATCTATCGCAAAACTAATAGAAAGAGGACAAGCGAATCTGAGTCAGACAATAAAACAAAGGGGCCCTCTATGTCATCTTACCCCAACCCTAGAAGTATACTAAAGAAAGGGGTATCTTTTTAGGGAGACCAAACATGGAGGACTCCTCACTACTCCACACGAGGAGTCGCTCCAGACCACAGTACAACAGACAGAGGAAAGTCTAATTACTACTGAGAACCAAGTAGTTAATCTGACAACTCATGATCTATCTATTCCGGAATTACAAATATTACACAGGGGTATGTCCTTTGTCCCAATAACCGAATGTGATCGATTCTGTTGGACAAATTGGACATACACCTGTTTGCGAGAAAGTTGGCCCTTCACAAGTTCCATTGTTTACAAAACGAAAAAAGAGCTATAAAACTAGCCCTAGATATGAATGACATAGCCCTGCTGGATATTTTCATCGATACTGACATGAGATATTGACCAATTTCAAGAACCCTTTACTAATCTGAGGAAAAAAAGCGAGTTCACACCCTACATATTAGAGTTTAAGTACATTGATTTATTTGTTGAACTTACATGTGGTGAATTAGAGAAAATAATTAACATTCAAGATCCGTCATTGAAATCAAGTAGTAACATCACGCCCTTAGAACAACAGGCTTTAAAACAACTTTAAAAAGTCATTGATTATTAAACCATCAGATAAATGAGGGAATGTTGCAGTGATGGACAGAGATCAATATGTTGAAATGGCACTGAGATTATTTGGGGACAGAGACACATATCGCATATTGGACGGAGACTCCACCCACAAGTGTCTCAAGGAACTCAAATTCCTTTTGGACGAAGCTCTTGATTCATCACTAATTTAAAGAGATGAGTACAATTTTATGCTAGTTAAGAAATTGCTACATTCTATGCTCTACCCAAAATTCATAAGAAACAACCTTTTTTTCAGCATTTACGTAGATCATATCCTAAGGGAAATTGTTAAAACCCTCCTCTCACACCTTAGAGATACTAAGCAAACTTTGAATCTATTGGAGAATATAGAAATTTCGAAACAAACAGCATTTTGTGTAGCTTAGATGTGGAGGGCTTGCATAGCTCAATCCCACACCAAGTGGGACTCACACATACAAATACAAGAGCCTTTCTAGAAACCCGCAACCCTTCACTAGGTACACATAATACCTTTGTCATCAAACTACTCCACTTCATACTTACTCACAACTTCTTTCTCTTAAAAGGAAAATACTACTACCAGGTGAGAGGAACTGCTATGGGGACGGCTTGTGCCCCCTCATATGCCAACCTCCACCTGGGATGGTGGGAGAGATCAAAGGTATTTGAAGGAGGATTTGAGGGGTATACCAGATATGTCACAATGTGGAAGCGTTATATTGATGACCTACTGGTAATATGGACAGGCACAAAAGAACTGTTCTATGAATTTGTAGATAGACTTAACTCCAATGATATTAATCTTAAGTTAACCTCTGAAGTGAGTGACAAGCAAATTAACTTCCATGATATCTCAATTAGCACGGACAGAGATGGTCAATTAGCAATGACCCTCTTCCGCAAGCCTACGGCTACAAATAACCTTCTCGATTGGGAGAGCCACCACCCGCCAGCACTGAAGAAGGGCATACCAGTGGGGTAGTATCTCCGTCTTAGACAGAACTGTTCCTCAACTGAGGATTTTAAAGGACCACTATAGTACCAGGAAAACATACTCATTTTCCTGGCACTATAGTGCCCTGAGGGTGCCCCCACCCTCAGGGTCCCACTCCCGCCGGGCTCTAGGGGAAGGAAAGGGTTAAACTTACCTCTTTCTCCAGCGTTGGGCAGGGAGCTCTCGTCCTCCTCTCCACCTCCTCTCCTCCTCCTCGGCTAAATGCGCATGCGCGGCAAGAGCCGCGTGCGCATTCAGCCAGTCTCATAGGAAAGCATTCACAATGCTTTCCTATGGACGCTGGCGTCTTCTCACTGTGATTTTCACAGTGAGAAGCACGCAAGCGCCTCTAGTGGCTGTCAATGAGACAGCCACTAGAGGCTGGATTAACCCTAATATAAACATAGCAGTTTCTTTGAAACTGCTATGTTTACAGCAGGCAGGGTTAATCCTAGATGGACCTGGCACCCAGACCACTTCATTAAGCTGAAGTGGTTTGGGTGCCTATAGTGGTCCTTTAAGCTGAAGGCCAGAGCAGTTCGACAACAATTCAAAGTCAAAGGTTACCCTAATAAATGTTTCAAAAAGGCTTACAAATGAGCACTACTAGCAAATAGAACTGATCTTTTAAAGGAAGACACCCCTAAAAAACTACACAAGAACAGATCAGATGCATAGGGAACTTTGACGCAGGATGGTATACAGTCAAAAGCATCCTCGAAAGATTCTGGCCTCTCCTCCATCAGGACAATCATCTCAACACAGTACTCTCACCATATGTATCAGTTACAGCAAGACGTGGGCATAACCTTAGAGATATCTTGATCCCAAGCCATTTTTCAACAAATCCTAAAATTTGCCGTTGGCTTAAGTCTCCCCACACTGGCACCTATCAGTGTTGGAGATGTAAAGCCTGTAGATTTATAGACAGAAACTGTAAAAGTTTCTCTATTTCACCAATACTGAAACATGCACTACTGACACATTTTTCAACTGTCAGACTACAGGAATTATATATCTCCAGACATGTAGCTGCCAGAAATTCTATGTAGGAGAGACCTGCCGCGCCTTCAAAAAATGCATACTTGAACATGTCAACTCGGTCAACCCCTCCAGGCACATTGACACACCCATTTCAAAACACCTCAAATTGCACCATGAAGGTTCCTCTGAAGGTATACGTTTTAGTGACATCAAAAAATACTGTGGGAGACAGAAAGGGTGACATTGACAAAAGAAAAAGAGCTTTTGGATATTCAAATTAAAAACTTTATTCCCTCTCGGTCTGAATGAGGGCTTCTCGTACACCTCGTTCATTTCAGAATAGTCCATAGATTCATGCAATAATGTAATATAGCACTGTATATAATTTCTCACCACAGTATCCTGTTTAGAGTAGAATGATATATTTTGTTATTTTTTTGTAACATACTTAATTTACTTATATTTATTTGTATGGGAATTTGGTCTGGTTACCTTTTTCCAGCATGTACCCTTTTGTTGTGGTTTATATGGCCTCTCAATCCATATGGAGGCTTTTCCTATTGCAGTAAGGACCAAGCTACGATTAAACAGCAGGAAACACTCTTAATCTTGCCTTCACCAACCTCTGTACTGCTTCTAATCTCTCCAATATTCCTTTTCCTCTATCTGACCACCATTTGCTGACTTTTGACATTGGCATACCTAAGACCCAATTGACACCATCGTCTGAACATCACTCTCACAGAAACCTCCAATGTCTTAATCTAGAGCATTTCTCCACTAATCTCCAAGCTCTCCTTTTACCTGTCTCAAACCTCACCTGTCCTAGTTCTGCAACCTCCTTCTACAATTCCACCCTCTCCTCTCAACTAGACATCATGGTACCTTGCACATTTAAATGCTGCAGGCGCCCCCAACAACAACCCTGGCACACCAAGCTCACTCGATACCTCCAAAAATGCTCCAGAACTGCTGAACGCTGTTGTAGAAAGTCTCACTGTGCATCTGACCTTCTCCACTATAAAGTTATGCTGAGCTCATACAGCTTGGCTCTTTCCTCTGCAAAAGTTAATTACTTCAATACCCTCATAACCACGCTCTCCCGTGAACCCAAAGACTATTTCACACATTTAACTCTCTTCTTCGCCCTGCTGTTCCTCCTCCACCTACTAACTTGACCGCCTCAGACTTTGCAACTCACTACACTGACAAGATCTCTACAATCAGAGAAGAGATATCTCATATTTCTTCTTCCCCTTACAATACTTCCTCTAACTTCACTCCCTCTGCTGTTCTATGTTCATTTGCACCCTCTACATTGGAAGAGGTTTCTGCTCTGCTCCAGTACTCCTGCCCCACCACCTGCTCCCTATATCCAATTCCCTTGCATCTCATCCGTACTCTGTCTTCTTCTCTTTCTCCACCTCTCACTAAAATTCTCAATCTCTCTCTTTTCTCAATCTTGACCCTAACTCCCCATCCAACTATCGTCCTATCTCGCTACTGCCTTTTGCATCCAAGATCCTTGAAAGAATTGTGTATGTGAGATTGACAGACTTCCTCGAGTCCAACTCTTTGCTAGACCCGCTTCAGTCTGGTTTCCGCAATAAGCACTCTGTGGAAACGGCACTGACCAAAGTATCCAATGCTCTAGTCGCTGCAAAATCCACGATAGCTCATGCCAGCAATAAAATAACATATCAGAAATCAACAACATGGCTTCTAGTGAGATTGCACATTTTTTGTAGTATTTGTGTCATTCAGTCTAGTTTATCACATATAGTTTGGAAAAGGAAGGTGTTAAGACGCCGGCCCGCATTTTAAAGTTAGCTATCTACGGAACTTAACAGGAGCTCGATGTTTCGTAAGACTAGTTGGGCTTAGAGTTGTAAAGTAGGAGTTCTATTGAACCTACAGATATACTAGGTGAACTGAATCTATCATATTAGCATACAGCTGAGCTTTGTAGGTTATTCAAAGTACATTTAGAGCAGTAATCATGCCCAGCTTTGTAGCATCTGCAATCTGTAGCATCAGCACTTTACTCGTCATTCTAAGCCCATAGATGGGGGGCTGATTGTCAAAGGGATGGGGAGTCCGTGTGTTAAGTGAAGTGTGGTCTGGGACTGAAGGACCCGTCGCTCGTTGGGGAGTACTGCTCGTGGTAGGGGGGGTTAATGCCTTCTGGTGTGTGGGTAGGGTTTTGGCTATGTGAGGTGAGTCTGTCAGATGTGTGTGTGTGGTTGGGAGCTTGGGGTCTGGTTGTGATAGTCCATGTGGTCTCCGAGACTCTTTGGATACCGTTGGTGCCCGGGTTTGGTGTTGGTCCCCTCTAATGCCTCAGGGTTTTGCGGGCTTATGGTGTCCTGTCGGGGGATTGCGATTCCCTGGCTGGGTCTTGTGTGATTGTCTGCGTGTCCCATCTGTTTTAGTTAGTACAGCCGTTGGAGTGTCGCCCTTGTGTTGTGTGGGTTTGGGTGTGTTTGAGGGTGCTATGTTGCAGTGTAATACCTTATTTGTGTAAGGTAGTGGTAGTGTAGGTGGGTCTTATCCGTTGGGTGGTTCGTGTTGACAGCGGTCTCTGCACGTAGCGTTAGCATAAAATCATAACAACAAGTTAGGAAATCAAGAAAATAAAAACGTAAACTTGAGAAGCGCAACCAGTAAGTTTAACCAACCCAGTGAGGGTAAGCTGCAAGTCTGTCTTTGCATGCCTCTAGGAGAGTTCAAGTAGTGGAGTCTCCATAGGCGGCTGATGTTGCTCCCCGAGGTATGAACGGGATCACTGCTGCTGGGTCCCATGTGTGGGGTGGGGAGGAAGTAGGGCCTGGTTGTGCCATGGTCAGAGCGTCCTTCGGTAGCCCCAGAGTGGGGAGAAGAGCCTGTGCCTCCTGAAGGCCTCCACAGGTACCTTGCTGGAGTTCTACCGTGCGCTGTATTTTCCATCTGTACTTGATGCCTTTAGATCGGAGGAGGGAAGTAAAGGTCTGGAGTGATCTCCTCCATGCCATTGTGCTCCCAGATAAGTCTGCAAAGAATGTGAGCGGCATGCCTTCGAAGGTGTACGGTGTGTGGTTCCGGACGGCGGCCATGACAGCTGCTTTGTCCTTGCCGCTTTGGAATCTGACCAGGAGGTCTCTTGGTGCTGAGGCTGGTGCTTTAGGCGACTTTTGCAGGTGGAATATTCCCTCCAGTCCCACCTGTTTTGCTTGCTTAGGTGATATTAGCGCTGTGAGTAGTCTCCTTAGGAGGTGTGGTAGCTCTGTCTCCGGTCTGTTCTCTGATATGCCTCTAATTTTGAGGTTTAGTCTGCGCCTCTGGTCTTCTAGTATTGAAAACCTTGTGTTTGATTTTGCCTGTTGTAGTTGTAGGTCGTGAACTGCCCGTTGGAGTTCCGCTGTTTGCTGGGTGTTATGGCGTGTGTCATTTTCCAGCGCCCCCATGCGGCTTGTGAGGCCTGGTATGTCTTTCCGGAGGTTGGCCATGTCTGCTTGTATTGTGCGCTGGAGGTCTGCAATCAGATCCCTCATGATCGCCGTTGTCACCGGGGCTGAGTCTGGGTGAGAGGTCTGATGGCCCTCTGCTCCGGCGGGTATCCCGCTGTCAGCCCCAGGGAGATGTCATCGGAAATCTCTGTGTCGTCGTCTGAGAAATCGGCCATTTTAGGGTCCATGCCGCTCTGGGCCTGGCGCCATAGGTCTCCTTTATTCATGCCCATTTTCTGCTTATCGGGTCTGGGCTTCTTAGTTTTTCTCCCCATGTCATAGGGGTCAGTTGCAGGTATGTGATATGTGTGTTGGGGGTATTATAAAACCCTTTAATTGCCAGTTAAATCGGTTGTCTGCACGGAGCTCATGTAACGTGCGTCCATCCAGGTCAGTGGCTTGGTTTCGCCCCCAACGGTTTTTAAGATAATCTTTATTTTGGGCACATTTATTTATTATTTATTTTGTTTGTCTAACATGTCTGGTTATCTCCAACATGCTTAGCGGCATGATGACCTAATAATCTCTTCACATTTTCATTTTTTTCCTCTACCTGTCTAGTAAGATTTAAAGGGAGAGAAGCTGTTCTATTTTTTAACTTACTCTATATACTTCGGTCCTACTTTATCCAAGTTTAATATTTTCAGCCTATATTGGCCATTTATAATAAAGCCAGTTATATGCTGATTGTTTTACATTAGTAACAGTATTTATTTTTGCGTTTGGATTATTGTAGGAGGCAGAGGGTAACCTTATAAGGCTGGACTTTATTAGTCATTATCCCCGCATTGGTGGTGTTACTTTCAATATCACTACCTTGATCCTCCATCCATTCAGGATACTGTTTTAATATTCATGAGGCTCCATCTCCAAACAGTGGAGATGCTCTTGTCTCAATTTCTTTTTTGTCTAAGTATAGGGGTTAAGCCTCGAGACACCCCTGGAGTGTCTCACTGGTGTATCAATTCTAGGACAGGGGACACTTGCTCTTTTAGGCAGGTATTCTGGTGTGCCCCCTGTCACTGAATTTGTTTTTTTATTTTTTGAGTACTCTGAGCAATTGTCTGCCTTTTGAGGTTGTTGTTTTTTTTTTTATTTGTGAACAAAATTTTATTGGTTGATTCACAATGTTAGTATGAAAGGTTGGTCTATAGGTTAGGTGTCAATATTGGTCTTGCAGGACCTCTTACATAAACTCAATAACTGTATAATCGGGGACTCACAGGTCCAGTTGTTAACAATGCTCATGACAAGGAAAAAACTGTGTCAGTTGTATTTGAAAACATAAATAGTTAACATAAAGAGCAAATGATCATATGAGTTAAGTTACTGTATGTTCCTGGTGACCCATCAGTTTGGAGTTAACTTTGCCCCAGCAACCCCCTCCACCCCCTCCACCCTTCATATCCGACCATTAGTGACCCATAGACCGTCCCGTACGGACTAAGATATCCTCTGGGCAAAGCCTCTCTCTTGTTTGCAGCAGCCTGCCAGGCTGGTGACCCAAGACATCAGTGAAGGGCTAGTGTATTTTCCCCATCACCTCCCGCCCCCCCCCTTCAGCAAGGATTACCTGCAGTCAATCTATATGTGAGCAATTACTAAAGTTCTTCTATATAGGCTGAAGTCAGTCACTGTATCCAGATGGTGTATATCTGTAACCGATCCTGAGCTGAGAGAGTAAGCTCTTCTACCTGTCTCAAGTCCTCCATTTTGGTATACCAAAGATGACAGGGCGGTGGGGTGTCCATCTCCAGCACAGGGGAATTACCTGCTTAGCTACAATGAGAATGCATATGGTGACGGATTTTTTTGCATCGAGAAGTTGGGACTGTGGTGTGGTTCAGAAGAAAAGGGGCATGGTATAGATTTGGCGTATTGTCTGAGAATTTTTGTAGGATGGCATGGATAGCCACCCAGAATGGTCTTATCTGTGGGCATTCCCACCATATATGTAGAAATGTGCCTATATAGGACTGGCAGCACCAGCAAAGGCCATCTAGGCTGGGGTTGATGGTCCTTAGGAGTTGTGGTGTTTTATACCAAATATGCTGTTTCCCATGTCTTGCTCGCCAGGGCACAGTGGTATACCAGTTCACAGATCTTTTTTCAGTAGTTTGGCGTAAAGGTTTTCCCAATGGCAGTTTCTGATTTCCTTATAAAGAAGGATGGTGGTACGGTCCTATTGAGCTGGAGTGTAGAGTATAGGTATGAGACTGAGTGTGGCATGATCCTAGTGTCAATACCGGGAAGTCCAGATGCCTATCAGGGGATAGTAAGCTGCCTCTTAAGTTTAGCTCTACTGAGCTAAACATTCAGGAAGTAACAGGACAGGTTGTCTGATAGACAGCCAGGGTGTGTAATAAGATTAATTTGTGCTAAAGTGCCAATTTCTAGAGGACACACTCTTCACTCATATAGCACACCAGCAAGTTGACATGTTTGAGGGGCCCAGAGTGTCTCTTTACGTGTCTTGAGAAGATCCTGGTTCTAGCAGGTTCTATTTAGGAACAGTACATGTATTTTTAGGCATATTACATGATTTACGGTTAGTTAGTATGAAGTATTGAGTCCTGCTATGTCCCAAGATAAAAAGGTGAACAATTTTTGAGTTTGTGCAAGTTCCTGGATGGAAGAGTGACCGTGGTATTATTAAGGTCACATTTTGCTTGATAACATTTCAGCATCTGGAAAAATGGCCTAGAAGAATACTTAATAATTTCGTGTGAGAAGAAAAGGACTTAATAATTGTATATATACAGTATCTCAGAAAAGTGAGTACACCCCTCACATTTTTGTAAATGATTTATTATATCTTTTCATGTGACAACACTGAAGAAATTACACTCTGCTAAAATGTAAAGTAGTAAGTGTACAGCCTGTATTTTGCTATCCTCTCAAAATAACTCAACACACAGCCATTAATGTCTAAACCATTGGCAACAAAAGTGAGTACACCCCAAAAGTGGAAATGTCCAAATTGGGCCCAAAGTGTCAATATTTTGTGTGGCCACCATTATTTTCCAGCACTGATTTAACCCACATGGGCATGGAGTTCACCAGAGCTTCACAGATTGCTACTAGAGTCCTCTTTCACTCCTCCGTGACGACATCACGGAGCTGGTGGATGTTAGAGACCTTGAGCTCCCCCGCCTTCCATTTGAGGATTCCCCACAGATGCTCAATAGGGTTTAGGTCTGGAGACATGCTTGGCCAGTCCATCACCTTTACCTTCAGCTTCTTTAGCAAGGCAGTGGTCATCTTGGAGGTGTGTTTTGGGTCGTTATCATGTTGGAATACTGCCCTGCGGCCTTGTCTACGAAGGGAGGGCATCATGCTCTGCTTCAGTATGTCACAGTATATGTTGGCATTCATGGTTTCCTCAATGAACTGTAGCTCCTCAGTGCTGGCAGCACTCATGCAGGCCCAGACCATGACACTCCCACCACCATGCTTGACTGTAAGCAAGACACACTTGTCTTTGTACTCCTCACCTGGTTGCCACCACACACGCTTGCCACCATCTTGACCAAATAAGTTTATCTTGGTCTCATCGGACCACAGGACATGGTTCCAGTAATCCATATCCTGAGTCTGCTTGTCTTCAGCAAACTGTTTGCATGGTTTCTTGTGCATCATCTTTAGAAGAGACTTCCTTCTGGGATGACAACCATGCAGACCAATTTGATGTAGTGTACGGCATCTGGTCTGAGCACTAACAGGTTAACCCCCCCACCCCTTCAACCTCTGCAGCAATGCTGGCAGCACTCATACGTCTATTTCCCAAAGACAACCTCTGGACATGACGCTGAGCACGTGCATTTAACTTCTTTGGTCGACCATAACATGGTTCTGAGTGGAACCTGTCCTGTGAAACCGCTGGATGGTCTTTCCCACCGTGCTGCAGCTCAATTTCAGGGTCTTGGCAATCTTCTTATAGCCTATGTCATCTTTATTCTTTTTTTCCGATCCTCAGAGAGTTCTTTGCCATGACCTGCTCCCCATTCACACCTGAGACCCTGTAACACTAACAATTCACATGACACCAGGGAGGGAAAATGGCTAATTAGGCCCAATTTGGACATTGCCAACGGTTTAGACATTAATGGCTGTGTGTTGAGTTATTTTGAGGGGACAGCAAATTTACACTGTTATACAGGCTGTACACTTACTACTTTACATTGTAGCAGAGTGTCATTTCTTCAGTGTTGTCACATGAAAAAATAAAATAAAATATTTACAGAAATGTGAGGGGTGTACTCACTTTTATGAGATACTGTATATACATACATAACTATGACATTAAAGACACTACAAAATAGTTCTCTACTATCTGACCAAAGTTTACTTTCTCTCTAAGGGCAGCACCATTTCATTTCCGACCCATGAGGCACAGCTGTGTGGCTTACAGAGTCTGGAACTTCTTGATCTACTCTTTGATTGTCAGGATGGAATCTTACGCAATGAAGATTTGTCTGCAGGGTCTGGGTGGTCGGCTTCAGAACCAAGTGTAAGTGTATACAGACAGACCATTATATTTTCATTATCATTGTATTTCTTTGGTCACCAATCACAATTTTCGCACACGCAGATAACCACACATGATAAAGAAGCACTTTTATCCTCCTTGCTGGCATCAGCTGACTCTCCCTCAGACTCTACTCTATGGTCTCCATCGGCAAGTGATAGTGGAATCTCTGAAGACGCCCACTCAGAACAGAAGGACAGTCCATCCCAACATCAGTACGAGGACGCTTGCCATAAAATGTCAGATGTAGGGTGGCTAACTGAAGCAGATGTTTCCCTAGATCTGGGTAAGCATTGGAGGTACAAATCATGAATCAGATAAAAGGTAAACTGGCTAGTTAGGCAATGGCAGATGGAATACTCTGAATGTGGAAAATATGTAGTATCTTAGCTATAGCTTATTGTTGGTAAATTGTTAATACGCAGATGCTTTGGATGTGATATGAGATGCTGTGTAATTACTGAGGGATCTGCCGTTGATACATATATGGAAAGAAATGGCATAACCTAAATTGGCCTCTTTATGACACATTTACTTATTTTAATCTATAACAGCAAACGGACCTCAACAAATCTCTTTCTAACCAGTATGCCACATGTGAGTTTTTTCCCCATCATTTCACTTGTCATATGTCAGTCAAGATCACAGTTAAATGGCAGTTTTGAACTCTTGTGGTTTTCCTTAAAATATATACTATGTGTAGCCTATGTACTACAGTTGTAATCAAAATTATTCAACCCCCATTGAAAATCAGTTTTATTGTCAAACGTTACAGACTTTCAGCTGTTTGCAATGAACAAATTGTTATTATTATTATTTATAAAGCACCAGCAAAATTCTGTAGAGCTGTACAATGGGTGAACTAACATTAACAGACACGTAATTGTAACCAGACAAGTTGGACACACAGGAAGAGAGGGGTTGAGGGCCTGCTCAATGAGCTTACATGCTAGAGGGATCAAACAAAACAAAATCAAATAAAAGTAAGTGAAATAGATTAACACAACTAATGCTTCAAGTGGTTTCTCAAAATTCAGCTGAAAATTCAACTTTTACAGATATAGATGGGGGTTTCCATTCGCCCTCATTGTCACTCACAAAGGCGTAACATATACAATCACAACACACCAGGATGTAATGCCATTTATTCAACTCACAGAAGTACGTATCATGGATTGGTACGCCCCTGACCCAGCACAGATGACTAGCCAGCAATCTCAAAGAGGACGCCCCTCACCAAAGAATCAAAGAATTGGACAGACGGATTCACGTCACCGAGAAGACAGCTACTCAGATCCGAAGAATACGGAGTAACCTGAGACACAGTAGTGCGCAGAAGATCCAGAGGAACCTCCATACTGCCAACAACTAACTGACATAGAATATCCCATTTCCTACCCTTCCACAGACATCACCCTTACAAATCCTAACACGTTGGATTTTAAGATGGACTATTGAACTTGATCAGCTCTCCTACCAACACCAGCAGGACTACCCCAGGCAGCCGGATAAGACATCCACTGTTTCATATTTATACGCTTCAGAGACGGCATCTATTAGGCTATCACGTAGATTACTGACTGTTTACACTAACCTGTGAGAATGCCCCAAATACAGGACATACGGACTCACTGAACTTAACCTCAGGTAGTGTTTCATAGACTCCAGTCTTCATCTGAAGGGTCGTATAGCAGCATATGCCACTCATTTTATGCAAATTTTCCCAATGCAATGCCATGTCTATGTATAATAGCAATGTAATTTTATTTTGGAAGGGCGCATGGGGTTGCTATGTTCGCCCTAGGGGGGCATACATGGATGAGAGACAGGGACCACAGAACTAGGTTTATCACAATTCAGGGGTAACAGAGAGGGGAGGGGGGCAACAGTAAAGCATAAGCAGGCATGGAAATACTAACAGAATACAATCATGTGGTATAACTCTATATAACTACCTCTGGACTCAGCGCACACATCAAAACTGCAACTACCCTCAGGCTTTTACACTACAAAATCTACAACTAACACACTTATAATATTGTCAGTTGACAACAACTATATCAACACGCTAATAGGCGCACAAATTCCACCTGTACACTAGCAAACGAAGCAAAGTGCTCCTTCACCCCCCCTCCAATAATACCAGCGGTGTCACACACCCTTACATTGACCCTCTGTGGTATCGGGAATACTGCAGAGGCCGACATCAGCCAATACCAGTTCTTTGGGTCACTCAGTACCCTAGAATTGAAATCTTGTATATAGTTTTATTGTTACTTGTTTATACCTGGTACCAAAACAACTCCCCACAACTACTTAGGCCGCAAGCCGAAATACAAGGGAGAAACGATACAGTCAAGAAAAGTTTTTCACACTTCACACTAGCACCGGAGAGGCACCCCATTCATACTCTTACCTATCCCCTTCCCAGCAGACATGACATTACCGCCGGCCACCATCACTATCCTCACACACAATGCTAGGGGCCTCAATATACCCGAGAAACGATACCTTGCCTTGGCAGATTACCACAAACAGAAGGCCGAGGTAGTTTTTGTCCAGGAGACTCATTTCAGAACAGGTTCAGCTTCCTCACTCAGGGTCCAAATCCAGGGGAGTGGAAATCATACTGAATTCTCACATACAAGGAACACGCAAAAGATGAGCAAGGGAGATTCACCACGACCACCTTAGCAAACATATATCTACCCAATAGGAAACAACTCTCAGCTCTCAACAAGATACTCAAAAAACTGGGGTCTTTCACAGAGGGACTCTTAATCCTAGGGGGGGACTTCAATATCTCACTAGACAGCACTCTAGAAACTACCTCCCACGCTCACACATACCTCGCATCAACTAGATCAAATACCCAACGCCTATTAGACTCGCACCAACTATTCGACTGTTGGAGATCATGTCACCCATCTCAAAGGGATTACTCTTATTCCTCTCATACAACAGGCTCTTACTCGAGGATTGACTTGTTCTTCCTCCCCCACAGGTTCCTCAACCTGATATCCTCTTGCTCATATGGCCCGATCACCCGGTCTGACCATGCTCCACTTGCCATGACCATAACTATCCCTTCCTTATACAAGTCAAGGTCCCAATGGAAACTTAATGACACACTCCTAAATCACCCTGAAATATTCAACCGCCTTTCAGCAGAATTAGACCACTTTTTCGCCAACAACCAACACCCCAAATCCACTTACCCGAATAGCTGGGAGGTGCACAAATGCACAATCAGGGGTACACTCATCCAACTGGCCTCCAATCATAAAAAGCAACAGATCACACATGTAACGCAACTCCTTAGGGAAATCAGGGGGCTGGAGCAGACTCACAAAGCCAACCTAACTCTGGATACATACAAAACACGATCCAAAAAAGAACAGAACTCAACATTCACCTAAGTACCCAAACCAAACGTAAACTGACACTCACGAAGAGCCTTTACTACGCACAGGGAGGCAAATGCAAAAAAAAAAAAGAGAACCTTTATAGCCGCTATTAAAAATAGAGAGGGCAAAAATTCTCACCTCATGCCAGACATAACCAAGGCCTTCCATGACTTCTATTCCTCACTATATAATTTAAGGACCACCCCCTCTCCACTAGAGGACATCCAAGAGTTTCTCGCAAGTAGAATTTCGGCCACCATACCGGCTAACCTTAGGCACTCCCTGGACCAACCTCTTTCCATTCAAGAATATCAAGAGACGATCAAACGTTTACCATTGGGGAAAAGCCCAGGCCCAGATGGCTTTATGGCAAAATACTATAAAATATTTTCAACACAGCTGGCACAACCCTTCCTAAATTCATTTAACTACCTATTGCAATGCTCCACTCTCCCACCACAATCACTAAATTCCAACATCACACTCTTGTCCAAACCAGGCAAAGATCTCACACAATGCAGAAGTTATAGACCTGTAAAATCTGGTTTGAACGATTGGCAACATTAAATCTTCTTAATTTCTTCTTGTCTTCAGTTGATTGCTATATATATACGTCTTTTGTATATATAGTCTTGGGCCAAATGCTCGCCACAATAATATATGTCTATATTATTGAAAAGTACTAATACGCAATCTGACTTACGGTTTCTTCAGGTTTATTCTTAGTTACTAATACATAATAAAACAACAAAGGATGTTACAGGATAATGGATGTTCATCAGCAGATGGTAATTGCTGTACTTCTGATGGGAGAGTTACATCGTTGTACAGAGCCAAGAGCCAAGAGAGAGCGACCTTGTGTCCCTCTGTTACTATATAGATGTGCCCATACTGACATTAGAGTTTAACTCTAGCCATATAAGGACAAAACCCCCAACTTACATTCCATAGCTCTCGGACAAAGAAAGCCTTGTGACTTATACCATCTGTTACTTATGTCAATCCACACATCCATATATAATCATTAGAAACATAGAATATGCAATATTCTACAGACCAATATCCCTAATTAACATTGACCTCAAATTATTCACCAAAATTTTATCCAATCGCTTACGATGATTGTGAGAGGGAGATGAGGAGAGGGAGGGTGGGTGATTGTGAGAGGGGGTAGGTGATGGTGTGGGGGTCCTGAGAGGAGCTCAGGGAGGAGGGTGAGGATGATGAGAGTGAGGGGTCATAGTGAGGGAGTGAGAGGGGGTGTGATGAGAGGAGAGTATTGAGGAGGAGGGGGTGATGGGGAGAAGGAGAGTGAGTGATTATGGAGAGGGAGGGTGATGAGGAGAGAGAGGGTGGGTGATTGTGTGAGAGGGAGGGGGATGTGAGTGTGGGGGTGAAGTGAGAGGAGGCTCAGGAGGGATGGAGGGTGATTTGTGAGGGGGTGATGTGAGAGGGAGGAGGTGATTGGAGGAGGGGGTGGTGTGAGGGAGGGTGGGTGAGTGAGGAGGGAAGGGTGTGAGAGGGAGGGTGATGAGGGAGGGAGGTGGGTGATTGTTAGAGGGTGTGGTGAGAGGGAGGGGTTAATGAGGGAGAGGGAGGGTGATTGTGGGAGGGGGTGGGTGATGGTGAGGGGGGTGAGATGGTGTGGGGGGGTCTCATAGAGAGAAAGGGGGGTGATGAGGAGAGGGGGGGTGATGCAGCGGGGACTAAAAAATTACCTTAAATCCCTGGTGGTCCAGTGGGGGCTGCCTGGTGGTTCGGTGGGGTCCCTGGTGGTCCGGTGGCCATCATTTCCGGTCTGCAGCTCCGCAGAGCTGCAGACCATTTATCTTGGGAGACCCAATCAGAGCGTTGCCGTGGTAACCCTTGGCAACGCTCTGATTGGGCAGTGCTCGCGAGACACATGGTCTGCAGCTCTGCACACTGCGGAGCTGCAGACCGCTGGTCTTGGCGATGGGTGCAGGAGGGGCAATGCAGTCTGCCCCAGGCACCCCCCTAGTGAGTGGCACCCAGGACGGACCGCCCCCCCCGCCCCTCCCTTAGTATGCCACTACATCAACCCTCAGGCACAGCATCACACATCTGGTGGTCCTGCCCAGAAATACAAATCTACTGGAGGCGCATTTCTAGCCTCATACAGACGATACTGGGGGAAAAACTGACCACAACCCCAGATTCTTTCATCTTCCTTCTCCCACCACCAAACTTTCCCAAAGAAAAAACTCAACTACTCCTACATTTGATAACAGTGGGAAACCAATTGATCTCTATATACTGGAAAAAAATCAATCCCGCCGCACATAAGAGATTGGATCCAAAGAGTGGAAACTAATCAAGGGCTTCATTAGTTGAACCAGATGTCCTTGAGTTGGAACACTTGAAACTGAACTGGCTAGGGGTTTGTTGAGTGTCACGTTTGAATGCATGTTAGAATATGAGTGAATTAGTCAAAAGAATGGTTTACAAAGTTAAGAGAAGACATCAGGATACAAAAAGATAGCAAAGGTATCCAATGTTCCTAGAAACATTGTTGTAAGCATAGTTTGCAAGTTTAAAGTTGAAGGAACAGTGATTACAGTACCTGGACAGGGCAGAAAAAGGAAGCTATCAACGACTGCAACCAGATTTCTGAGAAAGCATGTTGTAATTAACCTTTGGGTGACTGCAAAAAACCTGCTGCAAGACTTGGTGGCAAGAGGCACTGAAGTTTCATTGAGCATAGTAAGGCGCATACTAAACACAGAAGGTTTCTGTGCCAGTACTCCAAGACGTACACCATTACTGACCCAAAAGCACAAGAAAAGCCTGCTCCAGTATACTCAAAATCATATAAATAGGCAACAAAAATTTTGAAATTCTGTTCAGTGGAGCGATGAAACAAAACTGGAACTTTTCGGCCAAATGGATCAATGGTATGTCTGGAGGAAAAGAATGAAGCATACACTGAAAAGAACACTCTGTCTACAGTTAAGCCTGGTGGTGGTTCAAAGATGTTCTGGGGCTGATTTGTATCCTCCGGGACTGGAAACCTGAAGTGTGTGAAGGGCAAGATGGATTCAATAAATTATCAGGAAATCTTACGAGAAAATGTCATGCTGTCTGTGAGGAAGCTAAAGTTTGGGCGTCATTGGAGCTTAACAAGACAATGATCCCAAGCACACCTCAAATTCCACCAAGGGTTGGTCACAGATGAAGTCCCGGAATATTCTACAGTGGCCATCACAGTCACCTGACTTGAACCCCATAGCTAATCTCTGGTGGGATTTAAAGAAGGTGGTTGCAGCACGCAAGCCCAAGAATATTACTTAACTGGAGGCCATGAGCAGTTGGCTAAGATTGGTCAGGAACACTAGCAGAAGCAGGTGTCTGGCTATGCATCTCATTTGCAGAAGGTCATAAGGGTGCTCTACACAGCACTAAAGATGCTTGCCATGAAGGGCTTGAATAATTGTGAGACTGGAAAAATCATAATAAGTTGCATTTTCAGTTGAATTTGGGGGAACCACTTGAAGCATTCGTTGTGTTGAGCTATTTCAATTGATTTTGTTTGATTTGTTCACTGCAAACATCTGAAAGTCTGTAAAATTTTACAGTAAACCTGATTTTCAATGGGGCTTGAATTATTTTAATTACAACTGTATATATATACTGTATATATGTGCTATATACCAGTATAGTCCAGTGGTCAATGTCAGATAATCAAGCACGTGACCTACAATGTTTTGTTAGAATATCTGTGGAACCAACAAATGTTTTCTTCAGGTGGCACATTTTAACCACACTTGTACTTATTCTACTCCAGATATGTGGGGTGAACAATACTACAAGGGTGACGGTCTTGGACTACCTTCTCAACCTGCTGACCCCTACCACCAGCTAACAGTGAAAGATCTTCTTTTATCCAACAGCTGTGATATGGTATGAAACAGAGCCCACGTATGTTCAGAGCTATGCAAACTTTACCATCTGTACAACACCCCTCCAGTGCATAATGCTCATTGGCTCTTTTTACGCCTCAATTAACATTTTTTTTACATGTATTTAGCAACAGGTAGCAGTTTCCCCGCATAAAAGTTGTAGCTTTGGGACTGGTGGTGAGCTTCAACTGACTGAGGATGAGAGAAAACTTCTCAGCAAAGAGGGGGTAACATTGCCTACCCAGCTTCCTCTCACTAAGGTAAGCACACCACCAAGGGTATAATTATTGTTTCTTGTCACATATTACCAAAACTTTTTGAAATCCTAGTATAAAATGAAGTAAGCTATTAACCATCATTATTAGCAGCCCGTTAACGACTGGACCATGCAGGAGGCGCTGATGTAGCACTGTCTGCATGGCCCTAGTGCCTCTATACAGCACATGTGCGTTTAATGATGTGCTCGCACTGTGCTGCCCGGGGACATTTTTCTGGTGTTCCTGAATGTCAGATACCAGGGGACTATAGGGATGGTGAGACAGGACCCTGAGATCAGGACTGTCCTGCCAAAAGCGGGACTGTTGGAGGTACAGAGTAGGGCTGCATAAAAAGTGATATAACTCCTAAATTGCAGAGAATTGAACAGTGGGACTGCAGAAGCATCATCTATACACCAAAACTACTTTGTGGTGCTTAGAGTGACCCTTTAATGTAAGTGCAATTATGATAGTAAACATATGTAGTGGTTCTGGTGTCTACAGCATGTCCCTGCACGCCTTCCAATGCAAACGCTGCCTTTTTCAGAGAACACCTCAGTAACACATCTAGTGGCAGTCACTCAGACGGCTTCTGAAGATGTTTGCTATCTCATTGCTGTACAGTGTGCAGCGCCTACATTAACTGCTCCTGCATTGATTTAATGCATCTCTGTAAAGAGATGCTAATTAGCACATGTCTGTGTTTTGTCGTGCATGCGCAACTGCCTTTTTTCAATGCTTTCCTATGGGAAAACATTGGATTGGCTGAGATATTCGAGAATGATGATCTCATACATGGAGATGGGCCAACCGCAGCAAGACCAGCAGGGTGAGGGAGAAGGGTAATTTAAAAATCTTTTAACTCCACAGAGAGAGGGGGTCAGTCATCTAAACAGCCACACCAGCACTATAGTGTTAGGAACACATGTTTGTATGTCTAATACTAATGTTTTCCTGTACATTAAGGCCTATATTTGCTAAAATACTGAACAAACCTGCAAGATGTGTAAATAGAAAATGCCATATAGTAAAATATAAATCATGTTCATTTATGAATCCATGGACAATGTCCAATTTAGTTTGGTTTCTGAACTATACAACAATGTATTATATTCCAATTTTGGTTTGCAAATTTTAACTTAGCTTATGGACTCCCCCAACAGTACGAGGAACGCATATTAAAGAAAATTCGACGTAAAATCCGCAACAAACAGTCAGCCCAGGAGAGTCGGAAAAAGAAGAAAGAGTATATGGATGGGTTGGAGACCAGGTAAAAATGTGTAATTGTTAATTATATATATATATATATATATATATATATATATATCAGGATAGAATATACATAAGGAATACATTGGGTCTAATACAATAAATAAATAAGTGATTCTTTGGCGACATCCTGTGGATAAACTATATGTTACACCTGTAATACAGAGTTTGGCCTCTGAATTATATGTTCCAATGCTCACTAACCAGGATATACCTTACATCTTAATGATTTTAGCCTTCAGAATTATTGGACCATCCGAATAGTTTGCAGGTAATAGAACCAAGTAAAGACATTAGGATGCCACATTTAAATAATGGAAAAAAAACTTGTACAACATTTAAATAACAGATGGGACAAAGTTGTATTTCAAGGGTTGTGTAGCACCCACCAACTTAACATGTAACCAGATGCCCCTGATCACCACTGTTATTAATTAAGGTGAGTGCTAACAGTATTAATTGTTAGATGGTCTAAAGCAAATCTGACTGTAATTTGACATAATATTAAAGATTTTGGAACCTTGCTCATATGCGTAAAGACACAGTAACAAGAATATTGGAAAGTGATAACACATATTCACAAACATTCTTTATTGACTTCTTTCAGGATGTCAGCTTGTGCTGCTCAAAATCAGGAGTTACAGCGAAAAGTCCTGCAGCTTGAGAAACACAATATGTGAGTAGTTATTTTTAACATCGTAACTTAGAACAGAAAATACCAAGAAGCTAGCCAGCAGCTAGTTTACGGCGGGAAGGGGAAGGGAGAGGAGAGCCATCCTGTGATGTATGTTTCCTATGAACTTCTCATCATTTTATCTCTTTACTCTACAGATCTCTTATCGAGCAGCTCCGTAAGTTACAAGCTCTGGTATCAACATCTGCAGGAAAAGCAGCTCAAACTGGGACCTGTGTTGCAGTGAGTATAGTATAGTTGCCCCACTTCTTCACTTGTTCCCTTATATATACTTATCTCCTCTATCCATTGAATAAATACATTATATTAAATATTGTATGAAACCCTCACTGAGAATGGACGATAAACATTTATAGCTCGTTTTTGGGCTACTGTCATTAAGGAGTTATCAAATGAAATGGCAGGCAAGGTTCCATTGCAGATATAGCAATATCAGATGATCATTTTGCTTCCCATAGATCCTATCAGTGAAAATGGCTGAAATCCCTCCAAGTACAGCGAGGGATAGTCACCAGAACAACTACAGCTTAATGTAGTTGTTCTGGTGATTATAGTCAGTCTCTGCAAGTTTTTTGTAGTAAACACTGTGTTTTCAGAGAAAAGGCAGTGTTTACATTACAGCCTAGGACACATCCAGTAGCCACTCCTCAGATGGCTGCTAGAGGTGCTTACAGGAGCAGTGCTGCACAATGTGCAGTATGCCATTCAGTTTCTCCACCATTGAGACACTGAACTTTCCTCATAGAGATTAATTGATTCAACGCATCTCTATGAGGAGATGCTTATTGGCCAGGGCAACGTTTGGCTCCGCACTTGGCCCACCTCCTGAGAATTGACAATCTCAGCCAATCCAATGCTTTCCTATAAAGGTAATATTTTACTATATTTACAGGGGCTAGATAGAGTTTTTAACACTATAGGGGCAGGAATACATGTTTGTGTTCCTAACCCTATAGTGTTCCTTTAAGAAAAGTTTAACCCAAATGAAAAATAGCTTGCCATATCGAACATTGTGAAACTCCTACAATTGGCATGTTGGACTTCCAAGATGGCCATCTAGATTTTGGAAAAAACCTAAGAATGTAATAAACACTTTTTTTTCCTTAGCTTTCCCACTCCTGTACATTCTCTTACATTCTTAATCTCCACGTACTTTTCTTCTGCTAGCAGCTTCTATGTTTAATTCCATTCTAGCTAGTGTCATATAACGAGAAAAGAAAGTGAGCGCTAGTTAAATTGGCAACAACCCTAAAAAGGGAGATCCCTCAAAACCCTTAAAATAAAAAGATAGAAAAAGAAAAAAAGGAAGTAAGGGCTGCGCCAATTCCTACAGTAAGATATAATACAACGAGCTGCAGAAATGAGCAAATATAAGAGAATACAATAGTACAAAAAAGGGGGATAAAATATTCAAATATCAGTAAAAAGGAGTCCAATGGGAAGGATCTTATATTTGATCTGAGTAAGATCCTTCCAATTGGACTCTTTTTACTGATATTTTAATATTTTATTCCCTCCTTTTTGTACTATTGTATTCTCTTATATTTGCAAAATTTTGCAGCTCATTGTATTCTATCTTACTGTAGGATTTGGCACAGCCCCTACTTCCTTTTTTTTCACTAGTGTCATATAACCTTATAATGTAACCATGTAATTGCAACCTCTAATTGCTCTTTTTATTTCACGTTATGGTTTTAGGTTTTGCTTTTGTCCGTCTCTCTCATCATCTTCCCGTCCCTGAGTCCCTTTGCAAGAAAGAAAATCCAAGAGGCGGATGACTTCCTTCCTGTTAGAGGTATGCGCATGTCAAGATCTCAAACCGTGTAATTAGTATCCACCCATTTCAGTAACAATACGATGGTTAATAGGTTGAAACAATGAGTTCAGCATAATCTGTGGATAGTTAGCCCATGGAGTTTACAAAGACATTTAAACTGTTCAAACCTCATATTTTGTGACTGGTTACTATTTATCTTGTCTTTTTACCTTTCCCACAGTTTTTCAGTGTTTCTTTTCTATGGTATCTGCTTTCTCTTCCATTTGGGTTCTGTTTCTGACACCTTTCTGTTCTAACTCCACACTACCTCTCTTGGCAATTTTATCGACGACCTGAACCACCTCTAAACTGGTGACACTAAAATATGGCTATCCTAACTATAAGATAAGGCCAGGGACTAATGAAAGTATTTTTTTAAAATTGGGCAGACTAGATGGGCCGAATGGTTCTTATCTGCCGTCACATTCTATGTTTCTAAATATACATTTCTTCGTTAGAACTCTTTCCTCCCCTCTTTGGTCATGTCTCCAGACCTCTAATAGGATATCTGCTTGTTACTTGAAAGGCAGTTACGATTATGGAGTCAAAAAGGATTTTTTTCCCTTTATGTAGCCATCGTGTCAGACTGGGTTTTTTTCCCCCTGCCTTCTTTTGGATGAAGAGCATAAAACATGTGTTTTAAACTTGGAACTCGACAGACTTTAGTCTTTTTTTTTTCCAACCTAGATCACTATGTAACTATATAAGTCTCTTCTAAGCCACGTTCCTTCTGTTTCCCCTTTGAACAATATCACTCATGATGTACCAGTCATCCTTTAGTTAATTGATACAAACATCAGCCCTATCCTGTATGCCCACATCATTTAGGTAAATTTTGGATCCACTAACTCACAACCTGTTCATCTCTAAATTCTGCTCCTTTCACATAAAAACCATAGCTCATTTTCTGACACTCTAAAGATATAAAGATGCAACCAACATGCTTGTTTATTCTTTGTCTTCTATCTCAATTGCAGCAAATCACTCAAGCAAGACAATCACGTTCCTTTTTTTTTTCTTTTTCAATTCTTTATTTTTGAAGTGCAGTAAAAATTACATGAATTGGAATTGACATATGATATATATGTGAACAGTAACTGGAGATACATAAGTATAACAAGTAATGTCAAGAGAGGCTGATATTTGTAAAACATTTTAAACAAAATGAATCGGTATGTCAAGAACACATTTAGAAGACATAAGAGAAATCAGGCTGTATCAATTTACTTTTTGCTTAATAGGAAATACCACTGGGCATAAAAAGTTACAATGAAAGAACAGGTAGCCTATATCTCGGCATGTAAGAAGCTGTATCTGGTTTGCATTAAGCCAGCTATACTCTACCCGCCCTGGGCCAAAACACAGTCCATGGAACCTGTCTCACAAGTCTATTGTTGAACCACAAGCAGGTCCCGGACTCAGGGCCTAATGACAGGCTTCTGTAGCACGTGTTGAGCAAGGGCCTTTTGATGATTAAAGCGGCATGTATGGGAATGTCCTACGATGAACTGTTGCCCAAGAGAGGCGCCCAGGAGAGGCTCCCAGCAAGACTGGGACGACAAAACTGAAGCTGCTTTCAAAGCACCTCCTCTTCTTCCCCACCATTGGCACTACGTCTTGCCAAGCTGGTTTTGGCTAGGCTTTGCGTCGGAGTGGGTCAGGTTGGAGCAAGGCGCAGTGATGACCCTCGGTGTTAGTTGCTGGATTCGAATATTGTTTCAGAGGAAGGCTATATGAACCCAGAAGTCCTGGCACAGCTTGTCAAATTTGATTTCAAAGCGTTGGACCATAACCAGGCTCACCAAGCCCGATTTACAGAGTAGACTTTTGACCGCTTGTCCCTGGTTTTCTCATTTGTTTTTTTACTTTTACTCATGTGTATCATTTACCTTTACATTGATATGAAATATGTTGATGCTATATGAATAAATAATATCAAAACTAATATATTAGCACAAACATTTATACTATTCTCATTAGTCTTCTCTAGGTCACTGCACGAATCTGCTTCATCACGGGTCTTCCAATTTCCAGATGAACCCCAAGGTTCTAACCATTGGGGTGGTCAGAGCAGCCCCACAAGTGACGCAGAGATGGGACCACTTAGAAAATACTTTGCAGAAGCAATGATGAATGAGTCAAGACATCCACTGGGGCATGAAATACTTGAAGTAGCCAATCACACAGGACTTCTGAATGAAGAAGTGGCTTCCAAGTTGGAAAAAAGCTTACTGAGTCAATTGTACGGTTCTTTAAATGTCCATAGAACACATAACCAGGTGGCTCAGGTTACTTGGAATGAGACACTTAATGGGTATGAAGAGCTGTAATCCTACCCCTGAATAAGAGCGTGTAACTGTTAAAATGTGTCTGTCCCAGACTGCATTAACCTCATAATCTGATCCTCCTCTTTCACTCATGCTGCAGGTTCATGGTACCCACATCAGCCCATCCTTGCAAACTCACTGTCTTGCTGTTATCTTCGATTCTGGCCTGACCTATGCATCTCACATTCAGTCTGTGGCCAAATCCTGCCATTTTCACCTTAATAACATTGCCCGTGTCAGCCCCTTTCTTACACAAGATGCTATGAAGGAGCTTGTTCATGCTCTAGTAACCGCTCACATTAACTACTTTAATTCTATTCTAATTGGTCTGCCCAGAAGTCATACTGCCTCGTTAGTCCATTATGAATGCTGCTGCCAGACGGATTTTTCTTCTCACATACCTCTCCCCTTTGTCAGTCCTTACATTGGCTTCCTGTACACTATGGGAGTCAATTTAAAATACTAACCCTTACCTATAAAGCTTAACACAACTCTAGTCCCTTTTACCTTTCTTCACTGATTTGTAGGTATGTCCCTTCTCAGTCTCTCCACTCTGCCAGTGACCTTATTCTGTCCACTGCTCACTGCTTGCAGGACTTCTCGGGGGAGGCCTTTTCTTTGTAACATCCTGCCTCCCTCCATCAGACGCCCCTCTAGTCTTCATTAAAGAAGTCATTTAAACCCATCTATTCAGGAAAGCTTCTGGTCTCCTAGAGTAACTTCTATCTCACTAACCTGTCTCTTGATTTTACTTAAAAGGCCACACTCCACTCTCACTTTCTGGTTCTGCTACTTTCCCACCTTGCCGTCTGGTTGCTATCCTCCACGATACCCTTTCTATTGTGTTTTTAAACCCATCCACCTCTAGACTGTAAGCTCGATTTAGCAGGGTCCTCATCAACCTATTGTTCCTGTAACATTTTGTAATTGGCTCATTTATTGTTAAATCTCCCCCTTTATAACATTGTAAAGCGTTGTTGAATAAGTTGGCGATATATCAATGCCAATAATAATAATACAAGATGTAGTGAGGAATAAAAATGATATCCTAAATTTGCATACAGTGAACCCATCGTGGTGTTCGGTGTCTTCTTACCTAGACAGTGATTTCAGTAATTCAACTATGGGATACAACCAAATCAGAGAGGATCACGTACAACAAAAATAGACTTAGAACACAGAGCCTTCTGTTCATTGCTTATAGGTTATTTAGTAAATTTATTAGATAAAATCCAGCCGATACACAATTACCAACATGGTTAGCACTTTGTAGCTTACAAAATAGATATTGGAAAGATGAAAAACAGACGTAAGAGAAATCGAACAGACGAAAAAAAACACATACGTAACGTACAGAAACGTTTTAGGTATTACATTTAAGTTACGTTTTAGAAAAATCCAACAAAGCACATAACATACATTCTCTCACGTCAGCAACTAAGCAAAATTAGTTGGAATACATTGGATCTTTGAGTTATTTGATAAAATAATTTAATTTGATCTAAAGTTAAACAGGTATATTCCAAACAGCGTAAGCTGCTACGCTACATTGTGTAATTAGGAATCACATATCCCTATCATATCTACAGAGCTTAAACCCCCATAACTATAGTAGTGTAAATAAGAAGAAAACAAGTACACTATAGCAAAGGGATTTATTAATATAAATGTGACTTCTGCAGTCTAGAATCTTATTAAGAAAGAGAGCATTGATTCATTTAGCACAGATACATAAATCAGGCATGTAAGAAATTGTTCTATTCAGCTTAGTGATAATCTTATCTCTACCTAGTAAACAATGATGCATGATCACGGATTTCCCAATATTAAACCCTGTTTTGTGACCCGTGCACTGAATTTGTAATTTACCTGCATTACGATATTCACTGATTTCTGTAAGAAGCCCTTTGCATTGTTCTGTACAGTTTTCTTTTGCATCAAAATAATTTTTGTATAGATTTCTCAATAAAGATATTTTGTATGATATGAATGTAATGTTATATGTTTATGGAAAAGTAAAGAAAATCCCTTAAAGGAACAACCCAAGTACCATAACCACTATAGCTTAATTCAGTGGTTATGGTGTCATGAGAGTTTCTCATTACATAATAAAGACAGTCGACTGAGACAGCGTACCGAGTCACTATGGGCTCAATGCGACTCGGGTCAGGTAAGCTCAATACAGGTCAATCAAAACAGTAGAGCGGCAACAAGGCTTAGTTGTAACAGAATAGGCAACAAAATATGGGTGGGGGAGAAAATCACAACAGTGGGCAGTGTAGGTCAAATCTGCTTTCGCCACAATGTCAGGTGGCCAGGTGGGTCATCACTACATCCCTAGGAAAAACTGAACCACTAGGCTGGGATCCCAGGATCTTGCAGTGGTAGATGTGCCTGCAGATAAGAGCATCAAACTATGACCTCCCGTGTAACAGTGTAAATGTGGCGGTAGGATAGTAGCTATCAGATGCCTTAAGTAGTGCGGTAATTCTTCAGGCTGAAACGTGTCAGGCACGCCTTTGATTTTGATATGGTGCCGCCTGTAATGGTCCTTCATAAGAGCCATGTTAACCGTTATTACTTGTTGAGAATATTCTACCATCTTTATGGTGTCCTGCATGTTGGACAAATTTGTCCCGCAGATCCATAATGTCCTCTTCTGAGACTAGAACCTTTTCAGTGACTGCCTTGACTCCTACTTGACCACTGCTATGTCAATTTCCAGCAGCTTTTTGAAGTCTTGAAGGATTGTCTCTCGGTGTGCCAAAGGTACTGAGAGTTTGTCCCAGAATGTAGGCTGCTAAGTTGACTCAATTGGCTCCATGGAGCTAGGGAGGTTCCATGGCCGCCATCTCGTGCTGCGATTGCTGCTGTAAAAGGGTACCAAAACGACGCCCCATGGGAACGACGTCCCATGTTTGGTGTGTCTTCCGGCTGCTTGTGTTGAGCAGACTCGGCTACTTGGCAGCGAACTCCCGCTGAGGACCCGGCCAGGAGTAACTCTAACCCGGTGTGAGGTAGGTCACAGGCCTGTGCTTTAATTTTTGCACCTGCAGGGTGTGGCATGCCCCCTGCAGTCTCACTGCTCAATTCTCATCTATTTAGGATTTACGGTACTTATGCAGCCCTAGTCACACCTCCCTGTAAGCAACATGCACAGCCTTCATAAATACTTTGTGAAAAGTGAGCTCTAATGTTTTCACTTCCTTTATTGCAAATTCTGTTAAATTAGAATTTCATATCTCCTGCACTATTAGTATGTTGCTAGACCTTGCAGGAGGTTCTTGTATGAGATTAAAACCTCTACAGTGAGTTAACACCAGACTGGAAATTAAGTTTTTATTTTTCATTCAGGCAGTTTGAACTGCATGAACAGAAACAAAGGTGATTTAACTCCTACATGGCAGAGAACTGAGCAGTGACACTTCAGAGGCATGATCAATACCCACAAACTGCTTCATTAAGCTTAAGTTGTTTTGGTGATTATAGTGTCCCTTTAAGGAAAGCTGGATACGAAGCATATTTTTTGCGCACTCTTTCTATGTTCACTTGTTCTAACACCCTAAAATGAAGGAATAAAGGTTTAACATAAAAAGCATTTTACGCAACTACAGCTATAGCAAACTGTGAGTGCTTCAAATTCAACACAAATGTAAAGTTCCTGTTTGGTGCCTCTACAAATCATATATTATTCTACCCTTTGTTTAAAATGTATTACTATTTTATTAATCTGTACAATACAAAGATAGTAGGTTAAAGAATGAACAATACAATTAAGGGGAACACATTGCACGTCAGATACAAATATCATTGCATTCATTGTAGTACTGTACATTGAAGAGTATTTAAAAGTGCATCAATTGGATAAACACAAAACTTAGACAAAGAAAAGAGGAAGATAGGTAACAAGGGAAAAGGGGCAGGTGAGGGAAGAGGGGTAAGAGATTTAAGAGTGATGTTACTCCAAGTGAGTAGAAGGGAGTTATGACACAGCTCAGTTTGCTGCTACTTATGCAGGATATTAAAATCTCTTACACAAAACAGGCCAGCAAGCCACACTTATGAGTACCTACTGAACCTATAGTAGTATAATTCACCTACTAGATGCGATTGCTTTTCCAACCCAAAAAAAAATGGACTAGAAAACAAATTTCAATTAAATCATATAAACAACCACTTTATTATTCTGCTTCCCTTTTAACATATTTATTGCCACTTTAACCCCTCAAGGACCAAACTTCTGGAATAAAAGGGAATCATGACATGTCACATGTCATGTATCCTTAAGGGGTTAAAAAAACACGAAGAAAAGATGCCTTTTTAGGACAAATGGAAATTGTAAGATGATGATAATTTACTCACAAAACGATTACATGCAATACACACAATTTCTGCGTCTGGGATGATTCAATGCATCCCTATCTGGAGCGTTCAGTGTCTCCATGCAGAGTGTGGAGACAATGTGCAGCACTGCCTCAGGAAGCACCTCTAGTGGCTCTCAGGGGAGTGACCACCAGACGTGTTCCTAGGCAGAAATGTAAACACTCCATTTTCTCTGAAAAGACAGTGTTTACATTAAAAAGCCTGCAGGGACAGGCTACATTCACTAGAACAATTAGCTTAAGCTGTAGTTGCACGGGTGACTATAGTGTCCCTTTAACATTTATATCTCACTGAAGCACTGAGACAATTTTCTTTTGCACCTTCGGCATATCAGTAGTTTCACACTGATACACTATCACTAGAAATAGTGTGTGGCTGGGCAATTTGATTATCAGTGCTGTAGTACTAGCCATGCCCATCTATGGTACAGCATTGCTCTAAACCAGAGGTGCTCAAAAGGTAAATCCCAAGATGTTGTAGAACTACAACTCCCTTGATGCTTTGCATACCTTTGGAATGTTTTTAGAATGACAAAGCATCATGGAAGATGTAGTTTTAGAATATCTGGGGATCTACCTTTTAGAACCCCTGCTCTAAACCATAAAATATGTTCTCATATACTGTGCATGTGGATTTTGTTTTTCCATCATGTAGAGATTTTTAATTTTTGTTTTAAAACACTGATAGAATGTATGGTTGGTACAATTTAATACAAAAATACAAATATTAAAGTTTTTCCCTTTTCTTTAGAATTTCACTTTAGACAGGATCGGATATTATGCTGTGTTTTTCTAATTAAACAGTTTTTTATATTGTTTCTTTTCAAAACCAATATAAATATTTCACCTAGCAAGACCTACGCAGAACTAATGGAATAACAAAACAGGGTTTAAAAATATTAATTAAAAAAAACTAATAAAAAGGAAATATGATAACATTGATGTTGAGCTGTGCTAACATCATACTACAAGCATTTCTATATGTGTTTTAATGTTATCAAATAATAATTTGGTCCAGATCAAGGTTAACAAAAAAAAAAACAAAAAAAACATTAAAATCGGAATAAATTTCACATCATCGGGTTGTAATTCTTCCACAGTTTTGGGTACTACAAAACAAAACTGGCCTTCAGATGGCAAACCAATAGAAAAAATTTGGAATGTATTAAGGGCTACTGCTCTTGAAGGCACTTTAAATGTTACTAGTGGCGTACACACAATTCACGGGGCCCCGGTGCAAAACTGACAATCCATGTCCATTGGGTGGCCCTGACAGCATGGGCCACCCGATGGACCCCTTGGACGGCGGCCCCGTCAGTTTGCCACGCGGGCCGGGGCCGCAAAAGGCGGTGGGGTACCCGGTCGCAGGTGTCTGCAGGGCAGCCAGGCCTCCTGGAGTGACGGGCCCGGTTGAAGCTGCGACCGTGGTACGTACGCCACTGAATGTTACCATTGCAGATCTGATTTAGAGAAAACAAACAAAAATTCACAGACCAAACAAACTGTAGAAACATTTTTGACTTGTGTAACAAAAACAAATGTGATATTTTCTATACATATATAGGATTGATAATAACTAATACACTTCTAATTTATACACAGACTGGCTCAACTTTTAATCTCTTTTGCTCATGAGGAGACTCGTCGCAAATTCCTCTCTTGTCTTGGTTGTCCTGAGGGGAATCCAAAACCTCATTTTTTAATTTTATGTCCTTGGTTTTAAAGTCTGGATCATTGTCTTCTGTCTTTAACGGCAACCCTGCCCACATAGGTATTTTTAAATCCAAACGTTGCATGAGCTGCTTCATCACCTCATCAACATATCCATGAATCAATAGGTCAGCGTGTCGATCCTAAGAAGAGTACAAGCACAGTAATTTTCAAAGCAAAGTGTTTAGTAATGCAATCCCCAATGTCACAGTTGATTATATATTTCCTACCTGTTCTATGTTAAATTTTGTATATATTGTGCATTAATATTGTTTTTGTATTTTATTGTACCCTATTCTATCAATGCAATGTTTTGTGGACCTAGGACATACTTGAAAACGAGAGAAATCTCGATGTATCCTTCCTGGTAAAATATTTAATTACTAAATAAAAGTTATAATAAGGATGAATTTCAATGGTTCTTAATTAAAACGGTGCACATAACTGGAAATGGATTACATATATTTACTCTTATATGTGTGGAAACAGAATCAAATAAATGACCAAATCATTAGCTTCGAGATCAATGTTTCTTTATAATACAGGTAGTCCTCACTTTATGACTGACCTGTTTAATGAGGCTCGGACTTATGACCAGCTCTCTAGCACGGAGCTTCAACGGATTCCCCACGTTAGAGATTTGGGAATTTTCCCCGAACACAGACCTGCACTGGCGCGCATGATCTTTAGCGCACCCTCATTTACCGACAAATCCGTTTTATGATCGAGTCATTAGAACAGAATCCGTTCGGTAAGTAGGGGGTGTCTGGACTGATAAATGAAGTACTATTATGTACCATGTGTTTGAAATACATACTTTTTGCTACCCTGGACTTACATGTTTTGTTGGTTGGAGGTTAACTATCACCAGTTTTCCACCCTTCTTTTTGGTAAGGAGTGGAAGATTGCCACTAGGTTTGATTTGCAGGGACGTTCCGAGAGTGATTGAGAGGTCAGCGTTCCTGAGGATACAAAAAAATTAAAATAGTGCCACAAGAAAATCCAATTTAAATGTACATACATTATAATTATATATATATACACACATACACACACACACACATTATATATATACACACACACATAAATAAATACAATTCTCCTATGCAAGTAGTCCTTCTCATCCATCGTATGTTACCTGCAAGCTTCATCGGCCATGTTGAGATCGCGATCAGGAAGAGAATCCTCCCAATCCAAGATTGTGTCAATTAGCTTCCCCCTAAAATAAACAAGACTGGATTGTTAGCAATATCTTATATCAATTTCTTTTTTTGTTGTTGTTGTGCACAAGATATACAGACATGCTTACCGAGCCATGATAGCGAGTGTAAGCTTTCCAGAATAGACAATAACATGGCATGAAATATATAAGGCACATTTCTCATTATTAGTACATGTTAGAGAAGCATGGCTCGTTGTGGTTTAGAACCAGGTGTCACAGACTAAGAGTTCTAACTGTCCTGCATGGGAGACATTGGAAGTGAGTTGTTATGTGCTATCTTGTGTTGTGAAGTCAGGCTTTGTATACCACTGGAACTTGACTTACGAGATAAGGTATACAGCACACAAGTATAGGAACATAATAAAAATGGATGGAGAGTAAACATAACAATAATAATTTTTGCTAAACTTATGCTGTAGATGCCTGAGGAGAAGAAAGCGGCATCCATATATGGCTGGACAACACCCACAGTATGTGGTAGGGATGCACAGTGTGACAGGTCCAGAGTCACCCTATGCCCATGCTTGGGAGGCATTCAGTGGGAGGAAGGTTGTCACTGCACTTAATGGCGCGGTGGGAGCGAGGAAAGATAACCCTCCAGCTCTAGGTTAGCGTGAATGACTGCTTCAGTGAGCCTTGAGCTCTGATTCTTGGGAGTTCCCTTTTTTCCCCTTTTGGGAGTAATGAAGTGTCTTGCTGGACTGTCGCGGCCAGCGGCGGATTGTTCTCCGTCTGCGTGGGTGATGCTGTGGGGCTGGGCCCCTGGTAGCCTTTATCCTGAGCGGCCTTGCAGTAGGCAGTAGTGGTTTTTGAGCCTCTGGTGCCAGAGATGGTGTGGTTTGGCCAGCGATTTGCAGACAGAATTTTTCACATATAGCGTCAAAGCGGGCTCTCCATCTCTGGCACTCCGTGTCTGCTTGGGAGCAAGGAAACTCAGTCGTGGCAGCCATCTTGGGTATGTCGCTTGGGTTCATGCTAGCCACAGAAAGCCTTCGTTGAGGAGACAAGCTTGCCTAGTGGGGACCGGGATATCCCCCACCGGTCCAAAGGGGGGAGGGTGGGGATGCACAGGGTCTTGCCACCGGATTGCCTGGCTAGGATTGGGCGTGGAGATCAGCCGCCTCTCCCGCCGCAGTATCACACCAGGCTGAAATCAGCTGGAGGCTTTTGCTTCATAGATGCATGTGCTGCCCGAGTCAGGAACGGCACAGAGTTCACCCTAGGTGTTCCCGGCGTTGGTACCGGTTCAGGAAAGGTGAGTAGCGGGGTGTTTGCTCTCCCAAAATCGGTAATTTAGCAGGGTTTGTACAGAACCCGTGCCTCGTGCAACTGACCAGCATGGCTGTCAGGCCCCGCCCCCTGCTTCTTTATTTTTATCTGTCACAGAAGGCTGTGGGAGACTGGGAGCTCTGAGGGGTGAAGACTATGTTCTGTCCTCTTCCTTCCGGCGAGGTCCTTATATCAATTTCTAAACGGAGTGGTTGCAGCAGAAATGTTTGCTTACCGTTTTGCCGTTTCCCTACATATAGGGAGCGCCAGTGTGACCCGCAGTATTGCTTTCTATGCTTTTACTATCTGATTCCAGATTACTTTCTACTGAAGAGGAGGAGCAGTAGAGAATAGGTATTATTAAAAGAATGGACTGGAAGTTCTGGGAAGTATTTTGCTCTAATTTATTACTTCAGTAACTTAATCTTTGGGTTTCATTTTGTACATAACGTGTGCAGAGAATTCAAACCTTTGCTTTCAATGCAGCATTGTCAGCACCCATACAAACAGTACATATATAACTGACAAATACAGAAAGTTCTAGTTCAACGCAAAACATGTATTGAGTCCATATTAGGTTAAAGGATCTTAACATGTATAGCTTGGAGGAAAGACGAGACGGGGGGGATATGATAGAAACATTTAAATATATAAAGGGAATCAACACAGTAAAGGAGGAGACTATATTTAAAAGAAGAAAAACTACCACAACAAGAGGACATAGTCTTAAATTAGAGGGACAAAGGTTTAAAAATAATATCAGGAAGTATTACTTTACTGAGAGGGTAGTGGATGCATGGAATAGCCTTCCAGCTGAAGTGGTAGAGGTTAACACAGTAAAGGAGTTTAAGCATGCGTGGGATAGGCATAAGGCTATCCTAACTATAAGATAAGGCCAGGGACTAATGAAAGTATTTAGGAAATTGGGCAGACTAGTTGGGCCGAATGGTTCTTATCTGCCGTCACATTCTATGTTTCTATATTTTAAAAGGGCAGTAAATGCTCAGAGATAAAAAATGATAATTAGGTTGGCAAGGGGTTGGTAACAAAAAGGGAAATCGGTTGAGGGAAAAAAAAAACAATTACCCAACCTCCTACAGGTGGCAACACATAATAAGTTTAATGTCCATCAATAGGACCCCAACCCATACATGGTGGTTACAAATAATTAGAGATGAAATTAACAATAATATCATAAATAATAACCTCCCAAATATTGCCCAATTATTGCTGAAGGAATAGTAAACGGAATAGAGAATACTCCAAAAGATGGGAATATCTGCACTAAATTTAAAACTGTACCCAATTAATCTTTATAAGAAGAAAAAGCGGCAGACAAATCAATCCGCCATCAGAAAATATAATAACCACTAAAGGTGTTTGGAAATGTTGAAACATCAAATGAAGATTTTGATACACATATAGGTGTCGAAAATTGCTACACCTGGTATAAATGTTTTATATATCAATCTTTTACCTGGTATAAATGTTTTAGATGTATTAGTGGACATCACATGTTACATGTGATGTCTACTAATACATACAAACATCCACAAGATGTCCCTGTTCTAAAGAGTTAACAATACTAATCCATAATACTGAGATGAACGACTGAATGAAAATCTGATATACTATTCCTAATGATGGCGAGATGTTAAAAAAAGTGATGAAAAATATAAAATGAACAGGAAAATCCCTAAGCCTGGGACAAAAGGCTCCCTAATTTAGTTCTATAATCAAAATGCCAAAACTCGTCCCTACATATTTGACAGCTAGGCAATGTTCCCCCGCTTGTAGACAAAGTGAGTTTAAAAAATGAAAGAAAAACACTTTCACCAAATCACAGTTAAATGGTAGGATACAAAGGCAAAACAATAGGCACCCGACACGTGTTTCACCAGGCAACAAAAAAAAAAAAACGTTGCGTGTTTTTATGTGTTATGCACTTTGTACTGAAAAATTACAAATGGAATCAGTTGAAGGAATACGTTGATTCTCCAATTCATAATTCCACACAAGAGCTTTTCCAATTTTAACCCATTACTGAAAATCTAAATGAGCACATTACCTGCAAGCTCTGAGACCTCTGACTTTAGAAACATCACAGAGTCTTCCTGTAGGTTTTAGTCCCATTGTCCCCACAACAACGTCTCGAACATATTGTCTGTATAGATAAGGCAAGAAGGATAGGATATACCATGACAACAAAATCATTTTAAGGCTCTATAGAAGAAATGGAAAACTAAATTAAATCATGAATTGTAAAAAGAACAGTCAACTACTCGTTACTTACTCACGCATATGCTTTAAAATAAGACACTTACTTGCCACATTTGGTACATTCCTCTACAAACATGTTTCCATGCAGTTCTGAAAGTTGTTCCCTGTATAAAAAGAGAGAGAGGTCTCAGTCAGTTTCTCAGTTTGCATTTGATTAAAGGGACACTCCACTGCCCAAATACAAAATAAATCAAATCACTGCTTAGTAGATATACCTCAAATGAAAACTTGCATGTATTTAATTATGCATTTTTAAATGGGCATTATTTCTAAAAACTTGTAAAAATGGCAGATCTTGTCTGCTGCCTTTGCAAGCCCTCTCCTCATTATCCCGCCCAGAGTGTATATGACTCTCCCAAAGCAGCTCAATGACAAGTCTTTGCAAGGCGGGTGATCTGGGCAATTGCTGCCTCTTTCAGTTCAGTGCAAATAAGATATCCAAACCAGGAAGTAGCAGGACCTGTTGTCAGCTTGAAAAGCCAGGGTGGTATAACCAGTATACTTATAAAGGTGGAATTTTCTATTGAAATTAGCACTATTTTCAAAATGAAAAAAAAAAAAAAAAGAGGACACATTATTCACACATATCTAAAGTACTTTAGGGTTCTGGAGTGTCCCTTTAACCCCTTAAGGACCAAACTTCTGGAATAAAAGGGAATCATGACATGTCACGCGTCCTTAAGGGGTTAAGTAAATTGAAAAGAAAGGAGCACCAGAAGGAGTTAAAGTCACGTACCGGGGAAAACCTGATCGCACGTGTAGTCCATCCACATTTTGGCTGATAAGAAACTTAAGGATTCCCACTCTCTGTAGCTGCAGCAATGCCATGTGTGTAGGAGACGGATGGGCATTTTCAAAAGTTGTGTCAAACTTTGGGTTAAGACCTTTCTCTTCCATTGTCCATACTCCATTAGGCCCCCTGCAGGAAGACAAGCATCAGTGTGTTTAAAACACATGGAAGTACTAATATAAAATATAATTTAACTGGCAACTTAGATAAGTAAACAAGCACAGCATATCTGCTAAGAAATGCTGCCTCACCAGGCTACTAACAAAACAAACAAATAAAAAGAATGGCTGAGTATAATTACAAATAGAAGACTGGGTATAGTATATATGGACTGGTAGCTGGAAAGATCAACAGACAAATTTAAAGGAACACCTAATGTTCATTTAAGGGGATATTTCCCCTTACTGTATGGTAATTAGTGCATCTTTCTGTTTGTATTAGCAATGTTGAGTGCTGAATACCTGTTACAGAGCATTCAGCACTCACCTAGCCGTGGGGAGAGTCAATATCATGTAATGTCATATCTTTGCCACTAGTCTCTCACACTGCCTCCAGCAGAGTAATATTTCAGTGTTGATACTGAAAGAGCATGACACAAGACAGCACTGAATGCTTAGCCACCTAACTGTAACAGATCTAAGGTGTTTAAGCCATGCTAATAATGGCAATCCCATGGCAGGTTGGGCCACAAACTTTTAGACCAGTTGGGGAGTTCACTGATCTCTCCAACCAGCCTATTGCTAATGAGTCACACAAGTGACTCCCTAATAAATTTCGGTTCATTTCTTACTAACATTATTCGCTCCACTCAAAAAACTAAAATATTTCCACAATAAACTGATGTTAATTTCCATTCCTGTCTGTAATTATTCTCCAGGTGCAAAAGAAGGGGATATATAACTGCGCAAATTGCCAAACAAAATCATAAAATCAGAATTAAAATGTGTCTTATAACACATTTTTGCAAACTACAGCCCAGTTCTGAGAAAAACCATCCCTTATTTTAAGGTGGAAAATGATTTAATCTACTACGTCTCACTACCAAAAGGAATTTTAGCCATACATTGGTTGCTAATGTTTTTAATTGTGGACTTTAGCTGTTATACAATATAAGAAATTTGGTGTGAGAAAGGGCTCATTGCATACACTATGCAGCATAGCACAATTAACCAACATACTTTAAAGTTGTCACGACTACTATATAACCCAACACGCAAAACTATGATAACACAAACAACATATACCGGGCCTTAGAATGGACGGACTTCATGTAAAAGAGAATGGTCAAATAACAAGCCGAGGTCAGGGATACAGAATGAGACAATACGAACATACTAGCCAAAGATCAGGATACCAGAAGTAGAGAAAGTCAAAACATAAGCCAAAGTCAAAAAACTGAAAATATTACCAAGAACGCTCTCTCTGACAACCAACAAGTGGAAACCACGACAGGGCACTGAGAAAAGGCATTACAGGGTTTAAATATATCTCTCAGTGCTGTGATTGGTCAGTACATGGCCTTTGACCCCAAAAGTGCGTGTACGTCGACATTGTGACGTCACACGCCGGTGCCATCTTTAATGTGGGCAGTGTGCCCTTTATCAGTAAGAACGGGACCGCAGCGGCCGACGTCCTTTAGAACGCCGCACCAGCCGGGACCCGTCTTCTGGGAGGATCGGGTAGCACTCTGCCGCAATCCAGGAGAGTTTAGCTTTCCCTTCTCGGCGCGACTGCGACGATCGGGGGCTTCCTTTCTTTTGAAGTATCAAAGCGACCACACTGATCAGACGCAGGCCCGTCAATAGGAACCCCCTGTGCCGTGACAAAAGTACATATATCCAAGGGCTGTCCACCTAAAGTCCTTAGTACAGACATGGTCTCACCTGAAGTCCGGAATTCCACAAGAAGTGCTTATTCCAGCTCCTGTATGGAACACAACATAAGTTGCTTGGCGGATCATATCAGCCAGTTCTTCAACCTTCCTAGTTAGCTCTTCTGGGGGATCAAACACCTGTATGAAAGACAAAAGCAGCAGTGGACAGACAATATATAGTTTGTATGGATAAATAGAAAACCAATGTAATGAAAAGGAAGAAAGTAAAATAGGATGTTAAAACATTTTCAAACATTTAAGTGGTTTGTGTCATACTTGAGAATAGAGCTGTGCAGGAAGTTCCCTCACAATTTTTGGATTCACACTTGGAACTGATATACAGGATATTTATTCAAATGAACTGGAAAATTTACTAAGTCAGTTATGCTTTCAGTCTGGCTACTTTGGCTTTAAAGGGACACTATAGTCACCAAAACAACTTTGGCTTAAGGGGTGGGGAAACGTTTTCCCCATGAATTCAGATTTTCCAGAACTAGTACACTTCTGTTTCAGTGACAAAGTTTATTTCACCAATATAAACAAACAAAGTACAGCTAGGAATCTGAATAATGTACTTTAAAAATGGGTTGGTGCTTAATTGGGCTTCAGTTTTTAGGAGATACTATTCATAATTGGCATGTGTGTAGCATCACTGTGGCCAAAACCTGGAATTGGCTCAGCTAGTACAGCAGATCTAAGGGGGTTTGATCTTATCCCATAAACTACTGTCTGGCAAGGTTTCTTGGTGCAATTTTACTTATCACAAAAGATACGTAGAACAGCTTTAAAAACAGGCATACGGACTCTAAGTTTACACTGTTATGGACTGGGAGGAAAGTAGAAAGAAACTACATTCTTGACTTCAACCTGTAACTTCAATTTCTCCCCTGGGTCAAGCTTTTATTACCTTCTAAATTAACTAGTACAACTGCCAATACCGTAGTATGGCGCCCTTAAAACCCTATGACAGAGGCTGTGAAAGGTAGTAGGGATCTGCATAGTATAACACACCATCAAGTACTTGTACAGGTGTTATCACTGAGCAAAACGGCTTTGAAAAGGTCTTAAAAGTTATAACCAGCAGAATGCAGGGATCCAAGAACAAAAAACCTTTTGCAAAATGTCTTATATTATGAACACAGTTGAATAAGGTGGTTAGTGTCCTGGGAACCCCTCCACTGAAACATACCCCAGGCCAAAATTTTTAACCCCTGCTCTAAGGGAGACAGACATACACTCCCCTCCCATGCCAATGGCTGAATATAGAAACATAGAATATGACAGCAGATAAGAACCATTCGGCCCATCTAGTCTGCCCAATTTTCTAAATACTTTCATCAGTCCCTGGCCTTATCTTATAGTTAGAATAGCCTTATGCCTATCCCACGCATGCTTAAACTCCTTTACTGTGTGAATCTATAATGGTGCCTTGAGACCCCCTCTAAGCAAGCTTCAGCCAACAGTAATATTGTCTTAAAAAGTAACACCAATGCCCATAACACTACATTAAGCTCACATCTGGGTTTAAAGGACCACTATAGTGCCAGAAAAACATACTGGTTTTCCTGCACTATAGTGCCCTGAGGGTGCCCCCACCCTTAGGGTCCCCCTCCCGCCAGGGCTCTGGGAGAAGGGTTAACACCTCTTTCTCCAGCGCCGGGCAGGGAGCTCTCTGCCTCGTTGGCTGAATGCACATGCGCAGCAAGAGCCGCGCGCGCATTCAGCCAGTCCATAGGAAAGCATTCAAAATGCTTTCCTATGGACGCTGGCGTCTTCTCACTGTGAAAATCACAGTGAGAAGCACGCAAGCGCCTCTAGCGTCTGTCAATGAGACAGCCACTAGAGGCTGGATTAACCCTAACACAAACATAGCAGTTTCTCTGAAACTGCTATGTTTATAGAAAAAGGGTTAACCCTAGCTGGACCTGGCCACCCAGACCACTTCATTAAGCTGAAGTGATCTGGGTGCCTATAGTGGTCCTTTAAACTCCCCCTTGCATATTTTGGTTGCGTTTAAACCCCTCCTCCCCCTTCATATTTTGGTGTTAAATGAGAAATTATCTGTAAGCAGTAAGAACAGGTCAATAAGGAGCATATTGATGAGAAATTGTTATTATTATATTCTAATTGCAATAATTAATAAGGATAAAATGCTTTGTATATATCACAAAAAGAGGTTGGTGGCCACATTCCCAGCAGGAGCATTAACTAAGACTTAATGAGCCCTTTAACAAGTCCCATGTATGTTATTAGCACTCCCAGCACAGTATATAATCACCTCCGGTAGGCCACATCGTCCTTTATCCGAATACGGCGAGAGACCAGCAGCATAATTCACCGACATCTTGGCAGAGAATGAAACAATAAAGTTACATTTGTTGTCACGAACAATACTATTGGCAGGCGCTGGAATATGACGTCAGCGGAATAGCTTCCGTATGCATACAGAACATCCGCCCAGACCTACTGTGGGCAAAACTGAACGCTGTAATGGAACGCAAAGGAAGAGTCACGTTATCAAATCCGCCTCTAGGAGGGAAACAAGAGCGAAGAAGAAAGGTTCCGCCTACTGCAGCAAAGCCAATGTTGTTCTATAGTCTCAATCTTTATAATTCTTACTAGAGATTGATATTCTTATAATGTCTTGTTTTAGCACATTGCAGTACAAGGTTCTGCCCAATGTAGTATTTTATAGTATTTTACTCTGGATGCAGCCATTTTAAAACACTTGATTCTTCCATAGGAAATAAAATATACAATAAAATAAGAATTTATGAATTAATTGATAATTCAAATACACTGCAACATGTCCTGTAACTTACAAGTTTATTCACAAAATTTCGAATTTCCCCTTACCGAACAGGACAAAACCATAAGGTGCTGTACAGGGCCAATCAGAATGCATTGTTCATGCTAGGTAACCCCTTAATGATGGGGGCTGTTAAGTTAAAAACAAAACGTAAACAAAACCTTGAATTTGCGCTATATGTCCGTTCAACCGTAATTCACCTCGTTCATATTAAATGCACCCACACTTATTATATATCATTTTGTTTAGGAGAAACAGGACTTTCGTGTCCATCAAATATTTATATATTCAACATAATTTAATATGAATAAAATGTAAAAAAAATAAATAGAAATGAAGAAATTTTTCTTTTTTTTAACTGTGAATGTCATAATACTGTTAGCTGCTACTGCAATAAAGTACACATATTTGTATTCACCGATGTCTCGTGCGTAAAATAGTACCACCCATGTACAGGATTTATGGGGTTTTGGAAAGGTATAGGATCAAATATAGCACGTTGCAGTTTTCAGTTTATACACATTGAAATTTGCCAGACTGGTTATGTTGCCTTTGAGACTGTATGGTAGCCCAGGAATGAAAATTACACCCATGATAGCATACATTTGCAAAAGTAGACAACCCATGGTATTACAAATGGGGTATGTCCAGGCTTTTTTAGAAGGCACGTAGTCACAAACACTGGCCAAAATTAGCATTCAAATTAGTTTTTTGCATTTTTCACACACAAACAATAATGATAGCTAAGTGGCTACTAAAAAAGAATGGACATACCCCATTTGTAATACCTTAGGTTGTCTACTTTTGCATGGAGGTAATTCTCATTCCTGGGCTACCATAAGGTCTCAAGGGCAACATAACTAATCTGACAAATTTCAATTTGAAAAAACGGAAATGCAAGCCTTGTATTAGACTCTGTAACTTTTGAAAACACCACACTGTTATATGTACTGTTATACTTGGGAAGCTTCGCTGAACAAAAATATTAATGTTTCAAAACAGTAAACGTATCACAACAATTATATTGTCAGTGAAAGTGCCGTTTGTGTAAAAAATGCAGGAAACGGCACTTTCACTGACAATATCATCATTGTGATATGTTTTACTGTTTTGAAACACTAATATTTGTGTTCACCGAAGTCTCTTGAATAAAACAGTACCCCCATGTTCAGGTTTTATGGTGTCTTGAAAAGTTATAGAGTTAAATATAGGGCTTGCGAACCATATTCTTTGGACTTTCTGCCTGGGTTGTCAGGCAGGTCCCTCAAAATTGTAATTAATGAAATTACTTAATTATGTAAAAATATTATATAACTATATACATAGAATTTAAATAAATATGTATATATTTTTAAAATTATTTTTATTTATATCTAGCTCTCTCTCTCTCTCTCTCTATATATATATATATGTTTATAACATCATGCTAAATGTATTTTGGTTTAAATATATGTATATTATTATCAAAATACAGTTAGAACAAAATTAAACAGGTCTATAATTTAAAAAAATATATATCTTTTTTCAATTTATTTATTGATTATTTATATATATATATATGTAATTCATAAAAATATATATATATAAACATGTATATAAAATTAACGATATTAATATTAAAATACACTTTAATAATGATGTGTGTATGTATGTGCATATAAAAGTACTTAGATCACTATATAAATTAAATAAAAAGTACTTAGATCATATATAAATATATATATGATCTAAGTACTTTTTATGATCTAAGTACTTTTTATTTAATTTATATAGTGTTTTATAACATTTACCAACTTTTTTTACTGGGCTTCCAGGCAGTCCCTAGGATCTCGACCGCCGACGGGGATGTTCTGAAGTGTTTAGAACCGCCCCAATAAGGACGGCATAGATTGTCAGCCGTCTTTAAGGGGTTAAAGGAACACTCTGGTCACCATAACAACTTAATCTAAATGAAGTTGTTATGGTGCCAGGAGGCCCCTGGGCAATGTCTTACTTTAAGAGGATAAACCGGTTTAACTCCAAATGCTGCCTCCAGGTGATTTAACTCCTAAATGGCAAATAATTGAGCTGCTAGACTGCAGGGGCATGATCTGTACACCAAAACCACTCCAGTAAGCTAAACTTGTTTTAATACTTATAGTGTCCCTTTAACTACAAATACGGTGCATTAAAGTGTCACTAATTATGTAAATGGACATGGTTTTCTTTCTCACAGTTTTTTTCAGTAACATCAGAATTCAAAATTAATTGTTAGAAAATTAAAAATTTAAGGTCAAAGTAGCTGAATTAGAAACATTCTCCAAGCTAGCCATTCTACCTGTTTGACTATTTTGGCCTTAAATTTAAAATTCACGAATAACTCAGCATAGACAAAATAATGTCTAATATGCGTTCTTGAATTATATCAGACGCTATGCTAACATCTCATATTTAAAAAACATTTTGCTTTTTCTCCCCACCGAAAACAGATTTGTTTTTAATTTGGGTGTTTATTTCTGTGTCAAAATGGCCTCTGTGTGCTTTCTGTACACATTTATCATCATATTGACTCATTGATTTATTTTTTATTTAATTTTTTTTTATACAAAAAGTGAGGTTGTAATTTAATACAAAGTATTAAATAATGTACTCCTTTTAAAAACTTCTGCCGGTAATGTTATATGAGGCTCTGCGGTACTCAGCTGACAGGTGTGTAAGGATCCTGTGTCACAGTAAAACTATATCTCTTTGTCTCAATAAGCTGTTGTTAAGAACGCGCAGTTGGTCTACGCAGTCTGTGCCTAATATCATATACTTAATATTTTTCCATAAGGACCTTCTCTTTCTCCCCTTTCTGTTACTAAAAACATACCTTCTCTTGTTGAAAGCGTTTTTCTTTATTTCCTCTATAAATATGTGAAAGATATGAACAACTATGTTTATTTCGTCATAAGATCTTCAGATGCAGCTGATAGTTTACTGCACCCACATTCTCTAAATCCCCAGGTACGTTCAATTTTACAAATATAAAATGGATGTGTAAATAATATAGTGGCATAGATTTATTAATGGGGTTAATTTAGCCTGTAGATGATGCGAGCACACATAATAATGTTTCTTTGTATTTACTATAATGTAGCTTTTTAGTACCAGAAATATATTGTTTTGCTTTATATTGGTGATAACTTACCAGAAGAACTAGAAACGTTATCACTGTTATAATTCAAAGTGAATTTAAAATTTAAGGCCAAAATAGACAAATTTGAAATATTCTCTAAGTCAGCTATGCTTTTACTTTGGCTAATCTTAAATTTGAAATTAACTTGGAATTCTCACTTTAGTAAGTATCTCTGTCAATACTGTTGCTTTATCGGTGCAAATTATAACGAAGTCAAGTCTGACAGATTGCCTACATATACAAAGTCACTTTGCTACTAAGCTTTCTGCTCTAAACAGCCTTTCCATACTGCTTTACATTACAGACACGATTTATGACTTCACATACACTTGACTTATGCAATAGTCTGGTGCAAGTTTGTTCATTTATTTGTTTAAATAAATGTTTAAAAGTATCCCATCACTTCAGAAAAAAACAAAAACAAAATTCTAGTACATCTGTGCTTAAAGGACCACTATAGGCACCCAGACTACTTCAGCTCAATGAATCCCATTGTACAGCACTATGGAATCTGATGGCGCTATATAAAAAATAAAATAATAATAATGAAGTGGTCTTGGTGCCAGGTCCCTCTAGTTTTAACCCTGCAGCTGAAAACATGGCAGTTTCAGAGAAACTTCTGTTTCACTGAGGATTATTCCAGCCTCTAGTGGCTCCCCCACTGACAGCCACTAGAGGCCGCTTCTGCGATTCTCACTGTAAAAATCACAGTCAGAAGACGCTGACGTCCATAGGAAAGCATTGAGTAATGCTTTCCTATGGGCGGTTTGAATGCGCACGCGGCTCTTGCCGCGCATGCGCATTCGGCTCCACTTGGTAGCCAACGTCGGAGGGGGAGGAAAGGTCACCAGTGACGAATTAAGGTAAATCGTGAAGCCTTCAGCCCAGCGGGAGAGGGCCCTGAGGGTGGGGGGGACCTAAGGACTACATAGTGCCAGGAAAATGAGTTTGTTTTCTTGACACTATAGTGGTCCTTTAAACCACATTTTGCTCTTTTGATTTACTGTTCATTGCGTTTTATAGTATAAAATGTATGTTTTTTTTTTGTTTTTTTTTACCATTGTCCTATAATTTTAACTTCCCCAATTGCTCGAAACAGCTTTTCCACACTGTTTTACATTACAGACACGATTTATGACTTCACATGCACTGGACTTATGCAATAGTCTGGTGCAAGTTTGTTCATTTATTTGTTTAAATAAAAGTTTAAAAGTGTCCCATCACTTCAGAAAAAACCCCAAAACAACAGAATTCTAGAAGTCCTTTATTTGGATTAAAAAAGAACTGGTAGGGCACTGCCCCAAGTATGCTGAGGGTGAGACCCTCCGGTGTGTTACCTAATTATTATTTTGAATGCAAAAGCGATTTCTCATAAAATTTACACTCCAGACCCCTAAAGCACATTTTGAGTAACATAGTGTAAATTGGCACTTTTATAAGTTAATCTTCTTACTCTGGCAACCTTTCCTGTTACTTCCATGCTTCCTTGATAAAGGCGGATAGCGCCGAAACGTTGGGGCTATTATTTTTCTGACGTCTGCACCCTCTTCTCATGTTCTTTGATAGGGTCTGCTTTCGATATGTATTTTATGGTTCACATTTTCATACAGGTATCATAATATTGTTTCATTCTATTGGTGGTTACACCATCCAGTCTGTATTACTCAGATCAGAATTTATCAGATCTCTCTCTTTTTTGGTCCCAGTCATTGCTTGCATATTTGTTATATACGTTTGATTATAATGACACTTTAATATGACCATGTTGATACCTGTTATGTATTCCTGTACAATAAAACGTTTTTGCATTTTTAGTTGGTTCAGTATTATATGATATTTTATTATGACAGAACACAACTATTTACATATTACAACTATTTACACACACTATTAACACACAGACTCATGCACACACCTTGACAAACAAATACAGACACTGACACATACACACACACTGTCACATACATACACGGATGCACACACTGGCACATACACACACACACTCAGATACACACTGACACACAGATACACACACACACTCAAATACACACAGATACATACACTCACTGGTACGTACACACTTACATACATACAGATACACACACTCAGATACACATAGATACACAGACTGGTATACACACACTTAGATACACTCACTGAAACATACACACACTTAGATATATACAGATACACACAATGGCACATACACACTCACTCAGATACACACTGACTCACAGATGCACACTTGCACATACACACACACTCAGATACTCACTGACACACAGATACACACACACACACACACACACACACTCAAATACACACAGATACATACACTCACTGGTACGTACACACTTAGATACATACAGATACACACACAAGCAAATTCACACACAAGGCACAGCAATTTGATCTGCAGCCACCCTTAGCTTACCTTGTGTCCTGGCTGAGGCTGTTGGGAGCAGGGGCGTACCTGGAGCATTTGGCACCAGGGGCGAATCCAATATTTGGCACCCCCCAGCTTAAAAATGGAAAAAACACCCACACATGTTTTACATGTATTTAGCACTGAGCAGTGTTTGTATTTTTTATTTTTTTAAATGTATTTAGCACTGAGCAGTGTTTGTGTGTTTGAATGTTAGCATGTTTTTGTATGGAGTATGTGTGAGTGACTGTACGGGTGTGTTTGCACGTATTGACATTTGAATGCAGGCATGCATTTTTCTGTAGTGTGTTTTTTTTTAACATGGTGGTGTGTTTTTATGTAGTGTTGACATTTGGATGCAGGGTGGTTGTATTTGTGTGTAGTGTAGGTGTAGTGTTGGCGAAATTCTGAGATGTTTGCACATATACACACATATACAAACACTGGCACACATACACAGACAAATAGGTACACACATGCAGTTACATAGAAACACAATCATACACAGATACAGACAAACACTGACACACATACAGATACAGACACATATATAAACACACATATAGATACAAACACACACACATACATTCACACAGAGAGACACAAGCAGGCACAGACACACATACAGGTAGACACACACACACTGACACATACAGATACACATATACCAACACACATACAGATACACAGACACACATGTATAAGTGTGTGTGTGTGTATAGTGTATGTAGTGTGCTTGTATAGTGAATGCAGTGTGTTTGTGTAGTGGATGCAGTGTGTGTGCTTGTATAGTGGATAATGGTGTGAGAGAGGGGGTGATGGTTTGAGGGAGGGGAGAAGGTGAGAGGGGGTCATGGTGTGAGGGAGGGGGGTTGATGGTGTGAGGGAGGGGGGGGTGGATGATGTGATGTGATGAGGGAAGGGGTGATGATGTGAGGGAAGGGGTGATGGTGAGAGGGAGGGGTAATGGTGAGGAGGGGGGGTGATTGTGAGAAGGAGGGGGTGAGTGGGAGGGTGGATGGTGAGGGGGGTGATGGTGTGAGGGAAGGAGGTGATGGAGGGAAGGCGGACTAAATACCTTTTTAATTCCCTGGTGGTCCACTGTGGGGTCCCTGGTGGTCCAGTGTGGGCTCCCTGGTGGTCCGGTGGTGATATCCAGTCTGCAGCTCCGCAGTGTACAGAGCTGCAGACCATGAATCTCGCGAGATCCAGTCAGAGGCCGTGGTAACCTGCAGCAATGCTCTAATTGATCACATCTCGTGAGACAAATGGTCTGTAGGTCTGCACACTGCGGAGCGCAGGAGGGGCATCGCTGTATATTGAGCAAGCCGCCGGGCCCCCTCCTGGTGTCGGGTCCTCGGTCAGTGACCCAGGACAAGACACAGTCTGCCCCGGCACCCCCCTAGTGAGTGGTACCTGGCGCAGAACGCCCCCTCCGCCCCCCCCTTAGTACGCCACTGGATGGGAGTGAGCATGTAGCTTCTCACTCTAGCCTTTTCTCTGCCTCCATGCTGTCTGTCTGCTCCAGCTTCCTCCCGCACGGCTGTTTTCTTAGCTGCAGATACTGCAGGAGCCCGGTCAGGCCCTAACCGGGCCCCTGTTTAAAAATAATATTGGGGGGGGGAGGGGAGAGCGGGTTCTTAAATTATGCTAAATGCCCTTCATTTATTGAGGTCATTCAGCATCTATAATAGCCTGGAAATCACTAACATTATCTGACATATAGAGTTGAGGGTATCAGGGAGACACACTACAAATACAGGGGTCTGCTGGATTTACCTGAAGACTTGGGATGTCTGGTTAGCTCAGTGGAGCTAAACTCAAGAGTCAGCAATTGCCCAGAGCACCTGCCTTGCAAAGTTTTTTTTTAATTGCGCTGCATTTGTAAGTCTGTGATTGTGCATCTACATACAAGGGGACAGTTTGCAAAGGCTGCAAAGATTAGGTCAGCAGCTTTTTAAAAAAAATAAATGCATGCATGTTTTCATTGATTGTGTATCTACTAAACAGAGATTTTTTATTTGGCAAGTGTCCCCTTAAAGAGACAGTCCAGGCACCCAGACTACTACTGCCCATTGGAGTGGTCTGGGTGCCAACTCCCATCACCCTTAACCCTGCAACTGTAATTATTGCAGTTTTTATAAACAGCAATAATTACCTTGCAGGGTTAAGTCCTCCTCTAGTGGCTGTCTAGAGGGACTTCTGGCTTCTCAAAACATGAAAAGTGTTTTAAACGACAATGGACGTCCTTACGCTATCCATGAGGACCCCCAGCATCGCCGGAATCCCCACTGGAAAGCATTGAATAATGCTTTCCTATGGGGAGGTCTAATGCGCGCATGGCCATTGCCACACATGCGCATTAGGTCTCCCCGCCGACGTCAGCGTGGGTGGAGCCTGACCCAGCGCCAAGGGACATCGGAGCTGGATTCAGGTAAGTCACAGCAACATGGGATGGGGGCAGGAGGGAGGGGGCACTGCAGGATCCTGCAGTGCCAGAAAAAACTGATTTGTTTTCCTGTCACTGGAGAGTCACTTTAAGGATGGTAATGAGGTGTTCTCTTTTTGTATTGACAGCATATATACAAGTAAAAGTCCGATGAGGAGCTTAAAGGCCAAGTTCAAAAGGAGTGAGGTAAGTGTTTCAGAACTATTCATAGTAGAAATCAATTAATAAAATATTCAGTCTAGGAAAAATGAAATAAGACAAATGAACTCTGGGTGTTTCCCAAATTCAGTAATTGCAATGATGACTCATTAAAGCTATGGACAGGAGTGTCTGGGAGCCATCTTACCTTTAAGGGTTAAGTCGTTTTTTTATCACAGACCCCCTTTGAGAGATATAGTACATACTATTGCTCTTAAAGGGATACTGTAGTGTTAGGATACAAAATTCATGGTATCATGCTGTCACTGCAGCCCTCATAGATGCTAAAGGTAGTACAGGCATATCACATCAAAACATTGTTACACGGAGAACACAAATTTACCAACAAGAGAGAAAAAAAAAAACAACAACAAAACAACCCCACAAATGTTCGAAAAATATAAATTTGGGGACTGGGGAGAGACCACCCAGAAGACTACCCCGAAAAAGAGTGTTAAAGCCCTGGACACGTTTTGCACCTTCCTTGGTGCTTTCTCAACTCTTTCTCTCTCTTAGAGCCCAGATTGGGGTCGGATGGATTTCAAATTGATGGCTGCTGTAACCTGTAATGAACCAGACAAAGTGGAATCTTTGCTAAGTAAGAAGAGGATCCAGACCCATAAATTGGACTCTACAGGCAAATCAGCGTAAGTATATATTAAAAAGAATTTAAAGGGTTACTCCAAGCATCATAATCACTACAGCCTGATTTAGTGGCTATGATCGTTTAACCCGTTATCTGGTTCCCAGCCGGGCTCCAAGGTTCCCTGGTTGTCTACAGAGTTTCAGAAGCTATTGTTATAGCCATTCACTCTGTGAAAAATCATCAGCTAACCGACTGATGGTTGATATTATGTGCAATGAAATATGCACAGAATTGACGTTAGCCAGCCCGGAACACTAGTTGGATGATGACACTGCACGGACGCTGCCAAAGGTAGAGTTACACCTTCAGCAGCTGGCGGGTTGAACTAAATACGTTCAGTGTTTAAAAATGAAATGCTGCACATACAGTCTCCAGGCATCTTGACAACTTCAAATCAAGTGGTCATGGTGCTTGGAGTAACCCTTTACGTCATGATCCCGGTTAACTCTCCTCCACACTCCTGATAAATTTAATAGACATTGCGTTAAAGGAACATTTCCTGCAACATCACCACCGAAGCTCACTGTAGTGGTTACGGTGCAAGTAGTGCCCTGGCACCTCTACTCCCACATCCATTATAAGAAGCCAAACCATTTTTGAACAGTTTGACTTCTTACCTGGAGTCTGATGGGCACTGTTCCCCATCTCCACTACAATCTACTCAGAGCCGGAAGTTCCTCAGCAGAAACTTCAGTTAGCTCTCCCAAGCTAAGCCCTACAATGGATTATAGGACCACTATAGTGCCAATAAAACATACTCGTTTTCCTGGCACTATAGTGCCGTGAGGGTGCCCCCACCCTCAGGGACCCCCTCCCGCCGGGCTCTGGGGAGAGGAAAGGTGTTAAACTTACCTTTTTTCCAGCGCCGGGCGGGGAGCTCTCCTCCTCCTCTCCTCCTCTTCGGCTGAATGCGCATGCGCGGCAGGAGCTGCGCGCGCATTCAGCCAGTCTCATAGGAAAGCATTAGGTTAATCCTAGAGGGACCTGGCACCCAGACCACTACATTAAGCTGAAGTGGTCTGGGTGCCTAGAGTGGTCCTTTATCTATATAATTAAAAAAAGAAAGAAAGAAAGAATTGGTCCTCCTAGGGTTTCACAGTAATTCCTTATATTAAAGCTACCAACAACTTCTGAACCTTGTTTATTTGGTCCCAGACTTCACACTGCTGCAGCCCTCGGACACATGGACTGTCTCCGTGTTATTCTTTCTCACCAAGCCCAGGTTCTGGCACCAGACAGTACAGGTAAGATATGGTTAACTTTCAAGTATTAGATTTGTCAGCAATCAGTTATTATTAGTGATGAGACGAGGTGTGAAATCAAATGGGAAATCTAACACAATTCTGTAACTGGTGAAACAGTAGGAAGAGAATTTAGATTTTTTTTATTTTCCCAATAAGGACACTATAGGCACCAAAACAACTTTAGCTTTACAAAGAAGGTTTGGTGTATAGATCATGCCCCTGCAGTGTCACTGCTCAATTCTCTGCCATTTAGGAGTTAAATCACTTTTGTTTCTGTCTATGCAGCCCTAGTCACACCTCCCCTGGGTGTGTCTTACACAGGGCCGGCGCGTCCATAAGGCGGCACAGGCGGCCGCCTTAGGGCGCACCGGCCCGGGGGCGCAAATGTCCGGGTGACCGGCAGGAGGGAAGCGCACAGCGCCCCTCTCCTGCCGGTCACTTCTTGTAGTGTGGCCGAGCGCCACCCTGCAGTGCCGCGGACTGTGTGGAGGGGGCGGGGATATGAACGTCATATCCCTGCTCCCACTGTAGCACACAGTGCGGCTGGCGCCCAGCAGGGGCGGAGCTACCACCGGCCCCCTTCTAATCAGCATGGGAGGAAGTCCTCCCAAGAAGACTAGAGCAGCAGAAGGCAGAGAGGAGGGGGGCTGGGCAGGACCAGCTCCTCCAACTCCCAACTACCTCAGGCAGCACTTTGGATCCCAGGTAAGCCCCCCTCCTGAACCTGTTGGTCAGTGTGTCTGTGTGTATCCATGTCTGTCAGTGTGTGTGTGTGTGTGTGTGTATCCATGTCTGTCAGTGTGTGTGTGTGTGTATCCATGTCTGTCAGTGTGTGTGTGTGTATCCATGTCTGTCAGTGTGTGTGTGTATCCATGTCTGTCAGTGTGTGTGTGTATCCATGTCTGTCAGTGTTTGTGTATGTATATGTCTCTGTCCGTGTGTTTGTGTGTATCTAAATGTCTGTCAGTGTGTGTGTATGTCTGTCTGTTAGTGTGTCTTTGTGTATGTCTATCATTGTGTATGTGTGTATCTGTATGTTTGTCAGTGTGTTTGTATATATCTGTCAGTGTGTGTGTATCTATGTCTGTCAGTGTGTGTGTATGTATATGTCTCTGTCCGTGTGTTTGTGTATATCTAAATGTTTGTCAGTGTGTGTGTATGTCTGTCTGTTAGTGTGTCTTTGTGTATGTCTATCATTGTGTATGTGTGTATCTGTATGTTTGTCAGTGTGTTTGTATATGTCTGTCAGTGTGTGTGTATCTATGTCTGTCAGTGTGTGTGTATGTATATGTCTCTGTCCGTGTGTTTGTGTGTATCTAAATGTCTGTCAGTGTGTGTGTATGTCTGTCTGTTAGTGTGTCTTTGTGTATGTCTATCATTGTGTATGTGTGTATCTGTATGTTTGTCATTGTGTTTGTATATGTTTGTCAGTGTGTTTGTATATGTCTGTCAGTGTGTGTGTATCTATGTCTGTCAGTGTGTGTATGTATATGTCTCTGTCCGTGTGTTTGTGTGTATCTAAATGTCTGTCAGTGTGTGTGTATGTCTGTCTGTTAGTGTGTCTTTGTGTATGTCTATCATTGTGTATGTGTGTATCTGTATGTTTGTCAGTGTGTTTGTATATGTCTGTCAGTGTGTGTGTATCTATGTCTGTCAGTGTGTGTGTGTATGTAAATGTCTCTGTCCGTGTGTCTGTGTGTATCTAAATGTCTGTCAGTGTGTGTATGTCTGTGTGTCTTTGTGTGTTTGTGTATGTCTATCATTGTGTATGTGTGTATCTGTATGTCTGTCAGCGTGTCTGTATGTCAGTGTATGTTTATCTGTATGTCTGTCAGTGTTTGTGTGTATCTGTATATGTGTGTCTGTCTATCTGAATGTGTATCAGTTTGTGTATATGTATATCTGCATGTGCGTCAGTGTGTGTATCGTTGTGTATGTGTATCACTGCATGTGTGGCAGTGTATGTGTATATGTGCATATATCTCAGCATTCAAACACCAACACTACACACAAATAAACACCTGCATGCAAACAACAACACTACATACAAACACACACCTGCATTCAAATGTCAACATTACATACAAACACACCTCTGTATCAGACACCAAAATTATATATAAACACACACCTACGTTCAAAAACCAACACTACACATAAATGCATGCTTGCATTCAAATGCAAACACTACATACAAACACACCGCTACAATCATACAAACATACTCCATACAAACACATGCTTACAGTCAAACACACAAATACTGCTCCATGCTAAATACAATACTGCAAGCACAGGGAATCGGTAGAGCCCCAGCTTTCAAAGCATTGTTGAAGTTGCACGACAGATGGGGATCTATCTTTTAGCCATCCTGTGTACATACACAGACCTGTCATACAGAGACATACAGTATGTATGTCTCTGTATGACTGTGTGTATGTATTCAAAAGGAATAAACGCAGTCAACACTCCAATAGTACGGATGGTATATTTATTGATAGGTGAACCACCCCAAATAAAGTGCGTTGTTTCAGCTCAGCAGAGCCTTATTGCATGAGCTGAAACATCACACTTTCTATGGGGTGGTTCACCTACCAATAAATATACCATCCTTACTATTGGAGTGTTGCCTGCGTTTATTCCTTTTGAAGACTTTACTGGTGGATCCAGCGATGTCCGCCTGACACGGAGCATCCACCACTGTTGATGGCCGGAGCATTTACACGGTATCAGTGTGCAGGGTTCTTTGTTTGTCTGTGTATGTATGTCTCTGTATGCCTATCTCTATGTTTCTTTATGTCTGTCTGTATTTCTGTGAGGGCCTGTGTCTGTATGAATGTATGTCTGTGTTTGTATGACAATGTACCTGTATGTGTAGATTGTATGACTGTGTTTGTTTGTGTGCCTTTTATGACTGTGTGTCTGTATATCTTTGTGACTGTGTGCCTGAAAAATTATGTCTGTGTGCTTGTATGGTTGTGTGTCTGTATGTTTGTGTATTTGTGCATGTATGTATTTTTGCCTGTATCTATGTCTATGTGGAAGAAAAAGAGAGATAGATAGGGGCTGGCGGGGAAGTAAGAAATACATAAGAGGTGTTGTAGGAAACACACTAAAGGGGGGTGTAAGGCACAAAGGGGCCAAAGGGATAAGACATTCAAGAGAGTGGATATGCAACACTAATGGGGGTAAGAAATTCAAAAGGGGGCTACGAGACACAGAGGTGAAGATGCATTGTATTTTTTTTTTTTTGGGGGTGGGGGGGGGCGTCAAAATGCATCTTCGCCTGTGTAGTCAAAAATCCTAGCACCGGCCCTGGTCTTACACAGCCTGCATGAAAAAAAATTGGTTTCATTTTTAATTAGATGTAACTTTCTTCACATTCTTTTATCTACAGCTGTATAAATTGAACTTGAATTACACAAAGGAGACTCCTGCAGGGTCCACCAAGTTATTAACAGAGCAGGAAATAAGAAATTCTAAATTAATCAGAATTTGCAATAAAGGAAGTGTAAACATTAGATGACTCTTTAAAGGAAGTGTTTAGGAAGACTGTTTAAGTCACATGTAGGGAGGTGTGACCATGGCTGCAAAACAAAGTGATTTAATGCCTAAATTGAGCAGTGAGACTGCAAGGGCATGATCTATACACCAAATCTGATTAATTAAGCTAAATTTGTTTTGGTGACTATAGTGTCCCTTAATTCTTTATTTAAGTTTGCATGTTCAAGGTATAAGACAGCTATGTGAATGACATATGGAGTCAAATAACAAATTAACAAGTGACAAAATAAAATAATAATAAAAAATAGACTGCACAGAGTTTTCAATTCAAATTGTTGAACCAAGTCAAAACACTATAGGTGGCAAATGTGGTCTGACAAAGTAGTAAGTATAATGAGTCCAATGGAAGAACATTGAACTTTTGCTCATAAATTGAGGTGTTGTTTAGCAGAAGACACATTTGGTGATGCTACAAAGCATTGAGTTTTAAGAGTGTCTAAAGACAGTCTACTGTGCTAAACCAGTATGATACGTAAAGGTGGGAGTGAGAATTTAGATTTTAAACACAGAGCAAAACTGGTGGATAAGCAGTAAAGTTGTTTGAACAAGAAAAAAATAATACAACTATATCTTAATGTACATTAGGTGAATTTACAAGCGGAACTCTTGTGTGTTGTTATTTTGTTGGTGAAACAGGGGCAGCACTTTGTCCTTGGACCCTGATAGCCAGGGCCGTCTTTAATATTGATTGGACCATGGGCAAAGCATTTGTTTGGGCCCCCTGGACCCTGTACACCCTCCCCAGGCGTGCAATCACATTATCACCCTTAATACAGTGGCAACCTAAAGAAGAGAGGTGCAAGAATATTTTTTTGGGCGTCCCTATTGCAAGGATGTTTAAAAGGTAGATCCCCATCTGTCGTGCAACTCCAGCAATACTTTGATAGCTGGGACTCTACCATTTACCCATGTTTGCAGGTTTGTATTTAACACTAAGAAGTTTTTGTGTGTTTCAAAGTAAACAGGTTTTTGTATGGCATATGTTTGTATGTGGTGTTGGTGTTTGAATGTAAGCATGTATTTATGTGTAGTGTTGGTTTTTGAATGCAGGGGTGTGTATACATATAATGTTGGTGTTTAACACAGACGTGTATTTGTATGTAGTGCTGAAGCTTTAATGCAGGGGTGTATTTGTGTGTAGTGTTAGCGTGTGAATGTTGAGATGTATGCACATATACACACACAAACACACAAGCAGATATACACACACTAACACATAGATACACAACCTGACACACATTCAGATAAACAGACACACATACTAATAACATAACATACAGATACAGCAAAACACACAAAGACAACATACAGATACACACTGACACACATACAGACACACCAATACACATCCTGACATACAAAAAGATTCAAACACTGACACACATGCAGTTACACAGACACACATATACACACCTGACACACTGGCAGATACACACACAGACTTCATACAGATACACACACAATGACAACATATAGATACACACACAGATATATAGACACATAGAGACAGACATACTTACACAGACACAAAAACTGACAGACACATTGACACACACTGACAGGCATATTGACACACACACTGACTGGCATACTGACACACACACTGACAGGCATACTAACACACTGACAGGCATACTGACACACTGACATGCATACTGACATACACACTGACAGGCATACTGACATACACACTGACAGGCATACTGACATACACTGACAGGCATACTGACACACACACTGACAGGCATACTGACACACATGCTGACACATACACTGACACACACACTGACAGACATACTGTCACACATACTGACACATACACTGACAGGCATACTGACACACACACTGACACACATACACTGACAGAAATACTGACACACACTGACAGACATACTGACACACAGTGACAGGCATACTGACACACACACTGACAGACATACTGACACACACACTGACAGGCAGACTGACACACACTGACAGACATACTGACACACACACTGACAGACATGCTGACACACACTGACAGGCATACTGGCACACACCGACAGACACACTTGACAGACACACTGACAGACTGACCTGACACACACGACTGCAGACACACTGACAGACATACTGACACACACTGACAGACATACTGACACACACACTACATGACACACACTGACACACACTGACAGGCATACTGACAGACACACTGACAGGCATACTGACACATACTGACATACTGACACACTGACAGACACACTGACAGGCATACTGACAGACATACTGACACACACTGACAGACATACTGACACACACACACTGACAGGCATACTGACAGACATACTGACATACTGACACACACTGACAGACATACTGACACACACACACAAAATTTACACTATTATACCCACCCACCCTCCAGTTTCATACCTTGGAGGGTGGCTGAAGCTGCTGGGAGTTGGGGTCTGGCTAGCTCGGCCCAGACCCCCTCTGCTCTGCCTCTTTCTCCTCCCGCGCGGCTCCTCTCTTTATGGGAGGAAGTGACGCGCAGCCGTCACTTCCTCCCAGCCGGCTGCCATAAAGCAAGAGGGCACGGTCGCGCTCTTAAAGCGCCAGAGCGCAAGACCGGGCCCCTGCTGACAGAAGCCCACCGGGTGGCCCTTAGTGCATGGGCCACCCGGTGGGCCTCCTTAGTGTGCAGCTGCACTGGCGAGTGGGAGAAATGCTTGAGGCAAGCGGGGCCCATGGTGTAGCTGCTTCGGGCCCCTCAAGAGTAACTGGGCCCGGGGCAGCTGCCCCATTTGCCCCGCGGTAAAGACGGCCCTGCTGATAGCTAAATGTTTTGAGTCAGTCTTTATCACACCTACCTCTTATTTTGGATGTTGGATGTAGTCTGTTGCTGCACCTCTTTGGATCTGCAAGCAGCAGAGATACTTGTGATCTAGGACAAAGGACATCTTCCAGAATTACCTATATTGGACTCTGGAAGGAAAGCAACAATCTCACAGCTCTTACAGCAAAAGGATACAGAAAGGGCAACATTCACACAGGCTAATAAACCTGGGCATTCATACAATCTAGAAAAGAGCGTAGAACCTAATTGTGGATGATTAATTAAAGGACCACTATAGTGCCAGGAAAACATACTCGTTTTCCTGGCACTATAGTGCCCTGAGGGTGCCCCCACCCTCAGTGTCCCCCTCCTGACAGGCTCTGGAAGGGAGAAAGGGGTAAAAACTTACCTTTTTCCAGCGCTGGGCGGGGAGCTCTCCTCCTCCTCTCCGCCTCCGTTCCGCCCCGTCGGCTGAATGCGCACGCGCGCGCATTCAGCCGATCGCATAGGAAAGCATTTACAAAACCACAGTGAGAAGCACGCAAGCGCCTCTAGTTGCTGTCAATGAGACAGCCACTAGAGGCTTTGGGGGAAGGCTTAACCCATTCATAAACATAGCAGTTTCTCTGAAACTGCTATGTTTATAAAAGAATGGGTTAACCCTAGCTGGATCAGGCACCCAGACCACTTCATTAAGCTGAAGTGGTCTGGGTGCCTAGAGTGGTCCTTTAAGGCCATCAGACAGACTGCGCATAAATAGTTCCAATCCATTGCTTCAATGGATTGGAGGAGATTGCAAGTGATGTCAGTTTGGATGTTGACATTAACTGAGGAGGAGGTGGAGGGTGCAGCGGAGGATCGTCACCTCTGAAAAGCAAGGTTAAAACCTATAGTCTTAAACGAATGATTATTTGTTTTTTGGAACTTTAGGTTCCCTTTAACAATTTAGGGATGACTATAAAAATGAAGCTGTGATTGAGAGTTTGTGCAAAGTGTATTGTTTCACTATAAGATAGCATAGTGGGCTAATGCAGCATCAGTAGAATCTGTTCAACCTTTGGGTTGCAGGTTCAAAACCCAGCAGGGTTGACTTCCTTCTGAGGTAGACAAAATGAGTACCATTAAATTAGGTAATAGTAACAACCCTAGGATGTAGTTGAAAACCAGAGTAATGTGAATGTACCTTTCCTGGTTAAATACTTTGTTGTTATTATTATAATGTATTGCTTTATACTACCTAATGCATGTATTAATCCTGACTAGGGTATTATTCCAAGAGCTCATAGGTACTTTAAGTACCATAATCACTTCTTCCACCACCAGGACTGGGGATACGACAGACAATCTCAATGACACACACACAAATTTAGAACAAACAAACTCTGATACACACAAGCTCACTGATGCACACACACTCTCCCTACAGAAGGGCTCACTAACACACAGATTCACTACAGACAAGCTCACTGACACACCCATGCTTACTACAGACAAGCTCACTGTACACACATGCTGACCACAGACAGGCTCAGACACACCCATGCTCCCTACAGACAAACTCACTAGCAGGTGCACACACAGAAGCTCACTCACTAGCAGATGCGCGCGTACACACACACACACACACACACACAAGCTCGCTCGCTCGCTCACTCACTAGCAGATGCACACAGAGGCAGACAGTCTAACACACACAGGCAGGCAGACACACACACACAAGCAGTCTCACACACATACAGGCAGTCACACAGGCAGTCTCTCTCACACACACACACTGACCTGCTTCTTACCTCCACATCCCTTGGAGCTCCTGGAGATTGGTTGTTGGGGAAGCAGGAACTCTTTCTTGCTTCCCATGCTGCAGTTACCAGGGCCCCTGCCGAACATTAAGCTCCGCCCAGCCACAATATTCTTTTTTTTTTTTTTTTATAATCCCGGCCGGCCATGTGTGAGCTGTGCTGGCAGCCTGGCTCCCCCTGCTCCCATGGGGCCCTGTGCGGATGGGCGGCTGGGATTATAGGAGCCTGATCACTGATTAGGGCTGTCAGCCCAGCCCTAGGTTCCGCGGTCCACCGGGAAATTTCCCGATATCCCGATGGGCCAGTCGGGCCATGTCCACCACTACATCTTATGGAGAGCCGAAAGCTCTCAATGTGAGCTATACTCTGCAGTGTAGGGCTTAGCTCAATGGCTTGTGGCGTAGGGAAGTTGAATTCCTGGCTTGTGGCGTAGGGAAGTTGAATTCCTGGCACCATGAGTCTTGGAGTCATGGTACCTTCCACTAATTATACAACATTTTTATTGTATTTGAAACAGATCCTGGTTATATCTTTTTGTATCCTGCAGGTGTTCTTGCACTGCACTTGGCTGCACAGAATGGCCATTCTGACTGTGTGCTTCTCATCCTGCAGGTATCTCCAATATTGCTGTTCTTATATAATTTCCAGTCTACCTTCTTGGAAGACGAATATATGCCCTGAAGCTACTCTTGAATGTCAGCCATTTTTTCCATTTTCTATAGCCATTTTATACTCTATTAATGAAGATGTTTGCATGAACCATTTAAGTTTGCTAATTTCCTTTCTATATGTATTACCGGTGTCAGGTTTGCTCAACGTTGGTATTTCCTGCATTCTTATAACAATCTATTTACAAACACAGGAAGGATGTCCCGTGGATGTGTGTGATAGCCATGGCAGAACAGCACTCCACCATGCAGGTCAGAAACTGTGTCCGAATAGCTTTGTTACAATGTGTCCAGCGTCAAACTCATCTGTCTACCTATTTATTTCCATATACTCACAGATTTATAAGCAAATGCCATTTAAGCAATATTTTATTCTCAATTATTTTATCACCACAAGAAATCTACCTAGGCATCAATCAACATCAGGGATAGGCAGACTTTATGGGGAGAGGTGTTGCCTTTCAGGATTGAGGGATTGTTACATTGTTTGGTGTAGGGACGGTCATAGTTTTTGCAGAATGCTGCGCATGTAGTGTGTAACTGCTATATATGTCTTCCTGGTTTACCCAACTGCCACATCTAGGCTGAGCTTCAATGTGAACACCGTCCACTTATAATACAGAATACAAAACAAGGAAGTATAAGCGCTATTTGAGTATAAGATCTTAAAAATATATATAATCTAAACAGCTGCTAACCACCGTGAAAATCTTTTACAGAGTGATAGAGAATAGTAAGTGGTACCGGTGTAGCGCTTATGTGCAAAATTGAATATGAAACGAAGTTTTACCCAATTTTCTTCTATGTTAGTCAATTATTTCTTGTTAACCTTAAGGTAAAACAGAGAAAAAATACACAACATAGTGCAGATTGTATATAAATATGTAAAAATTGTTTTAAAACAAAAGCCAAATGGCAACTCACAATTTTCTGAGCTATAAATCTAGCTCAGAATTTTGATGCTTTAGGATCCGTATAGGCGACCCTCTCCCTTCTTCTCCTTTCTTTAGTCCAGTCCTATATGGATACAGGAGGGGGTATATAGTGTAGTATAGTTGATGTTATTATGGGTGTGTAAAAGTAATAAATGAGGTACTCACAAACCCAGAGCCAGTCTATAGGCTCACTTCAGTGCGCATATGTGGTTTTAGGACCACACTCCTTCTTTATATTAGCAGGAAAAAAGCCATAAGTGTATCAAAATGTATGTATATTTATTATTAAAAATTATTACACATTATAAAAAATTCTATTAGAAGTATATGTAAAAGATAAATAAATAAAACACTTATAAGGCTTAGTAGAGTCCAGTAAAGTCCAAAAAAAGGGAGTTTTCAGTGCTCACTTTTCTTTCCAGAACGCGTTTCGCCAGGTGGCTTCTTCAGCTGGTTAAATTCAGTGATGTATCCTTGGACTTCTTTTTCCTGCTTTAAATACCTTTCTTCCTGTGTGGAAACAGCTGTCTATGCTAGGATTTTCGCGGGTTTTTTTCTCCCTGCGTTCCAAGCCTCATTCTGGTTTCCTCCTGTTTCCTGTTTCTCGGCCGATACGTCACTTCCGGTTTCGGCGATTTTCATGGCTATGCGTTCCACAGTGCGTTCCACTGTGGTTATTACAGTCCAATGCAGTCTCTCTCAGTCATAAATATCCAAGATAGGTTAAAGGATATATAAGCAATTATTTCATTATTGAGGTAGCATATTCTTTTCACATTTCTTTGTTTTAGACGGACAGTTATTAAACAAACCTTATTTTTATGTAGTATTTTACTTTACACATTTTATATAATCATAAATTTATTTAAGGTAATTCTTAAGATTATACATAAATGGAAAGCAATTGTTTATCATTAAAAAGGTTAAATTTTTAAGCTTCATTTAGGTTAATTCTTCAAATTACACATTGGTAATGAATTAATTTCCATATTTGTAATATCACAGAGAGAGTTAAGGGGGTGAACTAAAAAATACGTATAGTTATAGAGAGATATGAGAGAAAGAAGTTATAGAAAGAGGTGTAATTACCATAAACCGATATTTTTAAAATTAATCCAAGCAAGAGATTACTATTAAAACAAAAATAAAAACTAGGACAAGAATAAATCTAAAAACAAATATAAATATAAAATAAAAAATAAAAATACATTATTTCTATCTTTATCTTTATCTCTATCCCTATTTTATGTCAGTGTAAGATCTTAATGTAATATTGAGATTAGAGAAGGAAATGGCACATTTCAAAGTCAGCGTTTAGACCATTTGGAATCAGACTGTTTAGTTTGAATATCCATTCCATTTCCACTTTACTTAACTTTTGGTTAAAATCTCCTCCTCTCCAATCTTTGGTTACTTTTTTAATTCCCAAGAACATAGTGTCTTTTAATTCGCAGTCGTGATAATTTTTATAGTGTAGAGACACACTGTGTTTCTCGAATCCTTTACTTATATTACGGCCATGTTCCTCTATTCTTATATGTAATGGTCTAGTGGTTTTTCCTATATAGTTTAAACCGCAGGGACATCTTATGAGGTAGATTACATTTTTTGAGTGGCACGTAATAAATTCTTTAATTTGGTATTCTACACCTTCATTAGTTTCAAATTTTTTAATTAGTCTTTTTTTATTGTTAGTTCTTTTACAGGCTAGACATTGTCCGCATCCATAGAACCCATTCTCTGAGTTAAAAAGAGTTGTATTATTTTTAGGTTTTTCTTTTATATAACTGGATGTAAGGGAATCTTTTAGATTATTAATTCCCCTATGTATAAAATGTGGCTGATCAGGTAAAAAAGTTTTCAGAGCAGGGTCTTGAAGTAGAATGGGCCAGAATCTGGACACGATTTTTCTGACTTTATGATTCTCAGAACTGTAAGTACATATAAAAGGTATTTTACTCATTTCATCTTTCTGTTTTTCCTTATACTTTATGAGTTCTTTCCTTTCTTTTTCTTTAATTTCTAATCTTGATTTTTCTAATTTGGATTCTTCATATCCCTTTTCTAGGAAATTTTCTTTAATTTTAATAGACTGTGCGTTAAATGTCTCTATATCGGTGCAATTCCTCCTTATCCTCAAAAACTGTCCTTTAGGGGCATTTTCTAGCCACGGAGAAAAATGGCAACTGAGATAGTTGCCATTTTTCTCCGTGGCTAGAAAATGCCCCTAAAGGACAGTTTTTGAGGATAAGGAGGAATTGCACCGATATAGAGACATTTAACGCACAGTCTATTAAAATTAAAGAAAATTTCCTAGAAAAAGGATATGAAGAATCCAAATTAGAAAAATCAAGATTAGAAATTAAAGAAAAAGAAAGGAAAGAACTCATAAAGTATAAGGAAAAACAGAAAGATGAAATGAGTAAAATACCTTTTATATGTACTTACAGTTCTGAGAATCATAAAGTCAGAAAAATCGTGTCCAGATTCTGGCCCATTCTACTTCAAGACCCTGCTCTGAAAACTTTTTTACCTGATCAGCCACATTTTATACATAGGGGAATTAATAATCTAAAAGATTCCCTTACATCCAGTTATATAAAAGAAAAACCTAAAAATAATACAACTCTTTTTAACTCAGAGAATGGGTTCTATGGATGCGGACAATGTCTAGCCTGTAAAAGAACTAACAATAAAAAAAGACTAATTAAAAAATTTGAAACTAATGAAGGTGTAGAATACCAAATTAAAGAATTTATTACGTGCCACTCAAAAAATGTAATCTACCTCATAAGATGTCCCTGCGGTTTAAACTATATAGGAAAAACCACTAGACCATTACATATAAGAATAGAGGAACATGGCCGTAATATAAGTAAAGGATTCGAGAAACACAGTGTGTCTCTACACTATAAAAATTATCACGACTGCGAATTAAAAGACACTATGTTCTTGGGAATTAAAAAAGTAACCAAAGATTGGAGAGGAGGAGATTTTAACCAAAAGTTAAGTAAAGTGGAAATGGAATGGATATTCAAACTAAACAGTCTGATTCCAAATGGTCTAAACGCTGACTTTGAAATGTGCCATTTCCTTCTCTAATCTCAATATTACATTAAGATCTTACACTGACATAAAATAGGGATAGAGATAAAGATAAAGATAGAAATAATGTATTTTTATTTTTTATTTTATATTTATATTTGTTTTTAGATTTATTCTTGTCCTAGTTTTTATTTTTGTTTTAATAGTAATCTCTTGCTTGGATTAATTTTTAAAATATCGGTTTATGGTAATTACACCTCTTTCTATAACTTCTTTCTCTCATATCTCTCTATAACTATACGTATTTTTTAGTTCACCCCCTTAACTCTCTCTGTGATATTACAAATATGGAAATTAATTCATTACCAATGTGTAATTTGAAGAATTAACCTAAATGAAGCTTAAAAATTTAACCTTTTTAATGATAAACAATTGCTTTCCATTTATGTATAATCTTAAGAATTACCTTAAATAAATTTATGATTATATAAAATGTGTAAAGTAAAATACTACATAAAAATAAGGTTTGTTTAATAACTGTCCGTCTAAAACAAAGAAATGTGAAAAGAATATGCTACCTCAATAATGAAATAATTGCTTATATATCCTTTAACCTATCTTGGATATTTATGACTGAGAGAGACTGCATTGGACTGTAATAACCACAGTGGAACGCACTGTGGAACGCATAGCCATGAAAATCGCCGAAACCGGAAGTGACGTATCGGCCGAGAAACAGGAAACAGGAGGAAACCAGAATGAGGCTTGGAACGCAGGGAGAAAAACCCGCGAAAATCCTAGCATAGACAGCTGTTTCCACACAGGAAGAAAGGTATTTAAAGCAGGAAAAAGAAGTCCAAGGATACATCACTGAATTTAACCAGCTGAAGAAGCCACCTGGCGAAACGCGTTCTGGAAAGAAAAGTGAGCACTGAAAACTCCCTTTTTTTTGGACTTTATTGGACTCTACTAAGCCTTATAAGTGTTTTATTTATTTATCTTTTACATATACTTCTAATAGAATTTTTTATAATGTATAATTTTTAATAATAAATATACATACATTTTGATACACTTACGGCTTTTTTCCTGCTAATATAAAGAAGGAGTGTGGTCCTAAAACCACATATGCGCACTGAAGTGAGCCTATAGACTGGCTCTGGGTTTGTGAGTACCTCATTTATTACTTTTACACACCCATAATAACATCAACTATACTACACTATATACCCCCTCCTGTATCCATATAGGACTGGACTAAAGAAAGGAGAAGAAGGGAGAGGGTCGCCTATACGGATCCTAAAGCATCAAAATTCTGAGCTAGATTTATAGCTCAGAAAATTGTGAGTTGCCATTTGGCTTTTGTTTTAAATCAATTTTTACATATTTACATACAATCTGCACTATGTTGTGTATTTTTTCTCTGTTTTACCTTAAGGTTAACAAGAAATAATTGACTAACATAGAAGAAAATTGGGTAAAACTTCGTTTCATATTCAATTTTGCACATAAGCGCTACACCGGTACCACTTACTATTCTTTATAATACAGAATAGTTTAGAGCACTGTGACTATCCATGTTTTATAGTTTACATATTTTGTGTGAGTGCACACTTTAACAGCTTATTAAGTTATTTAAAGGGTAACTAACATTAAAAATACAAACGTCTTTCCCATATAATTTCAATTTAGTCCTCCCCTTTTAAAGTGGGAAAAAAAAGTTTTAGTTACCTTTCATAACTCGTCACACTGGTGTTACAGTCTTACAGCAGCGACCCCTCCAACCCCTCATTGTGATCGTCCTTAATGATTATCTCTGAAAATCCAATGCTTTTCCATAGAGAAGCATTGGGCTCTACTGCTGATCTGCGCCAACCAGCTTCTCCTTTTAGAGATGCATTATATCGGTAAATTTTTATGGGGCATTTTGTGTCTTCATGCGGAATATGAAGACGCCAAATGTCGATGCTGCGAACATTGCAAGACTATAAGGAGGAAGCATCCTTATTCACTGTCAGAGTGCATAGTGTTTTTTTGTTATAGTGTACCTAAAAAAAAAATTCAAGTTGTATCTTTTTAACCCTTTTTAAGAATCATAGGCTTCCACAAAAAGTAGGAATAATCATTTTCCACAGTAATTTGGGTGAACTATTGTCTAGATAAGAAAACAATGTTCACGTTAGATGATGTTCAACCACTACTGCCTACTACCCTTACTCCCATCTTGTTTTTATATATATTACATTCATTTTTGTTGTTCTCTCTCCGTCACAGCTGTGAGTGGAAGTCTACCTTGTGCCAAGATCCTCTTTGACTTCCAGGTTCCAGTCAACATTAGAGATAAGGTCATTTATAAATGCAACACGTATTTCTTATCTGCTGCACCTTCAAAAATCTCATTTATCTCATATCGCTCTTTCATTTTAGGATGGGTCAAGTGCTCTTTCATTGGCTGCCCAGATGTGTCACCCCGAAATGTGTAATCTACTGTTACAAAAAGGTTCAGATGTTAACTGCAGAGACCTACAAGGACGGTGAGAGTCATGGTAGAATACAGAATATCGACCAGAGAAAAATACCTTCACTAATCAAGCCTACAGTTTCCGATTCTATTTCTTTTAGGACTCCACTCATGCTTTGCTGCGAAGGAGACAGCACACACACAGCCCATCTCCTCCTCACTGCTGGAGCACAAGTCACCTTAGTGGACTCCATGGGTCATAATGCTCTACATTATAGCAAAGCCAAGGGCAACAGCCAAGTGCAGAACATCTTGCAGAGTGTCTTACATTCAGTAGAAGAGGAGGATCTCAGCAAACGTATGGAACAAGATGACATACATCATATTCCAGCCGGGACGCCAAGTAAAACCATCACTCTAAGGAAAAGAAAGGCTCCAGCACCTCCTACAACATCAAAACAGGTAAAAACACATCACCATATTCTTCAAAAAATACTCCAGCATGCCTTTACTAATTCAGTGTCCCTTTACTAAAGTGTACAGCAGATATATTGCAATGTTTCAATCATGTATCGGTTGTTATCCCAAAAGAAAGCTTGGCTTTTAAAGAAATTATTTTCCTAGACTTTATTCCTGTGGTGTTTGTGCAGGTGCCGGCTCATCCAGGCCCAACCATCCCGATTATGGCGGGACAATCATGAATTTCCGGTCCTGTCCTGTTCTGCCATGCTGATTTAGTTCCCTGGTGTCCCACTTTAGAGACAATGGGTTATATCATTCCTACAGTCGGGGAGAGGAGTATGGACCATTTTACTGTTAACATTAAATTAGCATTCCATAGATGAATAAAGATCGCTATGGCAATAAATACATTTAATTTAGAGATATATGATTTAACTGTATTTACTATGGGCATTATGCTCACATAGAGACATTCTATTGTACTTTATCTTGACATTTTTGGTAAGCTATTCCACTAGTAAGTTTTAAGCCTCCTTACAAATACCTACAAGCAAGGTATTTGACAATTTTTATCTATTTTTGTCACACCTACTGTATGTAAGAAAAATTGAATTTTTGCATTTATACTAACATTTCAGACCATGAATTAAATTTTGGAAGAATAAGAAAATATAACCTGTCTAAAAGGACATTTATATAATTTACATTTTTAAGTTTGTCTGCAAAACAATCTGTACACAAAATTGTATGTTTGTTATGAAATGTTTGTGTGCTAGCCAGTGGTGTATCCTGGTTTTGTGCTGCCCTAGGCAAGACAAAACTCAGGTGCCCCCCTCCCCCCGCGCCACCCCCACCCAACCCTTCCTCCCACCCCACCTTCTAAATACACACACACAAACAGTCAGACACACACACACAGTCAGACACACACACACACACGCAGTCAGGCACACACACACACAGTCAGACACAAACACACACACTCACACAGTCAGACACAAACACACACACACACAGTCAGACACACACACACAGTCAGACACAAACACACAGTCACACACACACAGTCAGACACACACACACACACAGTCAGACACAAACACACACACAATCACTCACATTAACACTTTTTTTTATTTTTTATTTAACCCCACCCAGCCTCCTTACCTTTGGGAATGCTGGGGGGGCGTCTCTCTCTCCCTGGGGGTCCAGTGGCTGCCGGTCGGGCTAATGGGCTGGCTGCTTGCGAGGGAGCACTTCCTCTGAGCACTCTGCTCAGCTCCCTCGCGCACCGCAGAGTGAGGCTGGAAGCCGGAATATGACATCATATTCCGACTCCCAGCCTCACTCAGTGGCGCGCGAGGGAGCTGAGCAGACCGCTCAGAGGAAGAGCTCCCTCACCAGCCGCCCGCCCAACCATCAGCCAGCGCCGCCCGCCAGCCCAGCATATCAGTTAGCTGCAAGGCTAACTAGGCATTTGCCCTGGGTATTTGGGGGCGGCGTTTTTTGCGGCTAATACGTCCCTGGTGCTAGCTATGCATCCCTTGCTTCACATAAATACCATGCTAATAGTGTTCAAGTTAAAGAATATGACAGACCTTATAGCATCCAGGAAGAACAGCAAGTTCTTTGCCATTTTAACAAATAGTCATTATCTGATTGTGTTCCCCAAGACTGTACTCCCAGAGGTTGCTCAAGAAGTCAAAGAAAAGAAGACTGACAGGGGACAGGACCGTGGCCGGACTAAACCAGAGAGGAAGGTGAGCTTCTATAGTCTCCTAACCTACATAATCTCTGCCAATATTCTAGATCATATTCACAAACCATTTTAGTACAACATTTAGACCACATTAATTTTATATATAACTGTAGTGTGTTTGTATAGGAGTTAAATGTGATGCCAGGCAGCTGGAAGACAATAGCAATGTCCTATGTCCGTGGGAAAAAAATATATCTAAAATAAACCTTATCCCTAATACTAACCTTCTAATTATCTTCTCCAGAAACAAAATACTAAGACCCCAAAGGAACAGACAGTGGCACCACAGAAGAAAGCTGATCTTGTCCTTCAGGAAAAACACATTGATACTGATTCAGAAAAACATATTATTCCCGAAACAGAGATACCATATGACGCTCATAGGTTTGAAGAAATCCTCCCCAACCCACTCGAGCCATGTTTCTCTAATTCCCAAGAGGAATACCCCTCTGATTCCCAGGAAAATAGCAGACTTATCACACAGCCGGAGTGTGTACTTGACCTTCAGGAACACATCATGGAGATGATAGAGATAGAGCCGGACCCTCAGGAGTTGCAACATCAACAAGTAAGAAATAATTATATATTTTTACACCCATCTACTTGGCCTTTCTATCCATCGGTTTAATCCTTTTACTGGGAATTTATAAGTAAATTGCAAAGTTGATTGAAAAACATACCAATTTTTCTAGCTTCCCTGTTTGGTCTCACATGCTGCATTTTTATTAGAAGAAACATACATTCTTCACGTGTGCTATTACATGTTTCATGTAAGTAGTTTTATTTCATTGCAAAACAGGAAGCCCATTCAGCAAACTGGGCAAATTATGATCACAGGCTGAGGGCCTGGATGGGTTGACCACACAATCTCCCCAAACAGCCAGGGGTAGAACGAGCACTTTAAATAAGGGATCTGAGGATCAAGGGGGACATAACGTTTTCTCCACTGAGAATGTTCTGTTGTTACAAATTTTAAGGTACGAGGTTAAAAAAAGTACAGGCTAGCCTCAGCTAGTCTAACAGCTACGGCCAATGTAGAACTGAAAAGAGTAATACTGAGAAGAGGGGAGAAACCAGTGGAGAGTGACCCAAAAAGGGGAGGGTTGGTAGAAATGGGAGAGACACAAAAAAGTGGTAAAAAAAAAATGTGAGCATGTACAAAAATGGACATGTGAGGTGAAACAGCTACAAAGCTGGGGAGAGGTAGTGATGGTAAATATAATAGGTGGATGAGGCTGGGCTACAGAACTGTGGGGTGATGGCAAAAGCCATTACAATTATGGGGAATGGAGCGAAAGACACTAATGTGAGGATAAATAGAGTAGAAGAGCAAAAAAGGTGTATTAAAAAACACACCCCCTCATCACACATAGATAGCATCCTTATGCGTAGATAGCTTCAGGAAGCCAGCAGTAGCCTTGATACCCGGCTACAAAGGGCATTGTAGTAGGGGAGGTGTTGGGGCAGAGACGGTAATAGAAAAGGCGCTGTGAATCACACTAGGAACCAATAAAGGGAACCCCTCTAGCGTTCTAGGAAGCATGCTGCCCGGCCACCACTAGCGAGATAGCGCCCCTAACTGACCCCACCAACAGCTGACGGCGGCCATAATCGCTCTTTGAAACCGGTAGCATGTCTTTCTAACAGCCCAAATTCCATGGCCCGCTAGACGGGATGACCAGATGGGGCCTAAGGATCTGTTAATGCCCCACACCAGTTCTGGGGGACAATCCCCAACATCTGGGACCGCTCCGAGAGCTGAACACAGACCCCTACTACACACCACCACTATCTACAAGTTAATGTCATTTTAAAACTGTGCCTTTGTTACCTGCTTTGCATTTGTTGTTTAATACGCTGTTACCTATAGTATGCAAATGTCGTCGTGGCAACACGACACCATGTTTCTCACATTTGTGCACTGACAAATAAAGAATAAAAAAAAAAAACACACCACTTTGCATTCAAACATTCCACAAAATTCAGATTCACCAACCGCCATTCCTAACAAACACACCCTTGCCATCACACACTGCCACAAAAAGACACCAATATTCTCATACACAAAATTTACACTTACTCACACAATTCCATTGACGCATGCCTTTTCAATGATTCTAATACACAAGTACAATTCACAAAAAAAGTACATTTAATATTTGCTTAAAGGGACACTCAATGCTAGAACCCTCCTTCTCTGTTCCTGCATTTTTCCAACCTTTACCTCTGACCCTAAAGTCTCTGGGTTATTTACTAAGCCATGAAGTGTGAACATCATTAAAAGCTTGGATGTGGACTGGTACTCACATGTAAGCCTTGGGTGAAGGAATCTAAGCTGCAATTCGAAAACAATAAACCAAAATATAGATAGATAACACACTCACATAATATGTTCTATCAAAGTTTATTGAAAATGTCAAAAAATATGTTGAGCAATAAAAGTTAGGAACCAAGATCACTTGCAGTGCAAAATTAAGCCAATCAAATCCCCACATTTAATATGCAGTGTAAATATCACTTAATATGAGCATAAAGTTAAGCAAATAGCCAATAAGCCAAATTTATGCCTCTTGTTCTCGCTGATGAGCGGACCCCTAAAATTAATTTTTTTTTTTTTTAAAAACAATAATTTTAAAAATGTTTTTAAATGGTAAATAAAACACTATTTACTCACAGTGTATGCTACATATGCAAAAAAGATACAATCTTTTGAAACCTACTTGCAATATATTTAGCACAACAGCAGTTATGTATAACAGCCAGTATACAGTTCTTTAACTGCAGTATACCAAGTATGTGCAAAAAGAGACTCTTTTTAAAAATAAAAAAAAGCAAAACAAACCCCACAAAATAGGGGAAAATTCCATAAAAATTCATACAAATTATTGAGTGTATGATCTATCTACATTTTGCTTTTTGGAAGCTTTTTGGAAGTGTGTACTTGACTCCTGCCTAAAACTGCTGCTTCTAGTAGACTTAACAGACACTGTGTATGTAAAAATGTTGTCAGCTCTTCTCTATGTGGAGCTTTAATAGTTAACAAGAAGTAGACTTTCTAAATGTAACATCTACGCTTTCTCTGAACATAACTGTATCCGCTAAAAACAATGAAAGAAGCAGCACTATTAGTAAATAAAGCACTTTATTTATTCCGATGGTTTCACAAGGGTCTATTGTCGGTTTGTGAAGTGACCTTGAGATTGGTACATAGTATCAATAGTGGCTCTGATAGTTATAGAAGTCACAATCTAAGTATTTTCGTGACTCGTCTGAATCGGAATGCCCAAGTCCTAACACTGAATAAAATATTTTTCTTAAATTGCTCATTTCATCATGGGTAGTGCGGATCCTGTTTCTAATGTTTAATCTCTTCTGTATCACTTATAGAAAATGTGCTCGTTTATAAAATAAGAATACACAGACCTTTTTTTCTTTATTATGTAGGATGTGATGGAGATATTGACCCACATGTCTGATACAGAACTAGAAGCAAGTGCACAAGATTTCGAAGGTATGTATAATAAAAAGAGCACTTTAATGATCGTGTAATGTTTCTCTGAACTGAAATATTTTTTTTATGGCACTCCAAGCACCATAACAACTACAGCTATGTGTAGTGGTTATGGTACCAAGTCTATGAACATTAGTCTTCATTTGGGATTTGGGAAGAGTGCAGGTAACTTTTTTTCATTGGTTTTTACTGTATGTATTGGGGACTGATGTGTACTATGGTTGTTGCTGCCGCCCAAGAGTAGTGGGAGTTTGAGTGCAGGACTTGTTTTTGTGTTCTAGTCTTCATTTGCTTGTCGGTGCAAGTCAGTTTAACCATAGATGGCAATGTTAGGCTAGACACACAGTTTTTGATGAGACTGGAACAACAAATGTGTGGATTCAAACATAGTTTTTGACAAAGTTTTCTAACGTTAAAATTTAAGTGGAAGTTTGACTCCAGACTACTTTACTGTACAGTAATACCCCGTGTGTCTCGTACCTGTTGTGCTCCATTCTGGGACCACACTTGATGAAATAATCAATCATGTTAACTGCATTGTACTCTACACGATGATAATGTTTAAATTATAAAGTTGCATACATGAAAGTAGCGTTCACTTCTATCCACGGTTTCAAGCATCTGTGTGGGTCTTGGTATGTATCCACTGTGGATAAGGGGGCCAAGCCACTGTACTTGCACTTATTACAATAATAGTAATTTTGAAAAGAATATTAGAATAGAGCATTTAATGACCTTAATTAAGCATTGAATGATTGGTGTGAGGAATAATTTTTTCCCCACCTTCTAAGAAATAGCTGAGCTCCTGGGATTGTCTATATTCTCTAAAACAGCGGTGTCAACCATAAATCCCATGGTCTGGGTATAGTCAGCTTTCACAACGCAATCAGGGCAAACATTGCAAAGATGTTATTAGGAGTTAAATATGCAGTGGATAACTTAAGGCAGACAATTCTGCACATTAGATTAAGTCTTCATGCTTAATGATAGCAGATTAGAAAATGGAATAGATGTTGGGTACAAGAGGAAAGTTTATAGTTTAAATTCCAGCCTGTATTGGTATCTGACCTTATAAACAAGCATCTGAAAACTAAGAAAGGACAGGAATAACCAAGAAGCCTTCATGCTGCCAAAAGTACAATAAATTGTAAAAATCTGGAGCGTGATGCTAGGTTTCAATTTCACCAGGAGTAATTATACGTTTGGAATAGTGGCAGGCTTCAACTTCTATCTAAAATATTAAAACGTTTATTATTTCTCTTCAGCTATCCCACAAATTAGCTTGATGGAGTTACAGGAAGAAGTGCAGGTGTTAAAAGCCGAGAACAGAGATCTACAGGACAAAATTCAGGTACATTGTGCCAGAACGCAATCGTGAAATGGAAAGTGGATCACTGAATGGTCACGGGTCTTTTCTTTTTCCTCAGATCTTTGAAAACTATGAGCGAGATGACACCAACTTGGATAATTCTGCTGACTTTATTCCACTCATCTTGTATGACTCCCTGCAAAGTGAATATGAGCTAGTGCGAGAACAGCTTAGAGAAGCACAACATTCTTTAGAGCTTTTGCAAAACTCGGCAGAGCGTCCATCCTCTCCATCTTGTAAATTGATCCCGGCAGAAGCCTACGAGCAACTCCGGGCAGAAAACGATGCCCTGCTTAAAACTCTCCAGGAAAAGGAACTATCTGAGGAGCTTCAGAGAACTAAACAGGGTCAAAATGAGGAGCAGGAGAATGAATTACAAGAAAAGATAAACAAACTGCAAGAAAAGGAAAATAAATATAAAGAGCTGGAGGAAGAGGTAAAAAGGTTAATGGAATATGAGGAAAAGTACAATAGAATTGAAGAAGAGATGGAGTGGTTAAAAGATGTGAGAAACAAATGTGCAGATATGGAGGAGGAGCTGAATAGGCTACGGGAGAACGAGGAAAAATATAAGGAAATGGTAAAAGATATAGAGAAAGCTAAAGAAAGTGAGAATCAATACAGGATTATGGAGGAGGAGTTGAGAAGATTACAGAAAAATGAGACAATGTACAAAGCAATGCAAGATGAAATGAGTAAGCTGCAAAACAGTGAAGAACAAGAAGGAATGGAAGAAGTGGAAAAACCACACAAACAGACCCAACTTGGAATTGTCAAAATGCAAGAATTTGAAGGGAATAGTGCAATGGAAAATGAAGAGAAATGTGATAAAGACATTGAGAAACTGTTAGAAGACGATAGGGCAAAACAGCAAGAGCTAATGGGGGAGATCATCGAACAGCTTCGCGATACCCAAGAAGAGCATAATGTGACTCAGCATCAGCTAAAAGAAGCCCAAGAGATATTATTGCAAAAAGAACAGCAAATTAATGATTTGCAAGATGAGCTACAAAAAGTTATAGATACAATGCAGAGTGAAAGGGATGAAAGAGCTCAGTTGCTAGCTGACTATGAAAGGGCAGAAGAAGAACTTCAGAGACTCAGAGTTGAAGGCCAGGCACACGGTCAGGAGGTGGATGACCTGCATAAACAGATCAGCAATCTTCAGGAGGAAACCCATGAGTTGCAGGAGCAGTTGAAGGCCAATCATTTAAGCCCAATCAAAGTACAGAATGATGAAAGCTCCCTGATTCAAGTTCAGGAGCAACTGGCACAGAAGAATGAGCACCTGTCCCGTGCTTTGCAGGAACTGCAACGTCTGCAGGAGAATGCAGTGCCTATGCAGGAACACAATCAAATGCAAGAGTCTCTGAATTGTGAGCTGCAAGACTTGAAGATGAAAGTGAGGCAGCTGGAGCAGAAGTTACAGAGTCGGGAACGAGAAATAGAGTTGTTACAGCGAGAGATTGATAGTACGCGAACAACAGAGCAATCAAGTGAAGTCTTAAAGAATGAAGTGGCTTCTCTAACAAAGAGACTGAATGAGCTGACCAAACGCCATGAACGGACAAGCACAGAGGTATTTCAAGTGCAGAGGGAAGCACTCTTTTTTAAAAGTGAGAAACAGTCAGCTGAAGAGGAGTTACAGAAAGCGCAAAAAGAGCTGGAAAATGTTAGAGGACAACTAAGTGAGCTTCAGGAGATAGGATCTCGTGGGAAGACAGAACCATCAGGGGAAAAAGACAGAAAGGTGAAAAAATTAAATAAAACATGGATAATGGCATGGCATACTAAAGACAACTGGTCTATGTAACACTTTACACTATTTTTGTAAAACTCCACCCCGACTGTATTCCTTCTCTTTCCATCCCATCTTTTCTATGGGACATGACCTTTATTACACTCTATTATACTATTGCTGTCATACTTAAAGGGACACTATAGTCACCAAAACAACTCTAGCTTAGTGTACCAGTTTTTGTGTATAGATCATGCCTCTGAATTTTCACTGCTCAATTTACTGCCATTTAGGAGTTAAATCACATTTGTTTTTTGTGTATGCAGCCCTAGCCACACCTCCCCTAGCTGTGACTGACAAGTAAGTTAACTTACTTTAAATGTTTTTAATCTTCTACTGTGTAAACTGAACTTTAATCACAAATAAGAGGCTATTAACTAAGCTATTAACAGAGCAGGATATAAGAAATTCTAAATCAAACAGAATTTGCAAAATAAATGTAAACATTAGATGACTCTATACAGGAAGTGTTTGGAAGACTGTGTAAGTCACATGCAGAGAGGTGTGACTAGGGTTGCATAAACAAAGTGATTTAATTCCTAAATAGCAGAGAATTACGCAGTGAGGCTGCAGGGGCATGATCTTGGTTTTCGTGACTATAGTGTCCCTTTAATTTACTCTCTTAAATTTTGTGTATTTGTTTTTCTTAACATGATGTCATTCCCTCATGTTTTAGTTTTCTTTACAATGCATAATACTGTTTTGCATCTAAATACCTATCAGAAAAGTAAAAATGAGGCATTGAATCTGTAAAACAATGTCACAATTTTACCATAATAACCCACTGGCTTGTAATTATCTAAGATTTCAGAGTTATCCCAAGAAATTATTGCTTTAAGAGGCAAACTGTCCAAACAGATGGAGCAAACTGGCCTGGGGCACGAGCCACAAAGAAGACTTAAGGAGCAGCGAAAGGAGGAAGGACAGCAGAACCATAAACTACTGAAAGAAGTCGAAAGTCTGCAATGCACAATAAGAGACTTGAAGCAAAAACAAAAGGTGTGCATTTACTGGCTAAATAGTAGTGCTCAGTTTTTGCTGAATGCAGGTAATTGCTGTAGAGGATGCAGCAAATGTCAAGTTTTATATAAAATACTGTAATGGATATTGTTTATTATACAGATACAGTAAAATAGAAAATGTTATATACATAATGTGCAGTAATGTGTTGCAGCCAAAAGTATTTTTCCTTGTAGAAGACGACTCCTATTTTATGAGCCCAAAATGAAGAAATGTATATTTTAAACATCTATAGCACTGAAGTCCAGTTTGGCTGATCAGGATCCCCCACCAGTCCGGGGCCATCCCACACTTTGGTAGGCAGCTCCCTGAAGCCCGGCCACGTCCAGACACTGGTTCCCTGGACCGCCTGGCTGCTGTCGGCAGCAACGATGCCCTCTGCCCGTGGTACCTGACGGGGGATGTCCGGGCAAGACCTCGCTCTGTGGTGTCTATCTGTAGTCCTGAGCAGTGAGGTCTTCGCATGGTCCAGAGTGTTGCGGGGAAACATGCGGTTTCGCAAGATCTCCCAGACCGCGCACACAATTGATCAAATTCACAGAGAAACGCCTCCTCCACTTTAAGTATGTCAGCAGGCCGCAGAGGTGTACAACACAGCCTATGCCCGCAGGAACCTGGCAGTAGTGAACCCACCAGTCAGCTGAGTGTACTGTCAGCGAGTAGCCAGGTTTTGAGCCCAAATTGCGCTGAGTAAGTACCATAAGTATTTGGCTTAATAATAAGATTTTTGAAAGAGCTCCAGTCACATGCAACCCCCAATTTTAGACTAAAACATTTTTTTTTAAAAACAGTCTTATACATGGAAAAATATGGTACTTTTATTTATATTAAATTAAATGCATAACATTCATGAACTATTATTTATAAGCAAGCTCATCACATTGAAAAACAAATCAAGCATTATTATCCTTTAATTTTTTTTTCTTGTTGGTTTGTGAATGAAACAATTTAAACTTGTTTGCTGGATCTATTTAAGGTGGACTGCTGGTCATTGTGTTTCCTGGTCTGCATGCCAAACTGGTGTCGAGAGTACACTGCACCCAGTTTCCACTATGAAAGACAGAGCCCCCTTAGCTGTCAAACAGCTGTAATTCTCATTTCCAAGCTGCCTATATCAATTTTGTCCAACTTTAATATGCAACTGGTGTACTCTGCATTTTTAAGTAGGAAAGCAATCCGCCTTCTTCTATTGATCACTGCACACCTGGTTCACAAATCATTCATTGGCTGCTATCTGTTTATAAAGCAGTTCTGCTCATCCTAGGTGAGGAGTGAAACGAAATCTGGGAGATAAGCTACTAATCTTGTTGAACCAGCACTTATGGTATAACACCAGACCCATAACATTGTTGTAACGGACCGTTTTGCACAAAAGGGGAAAAAAAACGCTTAGACGATAATCCCCCTTTCAGAGTCAGGCACAGCTACTGTATAATCACCAAAACTCACGAACCGCCAATAAGTGAATGCTCCAAACTCCCGAACGGCATACAAGGGAATAAGGTAGCACTTCAAATAAACGAACAGGAACCATACGAATAGCTGCTAGCAGACGAACAGGAAAAGCCCCCAAGCGGCTTACACTCCTGGCAATCAGTCCTTAGCAGCATACAGTAAATCCCCCCAAAGACGAGACAAGGCTCCGTGTTGAGGGTCAAACAGTGGTCTGTTTAATGAGGGCTACCTGCCCGGCTTTTATGCAGGTCTCCAACCTGGTGGACACTCCCCTAGGGGACCAGATGGGAGACTGTGACAAGGGACAGACAAGTATACAAATAGGACACACAGTCACAGTATATTCCCACAATGCATCCTGGCTTCCTCCCCTCTGCCCTGGGAGATAATTGGGAAGCAACTCAATTATCTCCCAAGACAAAGGCAAAACTCCATTACACACGTGGGAACACAAAACCAGCATAACACTTTAAAATGCACAAAGTAACATTTACTACATAAACCACAGACATGTAACATATCCCCAGATAGCTCAGGTCTGAGTGCACATTATTAGGTGAATGGCACTCAGAGCACACGAATACAGTTTAATCGCCATGGAGCCAAAGTCTTTACAGTCAGTTTCATACGAATGGGCTCCATGGGATTCCTATCTGGGGTATAAAACATTCACACAAAAATACCGAACACCGGGTCATTCGTGTGCTTTCACCGAACAAGAAGGGAGGTCGGCGGCTTCAGCGGTGTTCGCGCAAAACTGTGTCCGATTTTAGTTCCATGAAAATAGAGGCGAACACCGCTGTTCATTCGGATGGTTTAAAATGGCCGCGACCTCGTGTTCGGGATACGAACGGCGGCCACCCAGCGTTCATCAATTAAGCTGCGGTTAACCGCAGCTTCAGGGAGGTTAATTGCCGGCACACTCCAGCTTCCAGGTGGTCCAGTCATTCGTACGGTTGTTCGGTAGATTGAAACTACCGAAGAACCGGCAGAAAAGCATGAATACGGCTTTTCTGCATGGAAAAATAAAGTCTTTTAAAAGGGGGCCATAGTCCAAAGGCAGCAGGCGAGCAGCCAGGCTTCTCCAATGCAATGTGGCGAGATTGGTCTCGTCACATCTCTCCCCTTTTCCAAACAGACTAACAGGGTATCTGACCTCCTGCCGGTCAGTGCCCTTGTTAGTCCAGCAGCCCACCCACAACAAATAATAAACAGCACAGCCCACCCACCATAAGTGGTTACTACACCTGGGTAAAGGGGAAGCTTGTCCATGTCCAGGTGCCTCACCACGGCTGTGCTGGGTACGGGTACGCTGACTTGGTGGGTTGCTGCGTGGGCAGAGACCAGCGGCACTCTGCCCTGTTGCCAGCGCTACTGGGAGGGTAGCCTGGTGGAAGCCTGGTTGTTGGAGGGGGAGACCGACTGTCTCCCCTTTAAATACACCGCTCTGCTGCTGCTGCTGGAGACTGACTGTCTCCCCTTTAGATGCACAGTCCTGCTGCTGGAGACCGACCGTCTCCCCTTTGGTTACCCATCTCTGCTGCTGGAGGGGGAGACCGACTGTCTCCCCTTTGGCTAAACAGCCCTGTCGCTGGGGGGCAGGACCGACCGTCCCTACCCCCTGTGCTGGCAGTGTAGAGACTACGGTCCCATCTGCACGGTTGTGGGGCTTACTGTCTCCCCTTTGTACATTAAGCTGCCGCTGGGGAGAGGGGGTAACAAGCTCCTCTCCCATACATACTTCCAGCTGTGGGGGAGGGAGACCGACTGTCTCTGCTCCCAATACAGAGTCCTGCTGCTGGGGAAAGGAGACTGGGCTCTCTATTCCCGGTAGGACACTCTGCCGCTGGGGAATGGAGACGGGGCTCCCAATTCCCAATAATCTGTGCTGCCGCTGGGGAATGGAGACTGGGCTCCCAATTCCCAAAGCATCATACTGCCGCTGGGGAATGGAGACTGGGCTCCCAATTCCCAAAGCATCATTCTGCCGCTGGGGAATGGAGACGGGGCTCCCAATTCCCAAAAAATCACGCTGCCGCTGGGGAGGGAGGACACTGCTCTCCTCTCCCTGGACTTCCCACTGCCTTCCCGGCATATCACTTGGCTGCTGGGGGGCAGAAACAACTACCTCTGCCCCCTGTATCTCAGCCTGCCGCTGGGGAGGGAGGACGCTGTTCTCCTCTCCCTGCACTTTACACTGCCTTCCCGGCATATCACTCTGCTGCTGGGGGGCAGGAACAACTACCTCGGCCCCCTGTAACTCAGCCTGCCGCTGGGGAGGGAGGACGCTGCTCTCCTCTCCCTGCACTTCACACTGCCTTCCCGGCATATCACTCTGCTGCTGGGGGCAGGAACAACTACCTCTGCCCCCTGTAACTCAGCCTGCCGCTGGGGAGGGAGGACGCTGCTCTCCTCTCCCTGCACTTTACACTGCCGCTGGGGAATGGAGACTGGGCTCCCAATACCCTGCAGGACCGGTGGAGAGACCTCGGTCCCATCTCCACCGGCCACCTGGGGTTCTTCCCAGTAAAACTGTACCATCTCGTCCCCTCTGAATGGGTCTGGCTCTGGGTCTGTCATGCTGCTCTCCTGCTGAGCCTTCTCGCTGTATTGAAACAGCTGCTGGTAGCCCTGTTCTAGCTCCATCTCCCGGGTTACCAGGTGGACCAGGTCTTGCTCAATTTCGTGAGTGTCGTCCCAGTCATACCTGCTCTCCCTCCACTCCAAGAGATCACTGAACCGGGCTTGTGTAGGGCTCCCAAATTCGAGCTCTGAAAACGACTCCCATAACAAGCCAGGACCATCAAACTCCTCTCCCTCTGGCTTGTCATGTTCGGCTGTCCAGGGTAGGTACTGTGCCCCATACCACCAGAGCGCCTGGTAGGCATCTTCTAGCCACAACTCCTGCCATACTAGGTGTTCCAATTTCCTCACCCATTCCTCCAGGGGCTGCTCTCCCAGGAAGGGCATCCGCAGGGCTACTCGCTTCTGCAACCGCTTGTCTTCCTTGGGGAGTCTCTTGCCCCGCTGGTACTCCACAATACCCAGTGCCTGGTACCAGATGCCTTTACGGACTGCATCTCGGTCATCCATGGCACCCTCGTCATACTCCACTGCTGGTTCCATGCTGGTGCTGTCAGGGTCGCTGTACTGGGACATGCGTTGCCCTCAAATTGTAAAATCCAAAGAAATGGTGTCTCCTGTAGCTGTCCTTCTGGCTGTAGGAACGATCCCGCCACTTGCCACCAATTGTAACGGACCGTTTTGCACAAAAAGGGGAAAAAAACGCTTAGACGATAATCCCCCTTTCAGAGTCAGGCACAGCTACTGTATAATCACCAAAACTCACAAACCGCCAATAAGTGAATGCTCCAAACTCCCGAACGGCATACAAGGGAATAAGGTAGCACTTCAAATAAACAAACAGGAACCATACGAATAGCTGCTAGCAGACGAACAGGAAAAGCTCCCAAGCGGCTTACACTCCTGGCAATCAGTCCTTAGCAGCATACAGTAAATCCCCCCAAAGACGAGACAGAGCTCCGTGTTGAGGGTCAAACAGTGGTCTGTTTAATGAGGGCTACCTGCCCAGTATTTATGCAGGTCTCCCACCTGGTGGACACTCCCCTAGGGGACCAAATGGGAGACTGTGACAAGGGACAGACAAGTATACAAATAGGACACACAGTCACAGCATATTCCCACAATGCATCCTGGCTTCCTCCCCTCTGCCCTGGGAGATAATTGGGAAGTAACTCAATTATCTCCCAAGACAAAGGCAAAACTCCATTACACACGTGGGAACACAAAACCAGCATAATACTTTAAAATGTACAAAGTAACATTTACTACATAAAACACAGACATGTAACATATCCCCAGATAGCTCAGGTCTGAGTGCACATTATTAGGTGAATGGCACTCAGACCACACGAATACAGTTTAATCTCCATGGAGCCAAAGTCTTTACAGTCAGTTTCATACGAATGGGCTCCATGGGATTCCTATCTGGGGTATAAGATATTCACACAAAAATACCGAACACCGGGTCATTCGTGTGCTTTCACCGAACAAGAAGGGAGGTCGGCGGCTTCAGCGGTGTTCGCGCAAAACTGCGTCCGATTTTAGTTCCATGAAAATAGAGGCGAACACCGCTGTTCATTCGTATGGTTTAAAATGGCCGCGACCTCGTGTTCGGGATACGAACGGCGGCCACCCAGCGTTCATCAATTAAGCTGCGGTTAACCGCAGCTTCAGGGAGGTTAATTGCCGGCACACTCCAGCTCCCAGGTGGTCCAGTCATTCGTACGGTTGTTCAGTAGATTGAAACTACCGAACAACCGGCAGAAAAGCATGAATACGGCTTTTCTGCATGGAAAAATAAAGTCTTTTACAAGGGGGCCATAGTCCAAAGGCAGCAGGCGAGCAACCAGGCTTCTCCAATGCAATGTGGCGGGATTGGTCTCGTCACAATTGTAATGAAAGGTTCCTAGTTGTTGGAGTCTCTTCTTGATGAGGTAGGTATCTGCCTGAAGATGTAGGGGGTACTTTTTGACCATTGTGTACATTTACATGTTCTAGTGTACTGGTGTTAAAGAAGTAAAGATTGCTGGTTTAAATATTTTCAAATAGTACTTAAATATATGCAAAAGGATTGTGTGTTTTGTGTTATACATTATATTTGTTTAAATAATTACAGGACGCAGAAAAACATCATAACATTGTCGTTGGGATTTACCGGACTCACTTACTAAGTGCGGCACAGGTGAGTAAAATAAATCACTGCTGTCAGGGCCGCCATCAGAAATTGTGGGGCCCCTAACATAGCTCAAGGTCTGGGCCTCCGGGTGCCTGCCTCTAAGCCCCGCCCACAGGAATACACACACACAGGAAGATACACAAATACTGAAACACAGACAGACAC
>OW240916.1:28988492-29089729 GCA_933207985.1 Pelobates cultripes
CTAGCCTAGGTGCAGTCCCAAATAGAATCTCGTATGGGGACAATGAGGTAGTATTTTTGTACAAGAGCATTCATTAGATCTTTTGATAAATGTGCATGTCTGTGTGCCCATTGTACGACTGCTGGGTACAAATTCTTAGGGAGGCAGAAATTGAGGTTGTTGGAGTACACTCCATCCTTCAGAACTGCCCCTTTCTGTTTCCACTTCTGTATTTCTTCAGGGGCAACTGTAGCCTGTTGTTCCAGCAGGATTTTCAGGTCAGTTGGAAGAGTCTGCAGAGTAAATATGGGAGTTTCTTCATTTCCGGACACTCTTCTTTCCACTTCCTGTGGTTCTTTTGCAGCTTGCTTTGCAGCCTGATCAGCTAGATGGTTGCCCCTTGCTTCATCTGAGTCCAACTTCCCATGTGCTTTTATCTTCAAAATAGCCACTTCTTCTGGGAGTAGGAGGGCGTCCATCAGCTCCTTGATCGCGGAACGGTGCTTGATTGGTGTACCGGTGGTGGTAAGAAATCCTCTTGTTTTCCAAATTAATCCGAAGTCGTGAGCCACGCCCAGTGCATATCTTGAATCCGTGTAGATATTGGCGCGCTTTCCTTCAGAGATCTTGCATGCTGAAGTCAGGGCTTGCAATTCAGCTTCTTGTGCAGACATAGTTGATGGTAAAGATGATGATTTGACAATTTCATCTGTTGTGGTTATGGCATATCCTGTATGGTATCTTCCTTCTTCATCAGCATATCTTGAGCCGTCCACAAACAGGGTGAGATCGGGATCTACCAATAGGTCTTCATGCACAGTTGGTAGATGTGTTGTTTCCATTTTCATCTGTTCAAAACAGTCATGAGGTGTATCTGGGTCGTATTCATTCACTATGGTTAAATCTTGGAACTTATTTTCCAGGAAATGACGCGGCCATGCTTTTAGGTGGTCAGTTGTTGGATATTTGACAACACCATTTTCCTGTAGCTGTGATTCGTCCATAGTGGCCCATGCTTTTGCCATAGGCCCAAGATCATTCCATGATATTGTTTTCAACTTGGTCACAGGGACATGTGGAATGGCAGTGTCCCAATGACGGTACAAATGCTTGAGTTCCGGAGGTACATGAATCAAGACCATACTGTTGCCTTCAGAATCACAGTAGAAGTCTTGTGCAGTGAGTTTTACTTCGACCAGATGATAGAGTTCATCTTCATAGCAGGTTTCAGGAGTGATGTTTGATTTGTACCACATGGTACAAAGGCATATCCTGCTCCGTCATGAAGGAGTGCTTGTCCATCATGAAAGGATAGGTTGGGATGCATTTCCTTCTTGATGGTGCCAGTGAGAAGAAAAACATAAGTTTCGTCCATGATGAATCCGTAGTATACACCCCCCTCGGGGAGTGGCAGAAGAGTGGACGGATTGAGAACTTGACATCTTTGGAGGGTAATGTTGTCAGGCAACAAAAGATGACATTGAAGGCGAAGATGCCTAGCAGGAGTAACATGCTTAAGTTGGACCTGGTTGACTATGGCAGAAATGTCATGGGGGGCCAAGACAACCAGGGGGTGGCCAAGGACAAGATCTCCAGTTCTGTCAATGAGCTCTCTGGCAGCAAAGACGGCCCGAAGGCAAGAGGGACGTCCTCTGGCCACAATATCCAGTTGGCAGGAGAAAAATCCAATAGGCCTTTGGCGGCCTCCAGGACCATGGGCCTGAGTGAGCACTCTTGTTGCATGGCCTTGTCTTTCAGAAACAAACAGTTTGAAGGGTTTGGTATAGTCTGGTAGGCCAAGAGCAGGAGCAGAAGCAATAGCACTTTTGAGAGAACAGAAGTTGTCAAGGGCTTCTGTGGACAAGCAAAATGGGTCTGACTTGAGGGCATCATAAAGAGGTTGCATAAGGAGCGAGGCTTCTGGGATCCATGCTCGGCAATAGGAAATGAGGCCTAGGAAGGCGTGTAGTGACTTCGAGGTCCTTGGAGGTGGAATGTCCAGCACCGCTCTAACTCGGTCACGGGTAAGATGTCTGGTTCCCTGAGACAGACAATGGCCAAGGAAGATAACAGTAGGTTGGCAGAATTGCAGCTTGAGACGTGAAGCTTTACATCCTTGTTCTGCTAGGTAGCAAAGAATATTAAGTGAGCATTGTTCTGTTGTGGGTATATCATCTCCACAAAGCAGCAAATCATCCACATATTGAAGCAGGACGACCTCAGGGTGTTCAGATTGCCATGGATCAAGGATAGAGCACATGGCCTTCGCAAATTGACTTGGTGAATTTTGTGCCCCTTGGGGCATGACAGTCCATGTGTACTGTTGTTTTTCATGTGTGAAAGCAAACAGATATTGGCAAGCTGGATCCAGGGGAACACTGAAGAAGGCATTGGCCAGATCAATGACTGTGAAGTACTTGGCAGAGGGTGGAACGCCGGAAAGGAGAGTGTGTGGGTTGGGCACTATTGGAGTGTCCAAAACTGTGGCTTCATTTACCGCTCTGAGGTCTTGGACCAATCTGTACTTTTCTGGTTTGCCTTTTGGAGTCTTTTTCTTTACTGGAAATAATGGAGTATTGCATGGTGATTCACATTTGACAAGAGCACCCTTCTCCAGGAGTGCTTGAATTTGAATTGTAATGGCTGCAGCTTGAGCTGGTTTCAAAGGATACCGTGATTTTCGTGGCAATTTTACGCCTGGGATGAGCTTTACCACCACAGGCGGGACCTTTAGATGGCCTATGTCCTCTGGGCCTGTGGACCACAGCTTCTTGGGAACATCAGTCTTTAGTGAATCAGGGAAATTAGTCCTTAGGTCTTTTACATCCCCATGAGGCTCTTCTAGATGTAGCATCAGGGGTAAGGAGCACAAAGCTGAGGTGTCTGAGACAGATAGAGGGGTGGATAGTTCCACTTGTCCATCTGGAGTAAAGGTGATGGATGCCTGCAGGCGTGAAAGAACATCAGCTCCTAACAGGTTAATGGGGCATGTGGAAGATACCACAAAGCGAGCAAGCAAGCTGTGGCAGTTACCAACCCGCAGTGGGGTGGACAGGGGACTTTGCCTTGGAAGGCCGTCCACCCCAACACAGGAGACATCAATATTGGAAAGAAATGAGGTATCGGGCAGGTCTTGTTCTCTCAGAACACTTCGGGCTGCACCTGTGTCAACTAGGAAAGTGGTGGGCTGGCCCTCAATGGGTAAAATTACAGTAGCTAGAGGCCCCCCTTGTTCCCCTGAAGACACTGCCATGGCAGGGGCATTAAGCATCAGCAGGTTTGCTCTCCTCAGTATGGGCTGTGTTACTGACTCAAACCCCTTTCTATGTCATTAGCCATAGCTTTTTGCAGTCTGAACATGTCTATCATTATAAATAATGGTTAATAGTGAGTTAAGTAAAGTTCCTATATGTCTTTGGATAAAACATTAACTATTGCGGTACTATCATTTATATCAATTAGACTATAACAATTATACCACCCTGTAACTAAAATGAATAACCAGTAGTGGCTGGGTTAATAAACATGTCACAAACCCTTCTAATGCTAAACCATCATTTAAAGTAAAGGATGTTACTGTAAACATAAGATCTGTAACTAGCAAGATTCGATTAAGTAAAGATACAATGTTTAAAATAACTTGCATTATTTAGCTATTTCCCTTGTTGCAAGATGAAGCTGGATAATCAGCTGTTATGCTCTTATATTCGTGTCCAACAGATTTCATATGTAGGTCACACCACAGTTGCAAATTACATTTTAGCAACCTTCTTTTTTTTTTTTATATCACGGACAAATTGTTGATACAGGGAAACAAATGGCATGATTGTTTTAGTAATTATCTAAATGGGACGAGCATAATAGGGGTAGGCCTCATGATGGAGGCAGCCATGACAGGGGCGGGGAAAGAAATGACAGCAAGGGAGGAAGTGAGAGGGGTGACGTCCATGATATGTGTGGGAAAGGAAGACAGGAGGTGTGGGCATGGTAAGGGCGGAAGTGACGTTACTTTAGAAGCAACCGTGACTGTGGATAGGTCACGGGACTGGCAGGCGCCATCTTTAGGGTGGTGGTTGACGTACTTTCAACCATACACTATATTAAAACTATTAAAATAAGTCAGAGAAGCAACATTCTGTTCTGCAAAATGAAATACTAAACTATGAACAGACCTGGCAGGTTAAATAAGACAGTTGAAAACATTATGCATTCAACAGCCCATACAGCTGTTTCTAGAAACATGTACTTTAAAATAACTTTAAAATAATGAAATGGTGCAAAATAAACTCGCGGAATTCAACCAAATTCCCTTATCTTCCTCAAACCATTAATCACTTTCCTCCTCTTATACTGACTTAACAACATCGCATATTCCCTCTACACCTTCCTAAATCCCGTATTCAACACTGAATGCAATCTTGTGAGCTCGTCACTCCCACAATCCTCAGTACCTTATACTCTTATCAGTAGCTTCTGAATAACTCTACAGAACACCGAAGAGACAGACCTAAATCGCAAGCATGTCACCCCCCCCCCCCCGCCCCCCCCCGCCCCCCCCGTCTCACAGAAGCGAGGGGAGGGGGGGGTGTTTTAGCAGAGGGGGATTTGAGTGGAACAAGAGAGAGACTGCCTGCCAGCACGAATTTAACCATGTCAACGCTGTACAGTAACAAGACAGAAGGACAATTACATTACAAAGCAAAGAGACACAAAAACACAACATTTCATTTATACCCCCACCCTCTACCAGGGTAATGGCTAACACAAAATACAAAACCCCCACAGCGTTTTAAGATTGGGGTGGGATGGTGACCATGGTCAGCTACATTTCGGTCATTACTGACAGGATGATGGAAGTGGTCACCTCCTGGACAGGGCACTGCTGGGATAACTTCCCAGTAACACAATTATTATGATATACATACAATCTTAAACCTTTGTGATCAATATCTTCCTCAACCTATCCCTTTTGCTGAATAGCTCTTGCTACTCGGTACCAGGCTTCTGCTGTACAAACCAAATCTTGGTCCGACAGCTTCCCTTTCTTCTCTGTCAGTAACTTACGCCAGCTCTCTGGCTACAATCTGCCGCACAGAGGTACGGTAATTCCACATACTTTAGCAATCTTACTCACTTTCTTAACCATCTCTTCTCCTTCTCTGTCTTCCACTAGATCACATGCTAACCAACCCTTACTGGGTTTATCTAACTTCTGTCCCATCCTCCCTATATAAGGCGTCCCAGATATAGAGAGAGAAAGGAACAGAACGTCTACCGTGCTCGACTGCTACTTTAAGAGCAAGCTCTTTAAGTACGCCTTCCCAAAACGTAGACTAGTCACTAATTCCGCCTACCCGTGGTAGCCGCGGATTGGAGCGTGGCGAGAAGTGTGTGACCAATCACTTCTCTCAACAAAGAGAAAGAGAAATAGGAGGGGAAAGTGTAAATAGTACAGTGAGTAAGATAGAAGTAAACACAGGAATCTGTGTGACAGACAATTAAAACAATAACATTTCAGTGTAAATACAGTGCATGCATCACAGTTCAAATAAGTTCAACAGTTTTATCCCTTGCCTTTACTCGTGTGGCCAAAAGCCACCTCCCTCAACCTCGTAGTGTCCCTGTTGCGGACCCACCCGCAAGTCTCACTACCAGCAGCCACAGGAAACAGCAACAGCTTCCAACCCGAATCCTGTATAGCCTAAAGAATTGGAATCTTACCTGCCTCAGCGCTCGAGGCTGGAATTTTACCAAGAAGCTAAGCGGTCAAAATGACACTCTGGGGAACCCCCAGGAAGCAATGAGTCTACATCATCCTCCACAGATTCCCCCTACTCTTTTTCCTTACAGCCACAGCCACGTGGCTCCTAAAAGAGTTAAACAGGCAATAGAGGACCCCCAGGAAAACTTCCACAGGTCCACCCCCCTTTTTCCTTACTACCACAGGCATGTGGTACCTAAAAGGGGTTAAACAGGCACTTACACTCCCCGGGTACTAAGTTAAACACATACCAATACAAACACACCCAGGCAACAGATAGTCAACATGCAGGTAAACTAGGTATCATTAACAATACAAAGACTCTGGGCAAGTTATTACCTGACTTTGATGTCCTCTCGGCAGCAGTCACAGACACTGGGGCAGGTCAATCACAGGGGTAGGAACATACCGGCTAGGTGCTGCAGCAATCTCTACCGTGTATTCAGAGGTGATCAGGCTCTTTTCCTTCCCCCAGGATTCAGCCCCCCCAGCGTCTTCTTGGACAGCTGCCCAGACTGGACATAGCCCAGAGCCCCACGTTGAGAGCGCCAATTGTTCTAGATAATTTACTGCAAACCAATTAGTTTGAATGACTATCTGTTCCTGTCCAAATTAAAGATAATAAAGTTGCGTGCACGCAGAAGTAAATTCACACTGAGACACAAGGTTCAGGGTAATGAAAGAACTTCAGAGAAGTTTAATGGCTTCTGACAGAAAATGGGTGCGCAGACCCTTATAAAGGCATTATTACATCATTGAAGAAAATCAAGATATAGACAAATAGACATTGTTAATTGGCTTAGGTGCTAAGATGTTAGTAAAATGCCCTCCCCATTCTTAGGTCACTATCTACGTAATTTCTTAACTCCTACAGGTTTTAGCGCCATTTTGTTAAAATGAGGAGCTCACTCGACGGGAGGGGCATTTTGGCAGCTATCCATTTGGAGCGTAGCTGGCACTTGTTAGTTTCTCAAGGTTAAGTTTCAAGGATTTTAGTAAATACACATTTTATCAAAGCTATTTCTTGCTGACATGCAAATTCTATGTTCTATAGACAAAGCTTCCTTGTAAAACTATGGGGGCCTCTTAGAGGTATAGCAAGAGGATTTAAAGGGGCCTTACAAATTTATAGAGGCCTAATAATTCTACAACACACACACACACATATATACATACTGACATACAGACAGACATACATACTGACACACACACAGACATACATACAGACACACATAGACACACACACAGACATATATACATACTGACATACACACAGACATATATACATACTGACATACACACAGACATACATACTGACACACACATACATACATACATACACACATACAGACATATATACATACTGACATACAGACATACATACAGACACACACACAGAAACATATATACATACTGACACACACATATACATACAGACACACACACAGACATACATACATACAGACACAGACAGACATACACATACAGATAGACACATACATACTGACATACATGCAAACACATACATATACACACACTCACTTCATTTATCAGCCACCTTCCTCTTACCTTTAAGTTGCAGGAGGGTGGCTGGGGATGATGGGAGTGGATGCCTCTGGTGTCCTCCGCGCGGAGTAAGCTGGGAGGAAGTGACCGGCTGTCACTTCCTCCCAGCAGCACTTGCAGTGTAGCCGCAACTTTTTTTTTTTAAAGGGGCCCTGAAGATATAGGGCCCATCGGGTGGCCCTAAATGCTCAGGCCACCTGATGGGCCCTGGTGCAGATGCACCTGTGGCAGTTTCGCCCCTCCACGTGGGGCCCGGATGGCCGGGCCCCCCAGGGCCACCGGGCTCGTGACAACCACCATGGTTGTCACCCCGATGGCGGCCCTGACTGCTGCTATTGTATGCATGTTACCAAATGTTCTTTGCATTTGAAATTTTGCCTTGTCCTTTTCCAATGTACTTATCAGCAGGCCACATTTTTACCAGAAAATACTAAAGCCCACTTAAGAATTTTAGGAGAATAAATTATCATGCAGCAACCACTATTTGTGCTGTGTTTCCCCTTTAAGGTCTTATAGGAACCCCCCAGTCAAGCACGTCGACGCAGACACATTCACTCACAGAGGCATTCACATACACAGACACATTCACATATACAACACACACTCACAGACAGGGCCAGTCCCCAGTCATTTTATATGCACACATACATCTCTACCTGCTTTCCCTTACCTTGCTTCACTTCGCCTCATCTGCACCTTTTCACTCTTACTGCCCCTTTTCACAGCTCCAGATGGCAACCACAGCACTATATATTGCATTCAATGCACCAGACTGCACCCCACTTCTATGTCTCTCCCTTGATTCCATCCATGTTTCCCATCCCCCATTTTATCTCTCCCCCCTCCCTTTTAAAATGGCAGTCAGCTGTCGCCCTCACAGGGCCAGCACTCTAGGTGAAGTTAGTACTGGCTATGCTCAGGCACAGATTGGTCTCCCCCCCTCTCTGCTGTTTCACCTGTCATGGCAGGGGAGGGAGACTCTCGATGTCCGGCGTGCTGCCTATAGTTTCAAACCGAGCGCCGGGTAGTCACGTGACACCCGGCGCTCCTACGCAGGGTGTGAGGCACTACCCTGCTAACTGCAGTTTTCTTATGGAGCCCCATGCTACCTTAAAAAAACAAAACAAAAAAGAAACGGGTCTAGACGTAGTGAGGTCAGCTATTGCTGGCCCCCTAAAGTGTCGCCTTGAGTCATGGCCCCAACAGGACCCATTGTAGGGCTAGCTGTACTTGGATGGATCCTTCCATCAACTGTGAGGAGAAATTGATGTTATCCAGCAGCCAGAAATGCATTGGGTTAAATTGGCAAAATCATTAAATTACGAATGAAAAAAAACCAAAACAAATACTCTGAGCTTCATAGTTTTACACGGAATTATTATATGTGGAGACGCTAAAGGCTTATTGATTTAAACTTGATTTTTCTTGCTTAGTAAGGACTTATGCTTTGAAAATCTCTTTTCAGCTCAAATTTGTAAAACCGTCTTGTAAGTTATTTTGATATGCTCACCAAATGTAACATTTCCATTTTATTGTGTTGCAGGGCCAGATGAATGAAGATGCTATGAGGATCTTAAACCAAATATTACATATGCACTTAATACAGTGATGGGAAATTCAAGATAGTTTTTAAATCAAGATCCACAGTACTGTACTGTAAACAAGGATACAATTGGCACATATATTTAAAAATAAAAATATACCAAAAAAAACGGACAGATTTTTTTAATATTAATTTAAGTTCCAGTGCAAAATAGAGGAGAAACAAGATAATTACAAGGAAGAACTAGCAATGTAACCACAATAGCACCATAGAAGAAGGTGAAAGCACCAACGATGCATAGGGCCAGATAAAGGGCTTTATGGACCTGGTGCTGAGAATTATGGTGGAGTTTTTTTGAAATTCATAAAATGAAGCACACTGTAGTGCTTATGGTACCAGGATGCCTTGGCTCCACCCAACATTAACCTGTCAATCTGTTTTTTTAATTCATGGTGTGACGCTCACATCGGTCATGCTGGGAGACCACAAAACTCACTTGATTGGGTGGAGTGGTCCTTCAATGTGAATTCGCTTTCTTTTTGGTTGTGTTCAGCATTTTTGTCTGTTTAGGCAGGAAAGAAAACCCCTTTGATCACAGAGTATATGACTAAGCTGCCTGCAGCCAGAACTCAGAAGTATCATGTGCATAGATCAAATGAATGAGTCCACATTAGTCATCTAAATAAACCAGGTTTTTTAGACAGGCCGTGTGGTCAAGGGAGAGAGGTTGGCTTTGCTGTAAACAGAAGGAATTGCTCTTGGACTCCGTTTCATCAACAGAGGACTCAAAGTGTCTGTTTAATTTATCAGTCAAATTTACTCACAATCCATCAGTAAAATCAGTCTCACAGAAGGGCAACAGCAGACATCATGGGCAGAGGAGAACAAAATGGCAGAGCCTAGTTATTGATGGAGATCCAGCACAAGGAAGAGAAGATAATTATAAATAAAGGCAAGTAGTAAGGGAGGGAGTGTAACCATTACGATATAAGGGGGGGGGGAGGGGAGGGATTGGGCGCTACTGGTCTACAGTAAGATTCTCAGCGATATTTGCACAAGTGTAGGTTCTGTGTTTTAAGTCCCATCTTATTTTAAGAACAGATTTTTGCATTTGTCTATTTTAAATGTTTTATGTGATTTTGTCATTGTGCATTGCGTAACATTTGTCTTTTCATTATTAAAATATTAATAATCTAATTCTCTCTTTGGGCTCTAGTATATGGATTCTCAAATCTATATAGACACGATAGTAATTCACTTTACCAGACTATTAATTGTGTAAGGGATTGAAATATCTATAGCATTTAAGTATAACTGGAATATCATTTGGGTACTTCACGACACCCTTATAAAAGGTTCTTGGGGGTGGGGGCAGTCAAGTTCATCTAGTAGGATTTGGGGGTTAATTTGGTGTTTCTTTATGCCCTTGGAGTGGTAGCCAGAGGCTTGGTTATTATCCCTTTCAAATCCACACTTTTCCCACTGTTACGGCTTGGCAGATAGACTTCCTCATGAAGGAGGAACTGGAAAAAAAATCCTCTGGCAAGAGCCCCCAGGAACCTCCTTGAATCAGAGGCAGGTAGTTCTGTAGAAGGCCAAGAGTTTGAAAGGATGCCCCCGAGCATAGGCGTGCGCAGCCTATTGTATAAGGGTGTGAACCCTAAAGCACAAACACACGCTGCACGTGTGTATATATATATATATATACATACATACACACACACATATACTGCTGTGTGTGGGGGCACTGTGTGTCTGTGAGGGTGCTGTTAGTGTGTGTAAGGGTGCTGTGTGTGAGAGTGCTGTTAGTGTGTATGGGTGCTGTAAGTGTGTGTGTGTGTATGTGTGAGGGTGCTGTGTGTGTGAGTGCTGTATGTGTGTAGATGCTGTATGTTTGGGTGATTGTGTGTATGGTGTGGGGGCCGTTTAGTAAATATCCCCTCTCCCTTCCTACCTTATGCCTGGGAGGGCGGATCCTTTCTGCTGCTTCCATCCCTGGTGGTCCAGTGGAGAGTGAACTCTAGCCTGCGGGGCTAGAGTTCACTCTCGCGAGATCTGAGTGTTGAATCCCACGAGAGGACCCAGCGCAGCTGCTGGTTAGAGCTCTGCCGGTCCTCTCCTATCTCCCTCCCTGCCTGTGGGTCGGTGGGGAGGGAGGCTGAGAGCAGAGCCGACGCTCGGATAGCGCCGGCTCTGCATGAGCCGACAGGGGAGATCCTGAGATCTCCCCTGCCAGTCTCAATATACATAGGCGTGCCACAGGGATTAGGGTGTGCCCTTCATCCATGAAGACTTTAGGAATCTTTGAGATTCTGCAAGTTCTTTCCTAAGTGTATAAACTTTCCATTTAAAACTTCCTACCCAAAAACATCCCCAGGATGTGGTAATGACTTACATGGACACCATTCTGGAAGTTTAAATAACGCACTATACACAATGTGCAACAGGCAAATTCTTTATTAAAGGATCACTATAGGGTCAGGAACACAAACATGTATTTCTGACCCTATAGTCACAAACCGTTTTCCTGGCACTGCAGGTCCCCTCTCCCTCCCACCCCCCATCCCAAGTTGCTGAAGGGGTTAAAACCCCTTCAGTGACTTCCATGTATCCAGCGCTGATGTCCCTCGGCGCTGGGTCAGGGTTCACCCACGCTCCTCCCCATAGGAAAGCATTAGACCTCCCCATAGGAAAGCATTGAAAAATGCTTTCAATGCTTTCCTATGGGGATTTCAGCGACGCTGGAGGTCCTCACAGTGTGAGGATGTCCAGCGACGCTATAGCACACTTTTCGTGTGCTATAGACACAGAAGTGCCCTCTAGTGGCTGTCTAGTAGACTGATGATCTCAGCCATGGAGGCGGGGCCAGTCACAATGAGGCCGACATGGCGATGAATAAAAGGCAGCCTAAAGGGGGACCTAACCTGAATTGGCCAAAATTCCGATGGATTTGGCCAAACACACGTCTAGTAAGTATACACATAAAGAACATGGAGATGGTTAGTGGTCCTGCTGTACCCTTGGCTTATCATTTTTTTGATGAGGGGCAATGGCATAATTATGGTAAATGGTTTTCTTTGTATAGCGTCAAAAGTGGCATTCTTTTCCATAAACATTGCTTTGATATTTAGTGGCAAGCAGTTTGTATCAGCATAAACTTTATTTTAAACACACACCTATCCTCTGTTTGCCCATTTAATGGGCTGTTTGCCGTAATTCGTAGTTTTACTTCTTAATTGGTCAAAATCCTGGTTTCCTGAATGATAAATAGAAGGAAGTGAAAGATCAGCCACTATATAAGCTACGTCAGACTGAAATTCCCTTATGACTTGAACAGAAACTGTCCTTTTAAGATTTCTTGGAAATTTTATATGCATTGTTTACTGATAAAGTGAGTGCATGTGTCCCTGATCAGTCTTTAGAATGTTAAAACAGATTGCATAACAGGAAATTAAGGAAGTAAACATACTATGGGAATCCCATTTTCTACAACGCAATGTTTTGAGACCAAGAAAACATTGTTGTAAATCATTTCACATCATAGTTGGAAGCTATTCTACACAGGAGGGACATTCTTAACCTACCCGGATTAGTACCTTTAGGCTTGTCTATTTTAAAAGCTTCCTTAACGGTCACTGTCCTGAATGGTAGGATGCTCTGGAAAATCAGCGTTTGGATCCTATTAGTTCTCTCCCAAGTTGGAATCTTGGAATCTGAAGGTAAGGAAAATATGTTAGATTGCTCACAGGTCAGTATGAATAAGACATAGAAAATCTATGTCAATTTTATATTGGTACGTGAAAATAGAAGATGAAGTCAATTCTACCAGGCTTTTACACGCACTGGTACTTTTACATTACATTTTTCAGATGCCAATGATAGCACATACAATGACAGTTTTATACGAAGATGCTCAGAGAAGGTTCATAAAGAATGTTAAAGTAAAAAAATATATAGCAAGGATAATAGCCTAAAACTTGGGTGTATGGAGTCCAGGAGCTGGCTTATATTGAGGATTCAAGTTCAGAGGTTGGGGTAAATACAATGGGTTAAAACATAAAATGTTATAAAGTGATAAACATATATTAAAGGGACACTATAGTCACCTGAACAACTTTTGCTTAATGAAGCAGTTTTGGTGTATAGAACATGCCCCTGCAGCCTCACTGCTCAATCCTCTGCCATTTAGGAGTTAAATCCCTTTGTTTATGAACCCTAGTCACACCTCCCTGCATGTGACTTGCACAGCCTTCCATAAACACTTCCTGTAAAGAGAGCCCTATTTAGGCTTTCTTTATTGCAAGTTCTGTTTAATTAAGATTTTCTTATCCCCTGCTATGTTAATAGCTTGCTAGACCCTGCAAGAGCCTCCTGTATGTGATTAAAGTTCAATTTAGAGATTGAGATATAATTATTTAAGGTAAATTACATCTGTTTGAAAGTGAAACCAGTTTTTTTTTCATGCAGGCTCTGTCAATCATAGCCAGGGGAGGTGTGGCTAGGGCTGCATAAACAGAAACAAAGTGATTTAACTCCTAAATGACAGGGAATTGAGCAGTGAAATTGCAGGGGAATGATCTATACACTAAAACTGCTTTATTTAGCTAAAGTAAGTTAGGTGACTATAGTGTTCCTTTAAGATGAAGATATTGTATCTTTAAAAATGTATCTAATAAAATTAAATTAAGGTTTGAAATTAAACGTTATGAAGTGATAAACATTTATTGGAATGTGGATACTGTATCTTTAAATAAAATTAAAGTTAAAACTATAAAGTGCAGCGAATGTATACGGTGTTGGTATCTAAATCTCTGTAATAATACAGGATAAATGATAGAATGTGGATCCACATTCCAATAAATGTTTAATTTCAAACCTTAATTTAATTTTATTAGATACATTTTTAAAGATACAATATCTTCATCTTAATATATGTCTTTCACTTTATAAAATTTTATGTTTTAACCCATTGTATTTACCGCAACCTCTGAACTTGAATCCTCAATACAAGCCAGCTCCTGGACTCCATACACCCTAGTTTTAGGGTATTATCCTTGCTATTTATCTGATAGGTTTTGGTGAATTCCTATTTTTATCCAGTGTGAGCAGCTTACTGCTAGTCCGACTCCCTCTCCTCTGTGTATTGCATTAGGCATACCAGTATATTATTCTTTTTTTAAAAAATATACACCCTATATGAAAAATACTATTTTGGTTCTTAATAAATTGCTTTGATTTCACAACACTGTTTTGAATTGAGATCCCACCTAATGTAATATCCTCGGAGTTCAGCAAAATTAATTATCTGTGCTATTTTTTAGCATATGCTAGTTACTTAATTTTCTGGCACCAACAATGTATTATTTCCATTTAAATTCATTGCTAGGGTAGTTTATAAGGGTAGTTATGGTGACAATTCTAAACTGCTTGATTTGTGCATTGCTGATTTGAAACTGCATTTGGAAGATTATTTGTTTTGTAAAGGAAATGCTTAGGTAAGAGCAATTTTTTTTTTAGTTTGTTCCCTAAAATTATTTAAATGTTGGTCTTCAGCTCCTTTTATTCTATGTTGTAACAAAAGGGAAGTATTACATAACGAGAGTAAAACATAATAAATTTCTTGCTGATTGATGGAAATACAAAATTTACATGACATGCGCATAGTCGTCTCCTTGGCATATTCCAAATAAACTCACCATCAGACCACTCCCCAATAAACATGGACACCAATATTTCTTTGGAAAATATCACAGCTTTTATTAAATATAATTTTCACACGTAAGTTGAATAAAGAATAAAGGGGGTCAAAGTCAAACAAACACACTTAAAGACATTGAAGCCCAATACTTTTCCAATGTAAACATTTACAGACAATGACACACACAGAAATGACAGCAATCTTAACATAACATTTACCATACAACACACCAGTTACAACAGCCACCAAGAGCATCCTTAACCACTTGTAGAGGTATACTGAGATACCGCTACACACCTAGGTTCAAAGCTACTGACAAGCTCGAACCTACCCAACAAATGCAAAGCTAATTATTGCTCCTGAACTTGAACTTCCCTACCTTACTAAGCCAACGTACCCCAATTATCCTATCTGTCCCCCGCCACAGCACAGCGCTTGACCCCTCAAGCTATCTGAGCACCCCCCGGCCTGCCTCTATCTTACCTGAAAACCCAAGTTCAAGAAGTCCGTGCCCACCTCAGAAAGATGTATGCCATCATATTGGTAATAGCCGGTGAAGCAGATCTTCTAAATCCTTGTGCCAAACTACAACACCCCCTGACCAAACCGCCATTGACTGATTGATCTTAATGCGACTTGTAGCTATGGCCGCAGAGAATCTAGCAAATGCTAAGTCCCAAGTCATTACCCCCAGCATTGATTTAAATAAAATCCGGTACAATGCCTTGCCTAATTCCTAAACAGTTCAGCACAGATGTCCCCCCAACAAAAGCCACAGAAACTAAACCAATGTAATTCAAGTAAATCACAAGAAATATCCAGCTGTCTGCCTTTTGGTCGAACTGAGCCTCTCTGTCCCACCCAGTAGACGAACGAATGCCCTACTATCAAGGCAATTCGACCTAAAATAGAAGAGAAAGATAGCATCAACACATAATAAGCACTTCCCCCCAGCCGACTACACTAACCAATCAGGTAGAACATAAGACCTGAACCTCACCAATTCCCATCACCCAATCTTTTTAACAAGGTCATCAGTAAAAAACAGCCGTGCCACTTCTGTTGCTGCCCCAATCCGAAATGAATGTGTACCAAACTGTGACGAATCTAGGCTCAAGTGAAAAAGACAGGAAAACTGATATTTGGATAGAGGTGACCCATCCTTTTGGATGAAAAACGGACCACCCGTCTGCGAGCAAACCGCCAGATACCGGGAAGCAGAGGCGGCTCTCTAATTAGACTGTTTAGGTGGCCGCCTAAGGCCTTGCGCTGGCTGCCTAAACCGCCTGAGGGCCGACTGTGTCGGGTCCTTGGTCAGTGACTGAGGACCCAACCCCAGGAGTCGGCCCGGCGGCTTGCTCAGTATGCTGCCGGGTGGGAGGCCCCTCCTGTCTGCCCAGCCAGCCATTAGACACCGGTCTGCAGCTCTGCAGTGATCAGATTGTTGCCATGGGTTACCACGGCGACGTTTTGATGGGTCTCGCGAGATTTATGGTCTGCAGCTCTGCATAATGGCCACCGGACCACCAGGGAACATCATCCCCTTCACCCCCCTCTCACTCTCAACATCACCCCTCTCACCTCAACATCACCCCCCCCTCACTCATCACCCCCTCTCACTCATCACCCCCCTCTCCTTCTCATCATCACCCCCTCACTCACAGCCTCCCCAGACACACTGTTGGCATCCCTCACACTGTCACCCCTCCCACACTGTTAGATTCTTCATGCATCCACACTCAAATTAACCACTCGTAATCCTGTTAATCTCACCCCCCTCCAAACTCACCCCCCCTCACTCTGCCACACTTACCTCCACTCGCCTTGTTCAAACCATGTCATACTCCCTACCCCTCATTCTCTCTCACAACCCCCCCGTCCATTATGAGGGGGGGCGGGCGTTGTGAGAGAAACCATGTCATACTCCTTTCACCCTGTCAAACTCTCCCTGCCACTGGTACCACTTTACTCACCTTGACACAGTCACCAGCTGAAGACATTCATCATACACACAGTCAAGAAACATAGCTTTGCCATAATCACAATGCACAAAGGCTACAGGCAGACGCACATACACACAACACACTTCAAGCAGCTACCCCATACACATAGGGTCCCAGACAAAAAACGCAAACATGCTCAGAGACATACATTCACACACACACACAGATACTCTCTGCCAGACACACTCTCAGGCACAAACATAGGTAAACTGTGCATCAATGTGTATTTAGTGCATGTATTGCAACTCTATTTTTTTCAATTTTTTTGTTAGTGAGACCTCATATTTGAGTTTCGCTTAAGGCCTTATAAAGTTTAGAGCCGCCTCTGCCGGGACATGCCCTCGAGCTGGGTAAATAAGACAATTTAACCAAGCACCCCTTACTGAACACATCTGTTTTCGCACGGCTGAGATTAATACTAACCTTATCTCCCCAGACCCTCACATCATAAATCAGAATGCCCCCCTTCCGATACCGGCTACTACTCACCAATTCACTGATACGAAAAGCTCCAAAAAATGCCCAAACAAATGCTAAGGAAAACAACACTTCGTAGTGAGAAAAACAAAGTCCCTGTAATGCCTCAAGCAGCAGGAGAAGCAAATTAAAGGAGATCGGTCTCCTGGAATCGGGAGCTTTTTTACCTTTACAGTAACCTTGGAGGGCCAGACGGACCAGAAAAAGCTTCGTCCAGTCTTCCCATCCATTTAATTTGAAGAGGAACGCCAACGCGGCTAGATTACGATCCATAATCGACGGGGAGGCACCTGACACAAACAACCATAATAGAACATCTAAACGTACCTCCGCGTAATGATTACCCTCAATACAGCCGCACGCAGCATCCCATGAATCCCGTACTTTACTGTACACACTCCACGTATAATTGGTGCCAATGACTCTCTGATTAGCCCTCCAAGCATGAAGTCCCGAGACGCCACAGTTCGATCGGGCAAGGTATACCTTCTGCCTGGGCTTCCAGAGCTTGTGCATGGAATTTTGCCCACTGGAAACGAGAAAGTTAATTTAACGAATGCGTTCAAGAAGCCTGGCACATGACGTGCATGAAAAACAATATTAAATTGCATAGAATGTAGGACAAAACAACATAGCAGCCGAACCACTGGGACTGAAGGAGCTGACAAGTTATTTACTGCGTCCACTGCCGACATGTTATCGGTGAAGAAGACAACTTTCTTGTCTCTCAATATGGGCCCCCACAGTGACAAGGCCACCAGTAATGGAAACATTTCTAAAAATGTCAAGTTCCGAATGAGTGTGCTAGCAGCCCAAGATGAAGGCCATTGTACAACACACCATTGGCCAGCGAAGGAGGCGCCAAAGCCAACACTACCTGACGCATCCGTGAACAGTTCCAATTCAGGCAACGAGACTGCTGTATCCTGAAAGAAGACCCGGCCATTAAAATCTCACAAGATACACTCCCAAATTCCCAAGTCCTCCTTCATGGGACCCGACACCCTGATGAAATGATCTGGCGACCGTATACCACAGGTGGCTTTTGCCAAGAATCTATTGAACACCCCTCCCCCCCACTGGGATCACCCGACATGCAAAATTCAAGCGCCCGATTAGCGACCGCAGCGTGCGCAAGGTCACTTTTCTTAGACGCACGACCTCCGCAATGACTTTCCTGCGAGTCACCAACTTATCCTACGGTAAATGGCATTTGGCATTCGCCTTCCACAGAGTAAATTTCAAGGCCTAAGAAACTCAGACACGTCGAAGGCCCTACTGTTTTGTCACCCATTCCAGTGTTCTTAAACCGATCCTGCAGGTGTCGGAATTTGAGGGACCGACACATAAGAAGTTATCCAAATAATGGACCACAAGTTTCGGGCCCGCCTGCCTCTTGAGAACCCGTTCTAGGAAGGTGCTAAATTTTTCAAAGTGCGCACATGAGATGGAACAGCCCATGGGCAGACAAAGATCAACTTAGTATTTTACCTTGAAGCAAAAACATTGTAAATGGTAATACGTGGGATAAAAGGGCAACAGGCGGAATGTCGATTCCACATCAGCTTTTGCCATCAGTGCACCCGGACCCGCCTTCCTAACCAACTTGACTGCGTGGTCTAATGATTCATTGGAAATTGAGCAGAGTGCCCCATTGATATCATCATTTACTGATGGCCCTTTAGGATAAGATGGGTGGTGAATCAAGATGAACTTTCTCGCTTCTTTCTTGGGCACCACGCCTAAGGTGGAAACTTGTAAATCCTGGATCGGCGGCTCCACGAAAGGCCCCACCATACACCCCAATTGTACCTCTTTATGCAATTTTTTGCGCACATCTTCGAGGAAATCATTCACCGAACGCAGATTATGTAAACAACGAACAACTAAACGCCTCCGCTACTGGACCTGGAAGCACTCCGCTTGCGACTACTAGCCATAAAAGGTGAGCCAAGGTTACCTATATCCTGGCCATAATTAGGGGAGACACTGTCATTGCTGCATTCCCTGCTCCCACGGCAGCTCCCGGTGCCTACCACCTCAGCCACATACACTGGACCTTGGGGAGCTGATGAAACACTCCTGAGTGTGGCTACCTCTGCCCACCAGTTTTCTTGTGGACCTAGGGTCACCCCCATTGTCTATTATTTGTGGGGGCACCCTGTTGGGATGTAAAGTTACTGTGCTAGTCTCTGTGCTCTGCCTGAAGTCGCCATGCAGCATTGTAGGGCTGTTTGGAAGCTGGGGGAATAAGCCATGGGGAGTTTAGGGCCCCCTGAGACATTCCTGGCTTTGAAATGGGTCCCCCCTGCTTTCCCCTCCCCCACCATGTAAGTATTGTCCCTGTTGGCCGACACACCCGGAACTGCCTGGGCTGATTCCCTCTGTTTGCCGGCCCCTGCCTGCTTCCATTGTGTTCTTAGCCTCCCAGGAGCGCCTCTGATGGCTAGGGGCTTCCTAAAGCCGCATTCCAGTAATCCTTTGCAACCGCCTGATATCGCGGTGTCGTGTGATCCTGGCCGCACACCTCTCTTTGCGGCGGGCCTCCAATGTGTGGTTTGTCCGCGACCTTGGCGAGTAAGTACCTTCTCTCTCCATCCTAAATGCAGGGGGTCACTCGGGAAGGGGTTCTCCGCCAGAATTGTAATGGATCATCCCCAGGGCTGAGTCTCTGCGGCAGCATAATCCGTCGGGATGTCCATTGCGCCTGGATCACCGCCAGGCCTGCTGCTCCAATTGTAGTCATCAAACGGTCCTGCATCCGAGCCACACCATGATCCATCACGGCCTCCCGGACACTGGCAAGGAAGGCCTCCACATCGCGCTCTGCATCCATGGAACCTGAAAGACAAAAAAGAGAGAACTCCACACCCACATTTTGCAGCAAAAACAGGTAAGTGGGATTTAAATTAGAAAGAGGGCTTTACCTAAAATAGCCGCTATTTATATGGCTATAGGCCACCTCTTCCCAACTTCCCTAATCCACTCCCACCATTCCATCTGCCTGCCTCCCAGCTAAGTCAAGGCCCACTCCACTTAGCTTCTTCATCTACAGATCACAAGGCAGATGTTGGCATGTTTTGTGCTCTGCAGTTCTGAGCAATAATTTTTTCACAATTCTCCTGTTATGTTTTTCTGAATAGACAGATGAGCACTGACAGACAATACTCAAACTCAATCCCAAAATTCTGCAGGCACAAAATTCACAAATACAAGTAGTCTCTGATCAAGTCCTTGTGAGGCACAAAACGCGTAGGCATTGTAGTGACTGTGCCTTTCCCCTGCTCTAGCCACAAATTTAAAAAGAAGCAATAAGGATACTTTGTTTTGAACTAGTTTTCTCCCTGCTTTTTTGGCTGTTTATATGTTGCAAATACAAGTGGTACTTGTGTTGATTCGAATTTCCCCTCAATTTCAGCTAAGGTTAAAGGTGCTGGTCTCAGTAATGGTTTTGGGGTTTGTGGAGATAAACAAGTGTAATTAAGCACTTTTTTTGAACAGAACATAAACCATACCATCGGTCCATTTGGATCACAATTCAAGCTTTGTTTTAAAAAAAATCCATGTCTCGGATTTTACAGGGCAACCAGAAGACATACATAAGACGTCTTGAGAGTTGTACCCCAACACGCAGGAAAGAGAAAACCCACAAAAGGTGGATCCGGAAGATGTATTTCCGAGCCTTAGAATGGCCAGATTAACGTATTAATATTGTGAGATACAAGGTCAAGAATAAATCAAGGTCAGGAATACAGAAATCATGAGTCACATACCAAGCTGGGTCAGGATACCAGAAAATAGATGTCCTGCCGCGCGGCCGCATGGACCGGTCAGACCGTGCAGCAGAAGGAGGGCTGCGCAGCTCAAGGTAGGTGAGTATTAGCTACAGTAGGACACGCTGGCGCGTGGAACGGTCGGACCGCGAAGCTCGAGGGAAGTGAGTACATGCTACAACATGCCCATGATAGTATATAGGTGCTCACTCTGTGGATCTAAGTTCCCCCCATTTTAGCCGTACTATCTGACAGAAGGATGAACACAGAGGATCCAGAAAAAAAACGGAGCTAAGCCAACAGCTATCCCTACACTTAATACATTACACTGTGTCAAACATTGCTGACCAAAATTGACATCTATTGTGTGGAAGTAACAAATATCAATATTATCTGGTTTGAATGCCATTCAGTGCCTGAGTGACAGCAGATCTACTCATCCAATTAATGCCATTAAAATACAGATGACACTACAGTTCCTAATGTCTACCACATTACTTATATAAACAGTGAAATCCTGATCCAAGGATTGCCTGGAACGTATGAAATTATTTTGCACATAACCGGTGGATAATGTAAGGGATAAGTATAAACACTACTGCAAGCTATAGTATTTCTTTAATAAACCATTCCCCATCTTCTCCACATAATTTATTACCATTAAAAAGTTTGTTTTAACTCCAAAGTTTAAGCCCTTAATAAAGATGTTAAAAAAATGTTAAATTCTTGATATGAAAAAGAGCTTTTGAACATTCCTTAACAACCCTGTCTCTAGGTCCTAAGAACAATTCAGACAATAGGAGGCCAAAGCCCCTGGTTCCAATATAAAAATAATGCCACCCTAACTCCCCGGTAACTGTTTTATTTCCCTCCCAATGTCTAACCTGAAATATTCAACAAAAACATGCCAAGAAAGCTCATCTATAGAACAATCTAAGTTAAAGTCTAAATGGTATGAAATCAAGAAGTATTGAGAGTACTAGTTGCTTACTAGTTGTTCTTTGGCTGAATATGTAGATTTTGATGTGTGTATCCTTGCTAGATCCTCCAGGGAAGCTTGGGGTCCAGTGTTGGACTATAAGTTATCCAGAAAAGATTCGATGCACCTGGGACTTCAAACCCAATGCATACTTGCCTACCACCTTTATCACTACTTACAGGTAATAAACCTTTTCCAAATGATTCAATACTGTTAGAACTTTCTAAATGTATAATCTACAAAAATTCCCATAGCCTTCAATGGTGACTTTTGTAGATTAATCATTTGGAAAGTCGAGCATATTATATAATCTTGTATGGACACTAGACTGCATTATCTGGAGCTGATCAGGCTACCAGACTATGATGAGTATGTAGATGTTTGCAAGTTGCAACCCAAGTATAACTTCATTTCACTATGGGGGTTATTTTAATTTTTTTATCCTCAGAATGGGTTTGATGAGTTCTGAACCACCGAAGCTGTGTGTCCAGTCTGATCAAGAACCACAGAGCTGTTTGATCACGGATTTTCAGATGTTTGCAGATTACCCGTACATTCTTAACGTCACAGCCATCAGCCCACTAGGTGGCACCACACAGCTTTTTCCTTTCATCGTGGAGGACATTAGTGAGTAAAGCATTTTGACCTGTCATAGGATATATGTTCTAAAATTAATATTAATGGTTTATCTACTTTAATGTAAAATGCTCTAATTTATTGCTAAAACCCATAAAATTTTTACTTTTACAAGCATGCTTGTTACAGTCTTTCATTCAATAGCTTAACAAAAAAACACTGGAGAAATTTTCGATCTTTATTTGAATGTGAATATATTTATTTTCATTTTGTTCCCCTTTGTTTTCTATAATACTCGTGGACTCCTAGTACGCCCAGATCCACCTGAGAATGTCACACTGTCCAACATAGTTGGGGAAAAAAAGAAGCTACTCTTACACTGGTATCCCCCACGATCATGGTTGTATCCAGAGCAATTTCCTCTGATGTACAAAATTCGTTATAAAAGGGCAGGTGCAAAGCATTACAAAACGGTAAGATACCTGTTAACATTCACTAAAGAGAATTTAAAGGGACGCTATAGTCAGCAAAACAACTTTAGCTTAATAAAGCAGTTTTAGGTGTATAGATCAAGTTTAAATTTACTGCCATTTAGGAGGGTAAATCACTTTTGTTTCTGTTTATGCAGCCCTAGCCATACCTACCCTGGCTGTGACTGAAAGTCTGCATGAAAACAGACTTGTTTGTATCTCCTGCTCTGTAAATTTCAGTTTAATTACAGGAGGCTCCTTCAGGGTCTAGCAATCTAAGAGAGCTGGAAATAATAAATTCTAAATTAAACAGAATTTGCAATTGAGGAAGTATAACCATTAGATGACTTTACAGGAAGTGCTTAGGAAAGCTTTGTAAGTCATTTGCAGGGAGGTGTGACTAGTGTTTATAAACAAAGTGAATTAACTCCTAAATTGCAGAGGATTGAGCAGTGAGACTGCAATGGTATTATCTATATTACTGTTTCCTTAAGCTAAAGTTGTTTTGGTGACTATAGTGTCCATATAAGGTCAAAATAGCCAAACTGAAAGCAGAATCGATTTGGGGTTTTTACCCTCCTCCTATCTTTATTTATACAGCTTATGCTTTTACAACACAAGAAAAATATGAAGTTAGTGCATATCACATAAATGTATTACATTCTTACTTAACTGAATCACCACTTTTTTTTTTAATAAAGAAAAGTAAGATAAAGTTGGTAATTTCTGGAGCTAAAAGAGTAAAGGGACACTCCAGGCACCCAGACCACTTCTGCCCATTGGAGTGGTCTGGATGCCAACTCATAACCCTGCAAGTGTAATTATTGTAGTTTTTATAAACTGCAATAATTACCTTGCAGGGTTAAGTCCTCCTCTAATGGCTATCTTAGAACACGAAAAGTGTTTTAAACGACGCTGGATGTCCTCATGCTATGCATGAAGACCTCTAGCGTCACTGAAATCCCCATAAGAAAGCATTAAATAATGCTTTCCTATGGAGAGGTCTAATACGCACGCGTGGCTATTGCCGCGCACGCGCATTAGGTCTCCCCCGCTGGCTGTCGGCGGGGGAGAAACATGGGCGAAGCCTGACCCAGCTCCGAGGGATATCGGCGCTGGAATCAGGTAAGTTGCTGAAGGGGTTTTAACCCCTTTGGCAACATTGGATGGAGGTGGGAGGGAGGGAGAGGGGCACTGCAGGAACCTGCAGTGCCAGGAAAACTGATATGTTTTCCTGGTACTGGAGAGTCCCTTTAAGGTTCACTTAACCCCTTAGTGACCAGACCGCTTTTAAATGTTCTTACCGTTTGGGACCAAGGCTGTTTTTACATTTCTGCGGTGTTTGTGTTTAGCTGTAATTTTTCTCTTACTCATTTACTGTACCCACACATATTATATAACGTTTTTCTCGCCATTAAATGGTCTTTCTAAATATACCATTATTTTCACCATATAATATAATTTACTATAAAAAAATGAAGTGATTAATTTTTTTTTTTAATAAACCAGTTTTTCGAACTTTGACCCCCAAAATCTGTTGCACATCTACAACCACCAAAAAATCCTGTGCTAAATAGTTTCAACTAACATGTTCTTAGCTTTTTTTGGAACGATATGGGGCTATAAGTACACACTTTGCTATTTCCAATCCATTTTCTTCCCCCAAAGTTAAAAGAAGTTACATTGTAACACGGCTATCTGCCAGAAATCCCTGAATAACCCTTCACATGTATATATTTTTAAAAAGACAACCTAAGGTATTAAACTTAAGGTATTTTGATTATTTTAAGGCAACCATTTTACCACCAATTTATGCCAAATTTAAAAATAAAAAAAAATAATTGGTGATTTTTTTTTTTATCACACATGTAGCAATTTAAGAATACATGTACTGAGAACTTTAAGGGTTACTGCCAAAGAACACCTCAATATGTGTTCAGCAACATCTCCCGAGTACAGTGATTACCCCCCCCATGTATAGGTGTGTCGGGTTCTCTGGGAGATAAAAAACCTTATTTAGAGGGTGCGCATTCCAACTTGGAATTTTCACAGCTGGTCATCATGTACCCATGTCCTATTTGGGACTTTTTTGAAGCCAGGCAATGAAATTTACCCACATCAATTTTTTGAAAAGTAGACAACCCAGGATATTCAATATGGGTTATGTCCAGTCTTTTTTAGTAGCTATTTAGTCACAAACACTGGCCAAAGCTAGCATTTATATTTGTTTAGGTATTAAAAATACAAAAAACTATTATGAACGCTAACTTTGGCCAGTGTTTGTGACTAAGTGGCTACTAAAAAAGACTGAACATACCCCATTTGCAATACCTTGGGTTGTCTTCTTTTGCAAATGGTATGCCATCATGGGGGTAATTCTCATTCCTGGGCTACCATATGCTCTCAAAGGCAACATAATCAATCTGGCAATTTTTAATGGAAATGAGAGATAGGAACAGAAGCAACAAATATCGGGTTGCTATTGAGAAGTGGGGGGTAACCCCTAGTGGCTATAGAAAAGGGAAAAGAGAGAAACTAAGCAAAAACAGAGAAACCAAGGGGTTAATATGTGTCAGTCCCAAAGGTTCCCTGTAGTTGCAGTGCAACCCAAAAGAAAATAATTTAAAAAACTAACTTTTAATAAATTCCTTCTAAAAATTCAAAACATAGAAAATAACTGATGGTATCACAAAAAATAATAAAAAAAGGGAAAGAGAGGAGAAAGTACTTGCAGAATGACTAGGTAGTACCCAGAGCAAGAGAGAGAAAGGGATTGCCTAATAATACTTGAAGACATCCAGTAATAGCTATTGTAAAAGGAGGTCTAAAGTATATCTTGCTGTGAAACCTAGTATAATGAGTACTATCTCCTAACTCCCATGACACTCAGGTTTAGAACACCTGCCTGAATGTAAACAGAGTGAAACCTCAATAGAAGGTAAGCAGAGGTACAAATCAAAATATAAGTAAAAAAAATAATAAGTAAAGAGAGGGTGGTCTGCTAAGAATGTCCTGTAAAATCTAAACTAGTTCTAGCAAATTAAATTCTCTGGACTTTCTGTCTGGGTTGTCAGGCCAGTCCCCCAAATTGCAGCCAAAATAATTACTTAAATATATATATACTTATTTACATATTTGAAGTCTTTGAAGAACTTTATCTGACCTATTAGATTTACAACCATTTCATTCTACTACCAACACCGTAATTAAAGTGGCCATGTACATAGCCTTCTACGGCTTTCTCAGGCCAAGAGAGTTTACTACCATCACCACCACTCAGACAGATAGATAGATGTCTTCAAAGATCCCACCTACGCAAACACATGGATCACTACATATTGGCTCTACCACTTTCCAAAACAAGCCAACACTCACCACCGGTAGAAATTACTTATCTAACCCACAATAAATGGTGGCCAGTTGCGATCCTAGATTCATACCTGCAAAACCCTACTTTACCACCATCAAAACCATTATTTGTATTACAAGGCTCAGTGCTTACTACAGCTACATTCATGAGATATATAAGATCTGTTTACTCTTCTACCTACTCGGGTCACTCCTTCCATATAGGGGCGGCTTCCACAGCCTCCAGCGCCAACATACCAGTGCACTTTATCAAATCACTGGGGCAATGGAAATCTTCTGCTTACACATGATACATACCCAAACCAGTACAATAAATGACTGGTTCATTTGTATGTATTTGATGACTGAATTAAATTTTGATTATTCACTTTTTGCCCTCTTTATTTACAGGCCTACCGTATCGTCGGTCCCGGCACACCACAACCGACTTGCTCTTCTACACTATCCTACGCGTATACTGGAACTTTACTCCTTATACGGCTATGTGCCCCTAACACAAATATATATAATATATATATATATTTATTTATTTTTTTCATTCTAAGTGTATTTTGATAAATACACTGCTCCAAAAAATAAAGGGAACACAAAAACAACACATCGTAGATCTGAATGAATTAAATATTCTTCTGAAATACTTTGTTCTTTAGATAGTTGAATGTGCTGACAACAAAACACAAAAATTTAAAAATGGAAATCAAATTTGGAGGTCTGGATTTGGAGTCACATTCAAAATTAAAGTGGAAAAACACACTACAGGCTGATCCAACTTTGATGTAATGTCCTCAAAACAAGTCAAAATGAGGCTCAGTAGTGTTTGTGGCCTCCACGTGCCTGTATGACCTCCCTACAACGCCTGTGCATGCTCCTGATGAGGTGGCAGATGGTCTCCTGAGGGATCTCCTCCCAGACCTGGACTAAAGCATCTGCCAACTCCTGGACAGTCTGACGTGGTGCAACGTGACGTTGGTGGATGGAGCGAGACATGATGTCCCAGATGTGCTCAATTGGATTCAGGTCTGGGGAACAGGGGGCCAGTCCATAGCATCAATGCCTTCGTCTTGCAGGAACTGCTGACACACTCCAGCCACATGAGGTCTAGCATTGTCTTGCATTAGGAGGAACCCAGGGCCAACCGCACCAGCATATGGTCTCACAAGGGGTCTGAGGATCTAATTTCGGTACCTAATGGCAGTCAGGCTACCTCTGGCGAGCACATGGTGTTATGGACAGAAGAATTAAAATAAAATGGCTATTTACTAATGTCTATTTATTCTGTGTTCACTATGTTAAAACTGGCTGCTAGAGTAAATATTCCCTTCCCTGTGTTCAGTCACTATTTGCTCTGCAAATTCCTCCCATCCTGCTAGCCTCCCCCCTTCCCATCGGGCAAGCCTCATGTAACAAATTCCTGTGTTAAAAGAACAGCTTCCTTTATTAAACTCCTCCCCCACTTCCTTTGTGCAAAGTAACAGCTATGTGCCACGTGTAACAAAATGGAGAATCACTGTTAAAGTAACTACTACTCACTTCCCCCCCTCCCATCGTGTAACCAATATGGAGCCGAAATATGGGTGGGAGAACTCTGTAATGACGACACTACATCCTTTAGGGGGTGTTTAGACAAGACCCCTTAGACTTTTAACCAATTAATGAATGTATACTGTATGTTAACTGTGACTCTGTACATGACGTATTTCTGGTTTAAAAGGGAATTGCACACCCTGGAATAAAGGCCACTCTGAGTTCTTCATAAACCTGCAATGTGTCCGGTGTGATTTACTTCCAGAAGACATGCGCTCAATCAATTTAGAAAGGAGTAGATAGACAAATAATCAAAGTTTTCTTTGGTATCTAAAACAATGGAGGGCTGTGCGGCCCCCTCAAAGAAATGTCACCCCACACCATTACTGACCCACTGCCAAACCAGTCATGCTGGAGGATGTTGCAGGCAGCAGAATGTTCTCCACGGTGTCTCCAGACTGTCATGTCTGTCACATGTGCTCAGTGTGAACCTGCTTTCATCTGAATAGCACAGGGCGCCAGTGGCGAATTTGCCAATCTTGGTGTTCTCTGGCAAATGCCAAAGGTCCTGCGTGGTGTTGAGCTGTAAGCACAACCCCCACCTGTGGACGTCGGGCCCTTATACCACCCTCCTGGAGTCTGTTTCTGACCGTTTGAGCAGACACATGCACATTTGTGGCCTGCTTGAGGTCATTTTGCAGGGCTCTGGCAGTGCTCCTCCTTGCACAAAGGCGGAGGTAGCGGTCCTGCTGCTGGGTTGTTGCCCTCCTATGGCCTCCTCCACGTCTCCTGCTGTACTGGCCTGCCTCCTGGTAGCGCCTCCATGCTCTGGACACTATGGTGACAGACACAGCAAGCTCGCATTGATGTGCCATCCTGGATGAGCTGCACTACCTAAGCCACTTTAGTGGTAGCATGAGACAGAGTCGACAACCCACACGAGTGAAAGCACCGCCAGCATTCAAAAGTGACCAAATCAGCCAGGAAGCATAGGAACTGAGAAGTGGTCTGTGGTCACCACCTGCAGAACCACTCCTTTATTGGGGGTGTCTTGCTAATTGCCTAGAATTTTCACCTGTTGTCTATCCCATTTGCACAACAGCATGTGAAATTGATTGTCACTCAATGTTGCTTCCTAAGTGGACAGTTTGATTTCACAGAAGTGTGATTGACTTGGAGTTACATTGTGTTTGAGTGTTCCCTTTATTTTTTTGAGCAGTGTATATTAATATCAAAATACAGTTAGAATAAAATTACATATATACACATTTGTCATTTTTAAAATTATTGAAACATTTTTTACAATATATTATGTGTCATTTTACTCTAAATGTATTTTTATATTACTATATGCATACATTAATAAAAATTACACTTTGTATGACATTATATATGATAATGCATTGAATCAAGGAGTGGCCACTGGAAGTGTCCTTACGCTGTAATGTGAACACTGAAGAGACAGTGTTTACTGCAAAAGTCCTGCAGGGACTGACTATACTCACCATAACAAATACATTAAGCTGTAGTTGTTCTGGTGACTGTAGTGTCCCTTAAGGCTGAGGCTAACGTGATCATAAATGCCCCTGAGTGAGTCGTGTTAAAGCTCCAATAGTTAGAAAGTACCCCTAACCAACGGTGGTAAAAGGAGGGGGTGGTGTGAGTTGCTACAAGGAAAACATTACCATGCAAGTGATAGTTTTTCTGGTTTGGCTATTTAGGTCTACATTTACTCTCAATTGACAATTCTCACTTATGCACAGATTGACTTATTTAATAAATATTGTAAAGCGCTGCGGAATCTGTTGGCGCTATATAAAACGGCAATAATAATAATAAATCTTTAAAGACACAAATACTCAAAGACAATTTTCTCAATCTGTTAATTTTACAGATTGGTCCATATGATTTTACATCATTCATTCTGAAGGGATTGAAGCCAGGTTCATTTGTAGAAGCTCAAGTGGCAGCAAAAGATTTCACGGACTACGGCAATTACAGCGAGTGGAGTTTAGTTGCAACAGGAAAACCACGGTGAAGGTCGTGAACGGATGCTCCAAACATGGATGAATTATAATCTAGTTTAAATCTGTGTGCTTTTGATTGCATTTCATAACTGATGCTTGCTATTGTGCATACCCAACTCAGCATTCCCTGGTCTGCTCATACCATTGCCATACTAAAAATGTATCTGGAAACATTAAACTCAAAGAACATAACAGAAGTTCACTATTATAAATCTTAGGGGCACAGTCAGATCTCTAAAAGAGACAGTACCTTAAGGGTTATTAACTACAGTGAGAATTCATAGTGAGTTTTAAACTTGAGGCCAGAGTAGCTGAATTGAAACAATTTTTCCAGTTTGCCTATTTTAACCTTAACCGCTTCACCTCATCCATACCCCACAATCAGGTGTACACGATTTGCATAATTGCAAACAAATTTTGTTTGCAAGTTATGCCTTTAACCAGTCCTGAAAGTCACAGCTCGGGGGCATTAAAAACTGCTCGCTTTAGCAGCTCCTCAACTCTGCTACAGTTCCTGCCTGATGGGAGGGCGGTGGGCTGCATCCTCTCCCCTCCGATTTTGGGGGGTAGATATATTACTACTATAATGGATATTGTCTGTTTTCTCATATGCATGTTACAAGCCTCCATACCTGAGCGGCGGGTGGGGACCCTAAAGTAAAATAATGGGGGGGCCCCGGCCCCCAAGCCTGGCTGGTGGGTGGGGGCCCTAAATTAGAATGAGGGGGAGACCTAATGTCCTCCTCCCTGTCCCCAACCCCTGAGCGGTGGGTGGGGGCCCTAAATTAGAATGAGGGGGGAGGTGAGTGGTGGGTGGGGGCCCTAAAGTCCTCCCCCATGGCCCCCACCCCTGAGCGGTGGGTGGGGGCCCTAAATAAAAAAAAATAACCCCTCCCTCCCCCGGGTGACTAGGGGTCCCCAAGCCCCTAGTCACCCCCCTCCCCCAAAAAATTAACCCCATCCTCCCCCTCACCCTAAAAATAAATTAGGGGGGACCATTTAACTAAGTACCTGAAGAAAAAAAAATCCAAAAAACCTTACCATTTGATGTTTTCTTTTTTCTAAAATCTTTTTTCAGACCCCAAAAAGGCTAAATAAAAAGCCATATTAACAAAAAAACAGAACACAAAAAATAAATAAATTAATCCATCTTCACCTGGCGAGGGCTCCGCAGGGTGGGGGAAGGCTTATAAAGCCTTGCCCCGCCCTGCAATTAGGCTCAGAGCACTTTGATTGGTGGGTTTAAGCCACTCAGAGTGCTCTGACAGGTAAGTCTCTACATTTACCTGTCACAGCACTCGGATTGATGGATTTCAAACCAACCAATCAGAGTGCTCTGTGTCATTTTACACAGCGTGGGAAAGTTCTTTGGAATTTCCCCATGCTGTGTAATTTGACTCAACACTCTGATTGGTGGATTAAGTAGCGAGTAGGGGCATCATTTACTAATACTAAGTAATGTTTACTTAGTATTAGTAAATTTGGCTGAAAGACCAATTTAGGTCTTTCAGCCTTTTAGTAGATAGCTCTCTAATACCGTGGGAATTAGGGAGTTACCTACTTATTCATTCCTGTCATTACATGACTGGCAAGTGTTGCAAATGCTTACAGCTATGTTTGTATGCTTTTTATTTAAAATTGTATACAGTGTAACATTCTTCTTCCACTGGGTAAGTATATTAGTACTTAGGCAATACTGTGCTTCAGAACTTCAGGACCTTGGTAATTCAGCACTTCGGACATTCGGAAGTACCTGAATGTCTGAATTGCCCGAAATTCGTCCGAATTCATATTCGGCCCGAAGTGAATTGCACATGTCTATTAAAATTAATTGCCAAAGACAGCAAGACCAACACCCTGAAAATGTTTAAAGTACATTAATGCCAAAAAGGCAAAGAGTGAAAGTGTTGGTACATTGGAATCTGAGATGGGCAAGTTCATCAAGGAGGATCAGGACAATGCAATTCTAAATATTTTTCTTCACTATATTGGGAAGAAGAATCTATGGATGTAGATTTGAAAATCCATTACAAAAGCCTTACGACAAACAGGTTTCTTCAAAAATTAAAGTTAATGTAAACAAAGTCCCAGGGCCAGATGGTATTCCCCTACGAGTGATTAGGGGACCTGTGTGTAGAAATATCCATACTACCGTTTACAAAGTATTAAAAAACTAAACCTAGAAACTAGAGACCTGTGAGATTAACAGTTATGCAAGAATTAATTTTGAACAATAAAATCAGCAGGCATTAACACATGTCATGCCAAAACTTAAAGGGACACTGCAGGCACCCAGAACACTTAATTTCATTCCTGTCCCCTTAACACTGCAATGTAAAACAGCTGGTAATAAAAAACAAGGGCTATCCAAATATTGACGTGTATATGATTTCAATAAGTATATAACCTCTTCATTATCTGCTGCTTCTATATAAACATTTCAAGTGATGAGTTTACACATGATATTTGATTTCAATTTCCTTTTATTTAAATGTTATTTTCTATATTTTTTTTAATTATTTGTATTTGTTAGAACTGTATAAAATGCCTTGAAAAAAAATAAAACTGAAATCATTTGGTTTAGATGGAAATTGTTCTTGGATAGAATACTGGTTTAAAGAGTGCAGATAATTGCACATTTTAAATTGACAAAGTGGTAAATGGAGTGCCGCGTGGTTCTATCCTGTGTCCACTTCTCTTTAATCGGTTTATAAACAGGGTGACCAGATCCATTGTGTATCAGGACAAATAATTTTGTCATATTTATGAAAACATGAAAATGGTTGTATAATGCATACTGCAGGATTCTTTAATGCCTAAATTGCTTTTATTACACCTTCTTCTGAATCCTACATATTACAGGGCTTCCCTTTTCATGTGCTGCCCATCAATATTTGGCAGAATATATAATGTGTCCCAGAAAACATGGTGGATCTAGTCACCCTGTTTATAAATGATCTTGAAGTGGGCATGTGAAGGTGTACGTGCACATTTATTGCAAGTTGTATAGCTGGAGTGGGTTTGTGCCTGAGCCCTTGTGTGTGTGATAATTTGTCGATAGGTCCTTGGCTTTCAAAAATTATAAGATACTCAGCACAGAAAGTGTACAGTGTTACATTACTCAAAGAGCAAAACAGTGTATATAAGGCGCTGAACAGAGATAATGATATAGTTTAATTGTGATACCAGCAGCTATTGCACACTTAATGGATATCCCAAAGGATCCACTAAAACAAAGAATATAGAAAAAAAAGCGAACTCAGTGTTTTGGTGATCAACCCCACCACCCAACACACAGTCCAAAAGTGCAGCCCCTTAAATATATTTGGTATATACAAGGGGTTTTTTCACATGCAAAAAAAACTGAAATGTGTGCAATATTGTATACTCACATTTTTTAGAGCCTTTTTCGATATCGGCTCTAAACAAGAGGAGAGTCTGGGCCTTTTAGGTGGCACCAGAATACCTTCTTCCGTATAAAACGCAGTATTTTCTCCCAGGTGTGGTTATTTAGACAAAACAGTGCATATTTGATATAAAATTGCCTGCTGACCTTATTTGGAGTTTGTTAGATAACTGGCTCCAAAATTTCCACTGAGTGTTAAATTCAGAGGGTGACACTTCCCGGAGTAGTAAATTCAAGTTGAAGGTAAAAAGAGAACTTTGAATTAACAACTATGATTTATTACAAATAAAAACAAAATAGTGAATAAAATCAGCATGAAAATTAATAGGCAACAAGTCCTTCTTTAGATCCAAGACGCATTTTGCCAGTAAGGGCTCTCTCAATTGGTGGCATGAAATTACTAGCACTAGTGGTTTGATTATCATCCGGATTCACAAGTGGTCATCTAAAACAGTAGAAACATAAATATGAACAACATACAACTGTTCACCTCCATGTGTACTAAGCAATACGGTCTCATAACTATAATTTTTGCTACCACCTTCTGATACCCATAACCATTTAACTCCAAATCTAAAAATGCCAAATCATACTGTCACTCTACTGTTCACCCTACCTTGACTTAAAGCAATATAAAATATACAAAACAGTCTTATTTTTGATAGTATTAAATAAAATTTTTTAAAAGACAGCATAACAACAAAATCAACTTTTGGACCACCTGACTAATGAGTTAATAAATTTGGAGGCTTATCCTTAATATGAAGGAAGAAAAAAAATAAAATACACCCTAAGGTCCTCTATAAACTGGAACTGTATTTTTCCAGGAAAAAACACAAAAAAACATGTTAAATGACGGGTCTTCTCACAGGTTTAATTCACTTCCTCCTCAATTGACTTTTTTTTTTTAAATAAAAACTTGAAGAGAATGTTAAATCAAACAATTAAAATAGTATCTTTATTAACCATCTCCTCCCTCTTTAATTGTTCCTTGAGACAATCCAATTTCTCTAGAAACTCACTACACTCACATTTTAGAGAATGACTTTCTACCTCTAGCTGTTCATTCTGTACCTTAAAGCAGCAGTCATGCTAAAATTACCTTTCCTCAATCTCTTCCTCTTCTCCCCCTCTCTCAGGATCTGTTCTTCATTTCTTCCTGTCTTCCTTAGTTTTCTTTAAAATCATAAGACAAAGTAGGGACCCTTTGCCTTATGGAGGTTTCATCCGCTTGACCAGCGGAGGGGAAAAGTGTGCTTCATTTCCGCTGGTCAGAGTAATTTTCCCACAATGCTTCCTGTCAGTATTGCCGAACGTCCTGTCACTTAGAACGCCAGCAAAACTGCCGAATTGCATCCTAACAGAATGAGAACTAGGGGGTCAATTAGAGATAGTGGAGGCGGGTAAAAAAAAACTAAAAAAATAAAATAAACAAAACGGGATTCGGCCATGACAGTGCCGCTTTAAGCACATGGTAGGAAATCCAAGGTTCTGTGGTGGGTTCACAGATGATATAATTTCTATGTAATCCACACCTTGTACCAATTCAATTTTTTTCCCCAGCGTCCAGCTATTCCTACCCATAGTGCGACATTGATGCACTTTTTAAAAAAAGTTAGTTTGCCATGTGCCCAAACTTACCCCATCTTTAACACGTAATACCTTCTGTTTGTTTTATAAATTATTTATTTTGTTAATGACGGTTTGTCGACTATATGTATTAATTTTGCAATGATTTAAAAATGTTTTAATTTTTTAAAATGGATTATGTGGAGACACAGACAACTCAACAAGTTCCTGAATAGAAGACAGTGTTTTGCCCAGTACAGCCCTCTTATATGCAAAATCAACTTGACTTGCTTATTGTCTAGCTGGGAGTGATAACTTGTAGTGCATGGACAACCTATCACTGTACTCCTATACAGATTGTCTATTTCCTTGAAAACAGAAAATGAAGCATGAAGACTTGTTTCCTTCATGCACGACCACTCAAAAAGTATTTCGAATTTGTCTGCATTTAATAAAATTTGATTTTACTTTATAAAACTGCTGGATATTTATAAACACTTCCTTTGTGTTATCAAGAAAAACCTATATTTCCAAACTCTTTGCAAACTAAATTAGTCTCAGCTATAGACAAGGGTCGACACATTTTTGAGAAACAAGTCGTCCCTGAGAATCCTTTTTAGTTTTAACAGATTAGTGCCATTTTGTTGGGCATATTCTCAATTACCATAACCAGCTGTAAAAATATCCCTCTCTATGTTATGCACAACCTTTGTTTCAGGTGCTGCAGTATTGAATGTAGCCACAACTGCATTTCTTTTCGCCAACTGTAATTTTAAATTGTGAATTTCTGCAAGATAGACAGAATGACCAGTCTTTCTGGCTACAAGATGCAAGGGTTCTAATAGGTCCTTCTGCATCCCTCAGCCTATTAGTAAGCTGCTCATCTTCACTGTGCAATTCTATGTTCTCTTGCCACATTTGCTGGCGACCTATGGCATTCTGCTCAGACAGTTTGAACAATTCCACATCATTCTTTAAATTAGACATTTCTGCCTCTAACTTATGTTTTTGCTTATGTAAACATTTGTACTACTCTGCAATCCATTGGGCAGCAAAAATCGAAACCGTTTTACCATTGGCTTTGGACAATTTATTTTCAATAATTGTCCTGGCCACATAATTCTGAGCATTATGCCATTGATCTAATGCTCCTTCCATCTATTTATTTATTGCGTCACAATTAGAGACCGTGGCAATCTTTTTCAGTTAACTCTCCACCACTGATAAATCAGAAGGCAATGAAATTGCTTTACAAAAATCTCAACAGTATTTCAAGTCAATCTCCTGCTCTCTTTCCGCCCATCTTGACTTGTGCGTCTCACTGCCTCTCCGCGATTTCTAACTGGATGGCTGCTCACCTTACTTAAGCTCAACCTGTCCAGAACATCTGGTCTTTCCTCCCTCAAGTGTTGCTACTCCCGTGTCGGTCTCCCTCCAAGTCAACCATGCCACCATCACCTCTACCTCTCAGGCTCACTGCCTAGGTATTCTGACTCCGACCTCTCCTTCACCCCTCATGTCCAGTTGATCGCCAAATCCTGCCGCTTCCATCTCAAAAACAATTTATAAACTTACATTTATAACGGGAACAGAAAAGGTCAGCCTGATATAAGGATCGAATAGTTATGGTGATCAGTACTAAGTGCCTCCCTGGCCTTGTAGGTGCATTTGTTTGAACCGGTATGGGGTTTTATTCCTCACCGCTTCCTGGACCACAATCCTGTTCCGGTTCATCACAAAGCGGACTAGCACGTCGTGGGTGGTCGCGGAAGGAGCCCTGTTGGATTTCTGGAGTCAAAAGCAGCTGTCGAATTGTATGCCCTTAGCAGAGCGTTGAGGTAGCAGGGAAGCCAAGACATGACGCAAGAAGTGCAGCAGATCTTATTCGTAGACTGTTTCAGCTATACCCCTCATCTTCAGATTGTGTCTTCGTATGTCTTCCAGGGTGTCCAGCTTGATCTGAACAGCTCTGTGGGCCGCCTGCAGTTGAATCTGCTCTTTGCTGCCGTCTTTTTGGTGGGCCATAGAAGAGACTTGTTCCTCAGTGGCCTTCACTCGGGCCAAGACCCCAGCAACATCCTCCCTGATAATGTAGAGGTCAGCATTGAAGGAGGCCCGGATATTATTCATGAGGGCTTTTGTCACCCTTCGTGGCCGGAGCTTGTAAGTCTTCTGCCGGCGATTTGGCTACAGGCCCAACTGTATAAGGGATTTTATCAGGGGCATCCAGGCAGTCTTCATCGGAGGAGGAATAAGGTGAGTCTGGCGACGCTGCCATTTTAGGTTTAGGCCGCTATTGCAGATGATCGCTGATACTGCGAGAGCTGTCCTCGGTGAGGGGTTTTTAGCCTTTTTGGACCTTTTCCCCATATCTTGTAGGGATTATTGGGCACCGTGTCTTCTAATATCGGGTGTCTAATCACTTTAAGGCTTGTGTCTGATTTTCAGCCGGAGCTCAGCCGCCATGCGTCTGCTCCCTTCAGAGTCAAAGCCACTCCCCCCCACTATTCTACTTTTTAAAACTGCAAAGTGTCGCAATGAAGGATTTCCAAAATCATTTAAAGATGGACATTGCTGTACACTAGATAGGTTTAGTCGTAACTGTCCTAATGGGGACAAAGTTGAACCTCTGTTACTCAAATAACAAGCCGAATATACAGTTTTGACTGCAAATTATTTAATTCATCAACAAATGCATTTTCCAGTGATTACTTCAGCAAATGGAAACATGCCAGTGAACAAATTTCATCCCATGAGCAGTCTCAACATCATATACGCCATCCTATAAGGTTGGATTGACTATAAAATGCAACAGCAGATCGAAGAGCTGACCACCTATGGACAAACGTTTTACTAGGTTTTAAAGTAGCAATAGGTGTAGAAGCCAACCTAAATAATTGGAAAAGAACTACACTCCTTATGGCATTAACTGCCCCCAGATTAAGTACGGAAAGGAGACAGGTTGAGTTGTGGAATTGTGGGAGTAAGGGACATATTAAGCGCAACTGTAAATGTCCTCCTAAAAATAGGAACCAGCAGAACAATTCAAGACGACTCATGACACTCAGCTTCCACCACCCCCGCCCCAACAGGAAATTGACAACCCAGTGTCCCTGCACTGCTTTAAATATTCCTGACATAGCTGAACCATCTCCTACTGTTAATGCTTCTTTACCAGGTGATAGAATAGTAAATTTTCTGCTAGACACTGGGGCAGTCCATTCTGTTGGGCAGGAGAAATATATATTTCCGTTTGAGCAGGGCTGTCTTTAATACAGATTGGACCCTTGGCAAGAATTTACTTTTGCCCCCTGGATCCAGTTTCTTGCTGAGAGAGGATTGGCTTTTAGAGGTGATGATCAGACTATTGGATCCCCACACAATGACAACTATCTTGGTATTTTGGAATTACTGTCAGAGTATGATGCTTTCCTAGCACAACACATCCAAACAAAGCCGAACAAAGGCAAAAGATGTACAAGTTATTTATCAGCAAATGTCTGTGAGGAACTTATAAAAATTACTGGGGATAAGATCTTAGAAGTTGTCATCAACCATATTAAAATGGCAAAGTACTGGGGCGGAGCCTGACCACCGATGGAGAAAGACGTGTGATCCCTGAGCTCCCTCAACCCCGAGCATACAATCAGCCACCATCAGCGATATACGAAGGCCATCCACTGCTACAAAGTGCACCACACATTACCACCATAGACCTCACCACATTTCCACCATGGGAGGTAACAAAAAACGGAGAGAAAACACTCCGTCTGTGGCCACGTTGTTTCGTGCCTCAGAGCAAGGGCGGCCATCTTCGGCCCAAAACACACAGCACTCCGGCACTGACTCGGACGACAGTGACACACCGGACGACACCTCAGCCCCTCTCACAATGGGCAACTTGAGGAAACTGCTCAGAGAAACATCTGCGGACATAAAAGCATACACGGCGGCGGAACTCGAAAAGCAAATGTCGGGCCTCCGCAGCGACATCGACGCGCTCACAGCGCGCACCACACAAGCTGAACTAGACCTCACAGGCCTAACCCAGAAAACCCAATCCCAGCTCCACGAAATCCACGCTATACAAGATAGAGTAGTGCAGCTAGAAGACGGCCTGGAGGATCTTAACAACAGATCCCGCAGGAACAACATAAGGATCCGAGGCCTGCCTGAATCAGTACCACCAGAGGCCGTCCTCCCCTCTGTTAAAGAGATTTTCCTCCTCCTCTGGCCAGAAGCCTCTGACAGTGACTTGCAGATCGAAAGAGCACATCGGGCACTGCGGCCTCCTTCACCCAGCCTGACCATGCCGAGAGACGTCATAGTCAAATTACTACACTTCGCCACCAAAGAAAAATTGATGGCAGCAGCCCGCACAAAACCGCCGACGCACCAGGGGCACCAGCTACAATTTTTCCAAGACCTAGCACCCACCACCCTACGAAAACGAAGGGAACTCAAACCCCTCACCGCTTCCCTGGTCCAACATGGCTGGAGATATATGTGGGGACATCCGTTCAAACTGATGGTTCGGAAAGAAAACAACTCCTTCACCCTCCACCACCCGGCAGACATGATAGACTTTGCCAAACACATAGGAGTCCCGCTCCTCCAGCCGACGGCACCCGCAGTTAGAGATCCTCAACGCCCACCACATAAGGAAGATACAGCCTCCCTGCGTCAATCCCAGCGGACCAGACCTTCACAGACCCCGAAGAACACCGTGTAACTGCAAACAGGGAAAAGGATGAACAGTAACGCAGGCCACACTAAATGGACTTCTCTACTGAACGGACACTCGACCAGGTTCTAACCCCCTGCTGCACCCCCCTCTAAACCACTATCCCCCGCCTCCCTACCCCTACCGGTACCAAGGCAGCTCACCTAAGGGGCCCACCCTGCATCCTCCGGGCGGGATGGGGGTCGCGCCGGGCTGCCCCCCCCGTGGGGACTTAACGCTCTGGCTCTCGCGCCGTCGGCCGCCCGGGGGCGACTTCCGGACGCCGGGGGAGCCTTGCCTGAGTCGCGGCTCCCCGGGCACAGTCCGGGCGTCCCCCGCGGCCGGGGGCGGGACACCCGCAGCGGGCAGCTCACCCGCCAGCCCGGCGAGGCCCCCGCAGCAACAGCAGGGAACACTCCCCCCCCCCAGAACAACCGGGAGTATACAGGTGCCCCCCCGTGAGGTTTGATATGCTCCCACGCGCAATCATAAGCAAACCTGCTATCAGACGCGTCAGATGGCCATATCATGCCGCCACTGACACTGCCGAGCCCTACCCACTACGAGCTCAGCCTCACCGACCTTAACCTGCCACCACACTATCACCAGCCAGCAAGGACGGGCCATAGAGCAACCCGAGAGGTAACAGGGGGTGCCAGATTTCCCGGGCTAAACAAACTATAACAGTTAAGTAACCCATCTGATTGCTATTAGCCACACTGCCCACCCGTGGCGAATCCCTGCTAAGTACCGCTACTTAATGTTATATGTCATGCATGCTATGTATAATTTTGCACACTATTGTTGGCGCACAGGCGCATGCACCACTGCCTCTAACCGACTAAAGGTATCAGGACCAAGGACGAGACGGCAAAGGCCCCTACGCTGCCAGACCATGGGGGGGGGGGAGCCATGGCTGGACCTGGCCCGCCCAGGTGCAGCGCCCCTTTCCCGGCGACTAAACCCCGACCGCCTCCACCCAAGCAGCGACCGTAGCCGGATGGTGCTGCGCCTTGACAGGGACAGCCCCCTCCCACCTAGACTCCCCTCCCACCTAGACTCCTAAAACCCGGTACGCAAACCCAAGAGACACCCTACAGGGATCCCGAAGAACCGCCAGCCCTCACAAGGTTGACCCCGTGGGCTACCCCCCCCACCCGACGAGACGCACTCACCCCCCCTAGAGGATAACGGAAACAACCAGACCGCTGGGCAGCAGGTCAGCCAGGACAAAGACAGCAGATAAAGTTGACAAGTTGAAATGTTAAATTGTTAAATTGTTTAACCACTGTTGTATGTTTAGCACTGCTATAGCACAACTGCTCTCTCCACACGGTCAGAGACGTACACGATCACTCTGGGGTCACACACCTCCCGGAGGCCACAGGGTGAAAAAGAATGACCAACTACCACGGGCGCCCCTCACCAAGAATGCACCCATACCTCCCACCTACACACAACTAGACAACACGAGGCACCCACAAATAACGGCCTCAGGGCGCACAACCCACACTCACCGCAATCTGACTCATGCGGGACAGAAGGAAGACCTCAACCCCCTACTCAGAGAATCCTGACCCTCCCCCTACCCAATAACTACCCCCAGGCACACACAAGTTTCAAACAAGATACCAGGGGACGGGAGCCCCGCGGAGGCACAATGACGAGGCACACTCCTCCCAAGGGATCCGACAATGACATACCTAGACCTCTGAGACGAACACTCCCAGACGACCTGACTAACAGCCCGACCTCTAGATCACGGGGGACACAGAACAGCCAAAACAGAAAACCCATTGCTACACCCAAGCACACAGGCAGACCCTCTGGTGGCCCCCCCCCACCAAATAAAACCAACAAACTCCACGAAACAACGACCTCAACCACACATGTGGGTACACACCCAGAGAGAATAAGAATAGAGCCAAATAACAGGTACACTTAAAGAAACGGGGGGTAACCCCAAATGTAACATATCAAGAAAAAACAGGAAGTGTACCTACATGTTATATATCTAAAGTACAGAGCAAAATGTGGTTACATAATGGGTATATCAATCTCAGACAATAATGCTGAGAAGGTATACTATTTAGCAAAGTATACCACTGTAATATAATCCAAAAAGGAAAAAATAAATAAATTTTATTAATAAATATTAAAACCAAAGACATACAAGTGTACACTGGTGAAGACCACACAAAAAAAGTGCTACAATAACTACCTATGAATAATTGTGCAAATAAAAAGATGAAAAGAATCTCAATCAGTGGTATTAGTCTTATGTATCAGGACTGGAAAGTAATCACCGGGTCACTTGGTAGTTATAACCGACGCGCGCGTTTCGCCCGACCTGGCTCGTCAGAGGGGAACCGGTCGGTACACTGCGTCTGGTTTAAATCTGTGAAACAATGTTTCTATTGGTTAGTCAAAAAAGTTCCTGATTGGTGCAATCTCGTTAATGTTGTGACGGAATCAAACTCGTTTCAAGAGGAGTAGATTAACCCTTGCTCTGCCAAGTTCTTTGACTAATTTTAGTAGGCGATCATAATTAGAGAAAAAGAGCCATATTTGAAGAGATTAGGTGTGAAGGATATTATGAATATAGTCGAGTTTCTCTAAATATTGCTGGTTAAGAGGATAAAGAGAGCAAACAATATAACTAATATAGATGAGAAACAATAAAGAAAAAATCTGATCATAAAGGAAAATATATGAGTGTATGCAAAGACACAAATGATTGGTGAGTATGTTGTTATAATGGAGAAAAGGCTATCTGTCATAATAAATAGTAGCCTAAACACTGCAAATTAGTACACCAAAGCATTAACCTAGAGAAGATGATAAGTACTTATGTAGGTAAAGATGACCAAAATTAAAGGCATTAAAAATATAAATATGATATTAGTAGAAAATGAGTCCATAATAGGCTGGCCATAAAGTAAAAGGACCAGAGTAGTCTGAGTTCAGTACTAAGCCCATCGTTTATTAATGTATGAACGGGGTGAAGTTGAACTCTTCGTTCAGACCATCAGGTGCTAATGTTTTTAAAAAATAAATCCATCTAGACTCTTTCATTAGGAGTATTTTATTGAAGTTCCCTTTCCTAGTGTTTAGGGTTAATTTCTCCAATGCTTGGAATGTAAGATGTGTTGGATCAGCCTGATGGAAATTTCGAACATGGTTTGCTACTGGAGTCGAGATATTTAAGTTGGTAACAGAGCAAATGTGTTGTAGTATCCTTCGTTTTAATTGCTGGTAGGTTTTACCTACATATTGGATGCCACAGCTACATGTAATTAAATAGATCACCCGAGTAGAGCTACAGTTGATAAATTCCTTAATTTTGTATTCTTTTTTTGTTATAGAGCTTGTTATCATTTTGGTGGGTTTAATGAATTTACATGCCTTGCAATGCCCGCAGCGATAAATCCCAGTAGTCTGGGTTAACCAAGTGGATTGGGATGGTTTCATAGGTTCAATATGACTATGAACCAAGATGTCTCTCAGGTTTTTTGCCCTACGTGCCGTGATTTGAGGAAAATTACCAATATTATCGGCAAGATCTATGTCATGCTGAAGTATTGGCCAGTTGTGTGTCATTATTTTTTGTACTTTGTCCCAATATAAATCATACGTGCCTACACAGCGAGTTATTTTCGTTTCTGACTTAGGTCTACTCGACCTTAAGCTTTCACTTCTATTTATTAGTAGTGCTCGTTGGTAGGCTCGTTTAAGGATTCTATTTGGGTAGCCTTTCTGTTTAAACATAGTTCTTAATTTGTTGGCTTCCCTTTGGAAAGATGTTTCAGTGGAACAATTGCGCCTGGCGCGCAAATACTGGCCAAAGGGTATACCTGACTTTAACTTAACTGGATGATAACTAGTCCAGTTAAGTAGACTGTTGGTTGCTGAATCTTTCCTGAAAAGTTCAGTTTCTACCTTCCCATCTTCCAAAACTGTGATGTTGAGATCTAGAAATATCAGATGTTCAGAGTCTATCACATGTGTGAGTTGTAGGCCAATGGTATTATTGTTTAGATCTCTAACCAGTTTTTGGAATTTATCGACAGATCCTAACCAAAAGACCAGTATGTCATCAATGTATCTATGCCAGCTATAGATACAAGTGTCATACTGGTCTTTGGTGATAGCTGGCAAAATGGTCTCCTCCCACCAGCCCAAGTATAGGTTGGCGTAGCTGGGAGCACACGCCGTACCCATCGCGGTCCCTTTGAGTTGTAGATAATATTGTCCATTAAAGACAAAAAAGTTATGAGTGAGTACAAATTCCAAAAGTTTGACAATAAAATTGATTTGTGCTGCTGAAAAGCCTGGTGTTTTATTGAGAAAGTACGACGTGGCCAAAAGACCTATATTGTGAGGAATATTGTTGTAGAGAGCTACAACGTCTAAGCTACCCAACATACAATAGGGGGGGACCACTAAGTCCTCAAGTAGTAACAATGTTTGTTTGGTATCTTGAAGATAGGATTTAAGTTTAATAACCAAAGGATGTAATAATTTCTCTAAAAATTGACTGCTTCTCTCAGTAATGGAGCCGTTCCCTGAAATAATTGGTCTGCCCGGAGGTTTAATTGGATTCTTATGAATTTTGGGAAGGCAATAGAAGGTGGCAATTGTTGGAGTCATATTAGGGATAATGAATTTATATTCTTCCCTAGTAATGATACCATCCAATTCTGCTGTATCCAAAATACTTTTTAATTCAATCAAAAATTCTGTGGTAGGGTCCTTTGGAAGGTGACTGTAATGTTGTTCATCTTGGAGATGTTCCATGCACATCTCAATGTAATTGCTTTTATCCAAAAGGACCACATTACCACCTTTATCAGACGCCTTGATAACCAAATTTGGTTCATGGCTAAGTTCTGTCAAAGCTCTTCTCTCCGCTACGGTTAAATTATCCTCACATCTAGTAGGAGTCTCTAGGGATTCAATTTCATTAGTGGTCATTTTTATAAATAGGTCTACACTTGAGACTTCCTTGAGGTTAGGGGTGAACCAACTTTCTGGCTTAAGATTAGTAAGTGGTTGAGCCAAATCCTGTTCATTTAGTAAGGATAATAATGTTTGATAATGCTGATAATCAATGTTTGAAAAACCAGCTTCTTTTGCCAGTTTTTGATTTTTTCTCTTGTGTACCACATTCAAAGCCAGTTTTCTACCAAATAGATTTGTATCTTTTATCCAGTCAAATTTGTTGGGATTAGGGGTAGGTACAAAAGACAGACCTTTGTTAAGAAGTGAAAGGTGATGAGTTTTAAGTGTGAATGTCGACAAATTTATTATTCGATTAGCATCACTCGTTGTTAGGTCAGATTGATTCTTTTGTCTGGTTTGTATCCCCATTTTTTCCGATCCCTTAGTCTGCCACCTGATGGAAGTGGCCAATCCTCCTCTAAAAAAGGAGATGAGGAAGATTTTTCTACCCTCTCTGTTTGTTTAGTGGTATCGTGGTTCCCAGATTCTGGATTAACTGGAAAGGTCACACCTCTATTAGGCTTTTTAAGGATGCTTCTACCCCTAGTCTGATCTGAATAGTCTCTAGTTCTCCGGTTACTATTTGATCTGGATGAGCCCGAATCGGAGTCCATCCAGTCTGTATTGCCTGATGTAGAGCTATTTCTACTGAAATTGCGGGTTCTTGGTTTTCTTTTTAAACGAAAAATATTCCCCTCTTTGAAATCTTTGTGGTCTCTGAGAAATTTCAGATGTTTTTTCTCTTTAATGTGTTTCTTAAAAGAGTCTAGATTCTTTTGTAATTTATTTTCCATAAGGGGAAACTCTGATTGATCTTTAAAGGTTTTCACATTTACTAGTTCTTTTTCTAAATTCTGATTCGTAATCTCCAAATTTTGTGACTCGAGTTTGATTAAAAATTGCATTAATTTTGCTGAGCATTCCAATAAAATGCTATTCCATTCTTGGGTCTGCTCTTCAGTGGTAACTTTGTCGGGTAAAGGGATCTCAGGTCTGAGCCCCCGTGGTACAAGTTTCTGATCTATGTACTGTTTCAAACTCACTAATTCCCAATATCCTTTTATCTGTTGTTGGTATAATTTCTGAATGAGGAAAAATACTTCACTCATATCATTACCAGGTACTGTGTTTAATGGATTTAGTGAGAAGACATTATTTATGTCAATAGACCCAGGGTCGGGATTTACCACGCTTGTTAAGAAAGTTGACATGATCTTTAATCGACTTAACTAGGCTCTAAATATGGTATTAAAACCAAATGAGGAACAAAACCAAAAGAGAATAAGAATAGAGCCAAATAACAGGTACACTTAAAGAAACGGGGGGTAACCCCAAATGTAACATATCAAGAAAAAACAGGAAGTGTACCTACATGTTATATATCTAAAGTACAGAGCAAAATGTGGTTACATAATGGGTATATCAATCTCAGACAATAATGCTGAGAAGGTATACTATTTAGCAAAGTATACCACTGTAATATAATCCAAAAAGGAAAAAATAAATAAATTTTATTAATAAATATTAAAACCAAAGACATACAAGTGTACACTGGTGAAGACCACACAAAAAAAGTGCTACAATAACTACCTATGAATAATTGTGCAAATAAAAAGATGAAAAGAATCTCAATCAGTGGTATTAGTCTTATGTATCAGGACTGGAAAGTAATCACCGGGTCACTTGGTAGTTATAACCGACGCGCGCGTTTCGCCCGACCTGGCTCGTCAGAGGGGAACCGGTCGGTACACTGCGTCTGGTTTAAATCTGTGAAACAATGTTTCTATTGGTTAGTCAAAAAAGTTCCTGATTGGTGCAATCTCGTTAATGTTGTGACGGAATCAAACTCGTTTCAAGAGGAGTAGATTAACCCTTGCTCTGCCAAGTTCTTTGACTAATTTTAGTAGGCGATCATAATTAGAGAAAAAGAGCCATATTTGAAGAGATTAGGTGTGAAGGATATTATGAATATAGTCGAGTTTCTCTAAATATTGCTGGTTAAGAGGATAAAGAGAGCAAACAATATAACTAATATAGATGAGAAACAATAAAGAAAAAATCTGATCATAAAGGAAAATATATGAGTGTATGCAAAGACACAAATGATTGGTGAGTATGTTGTTATAATGGAGAAAAGGCTATCTGTCATAATAAATAGTAGCCTAAACACTGCAAATTAGTACACCAAAGCATTAACCTAGAGAAGATGATAAGTACTTATGTAGGTAAAGATGACCAAGGCGTCTGATAAAGGTGGTAATGTGGTCCTTTTGGATAAAAGCAATTACATTGAGATGTGCATGGAACATCTCCAAGATGAACAACATTACAGTCACCTTCCAAAGGACCCTACCACAGAATTTTTGATTGAATTAAAAAGTATTTTGGATACAGCAGAATTGGATGGTATCATTACTAGGGAAGAATATAAATTCATTATCCCTAATATGACTCCAACAATTGCCACCTTCTATTGCCTTCCCAAAATTCATAAGAATCCAATTAAACCTCCGGGCAGACCAATTATTTCAGGGAACGGCTCCATTACTGAGAGAAGCAGTCAATTTTTAGAGAAATTATTACATCCTTTGGTTATTAAACTTAAATCCTATCTTCAAGATACCAAACAAACATTGTTACTACTTGAGGACTTAGTGGTCCCCCCCTATTGTATGTTGGGTAGCTTAGACGTTGTAGCTCTCTACAACAATATTCCTCACAATATAGGTCTTTTGGCCACGTCGTACTTTCTCAATAAAACACCAGGCTTTTCAGCAGCACAAATCAATTTTATTGTCAAACTTTTGGAATTTGTACTCACTCATAACTTTTTTGTCTTTAATGGACAATATTATCTACAACTCAAAGGGACCGCGATGGGTACGGCGTGTGCTCCCAGCTACGCCAACCTATACTTGGGCTGGTGGGAGGAGACCATTTTGCCAGCTATCACCAAAGACCAGTATGACACTTGTATCTATAGCTGGCATAGATACATTGATGACATACTGGTCTTTTGGTTAGGATCTGTCGATAAATTCCAAAAACTGGTTAGAGATCTAAACAATAATACCATTGGCCTACAACTCACACATGTGATAGACTCTGAACATCTGATATTTCTAGATCTCAACATCACAGTTTTGGAAGATGGGAAGGTAGAAACTGAACTTTTCAGGAAAGATTCAGCAACCAACAGTCTACTTAACTGGACTAGTTATCATCCAGTTAAGTTAAAGTCAGGTATACCCTTTGGCCAGTATTTGCGCGCCAGGCGCAATTGTTCCACTGAAACATCTTTCCAAAGGGAAGCCAACAAATTAAGAACTATGTTTAAACAGAAAGGCTACCCAAATAGAATCCTTAAACGAGCCTACCAACGAGCACTACTAATAAATAGAAGTGAAAGCTTAAGGTCGAGTAGACCTAAGTCAGAAACGAAAATAACTCGCTGTGTAGGCACGTATGATTTATATTGGGACAAAGTACAAAAAATAATGACACACAACTGGCCAATACTTCAGCATGACATAGATCTTGCCGATAATATTGGTAATTTTCCTCAAATCACGGCGTAGGGCAAAAAACCTGAGAGACATCTTGGTTCATAGTCATATTGAACCTATGAAACCATCCCAATCCACTTGGTTAACCCAGACTACTGGGATTTATCGCTGCGGGCATTGCAAGGCATGTAAATTCATTAAACCCACCAAAATGATAACAAGCTCTATAACAAAAAAAGAATACAAAATTAAGGAATTTATCAACTGTAGCTCTACTCGGGTGATCTATTTAATTACATGTAGCTGTGGCATCCAATATGTAGGTAAAACCTACCAGCAATTAAAACGAAGGATACTACAACACACTTGCTCTGTTACCAACTTAAATATCTCGACTCCAGTAGCAAACCATGTTCGAAATTTCCATCAGGCTGATCCAACACATCTTACATTCCAAGCATTGGAGAAATTAACCCTAAACACTAGGAAAGGGAACTTCAATAAAATACTCCTAATGAAAGAGTCTAGATGGATTTATTTTTTAAAAACATTAGCACCTGATGGTCTGAACGAAGAGTTCAACTTCACCCCGTTCATACATTAATAAACGATGGGCTTAGTACTGAACTCAGACTACTCTGGTCCTTTTACTTTATGGCCAGCCTATTATGGACTCATTTTCTACTAATATCATATTTATATTTTTAATGCCTTTAATTTTGGTCATCTTTACCTACATAAGTACTTATCATCTTCTCTAGGTTAATGCTTTGGTGTACTAATTTGCAGTGTTTAGGCTACTATTTATTATGACAGATAGCCTTTTCTCCATTATAACAACATACTCACCAATCATTTGTGTCTTTGCATACACTCATATATTTTCCTTTATGATCAGATTTTTTCTTTATTGTTTCTCATCTATATTAGTTATATTGTTTGCTCTCTTTATCCTCTTAACCAGCAATATTTAGAGAAACTCGACTATATTCATAATATCCTTCACACCTAATCTCTTCAAATATGGCTCTTTTTCTCTAATTATGATCGCCTACTAAAATTAGTCAAAGAACTTGGCAGAGCAAGGGTTAATCTACTCCTCTTGAAACGAGTTTGATTCCGTCACAACATTAACGAGATTGCACCAATCAGGAACTTTTTTGACTAACCAATAGAAACATTGTTTCACAGATTTAAACCAGACGCAGTGTACCGACCGGTTCCCCTCTGACGAGCCAGGTCGGGCGAAACGCGCGCGTCGGTTATAACTACCAAGTGACCCGGTGATTACTTTCCAGTCCTGATACATAAGACTAATACCACTGATTGAGATTCTTTTCATCTTTTTATTTGCACAATTATTCATAGGTAGTTATTGTAGCACTTTTTTTGTGTGGTCTTCACCAGTGTACACTTGTATGTCTTTGGTTTTAATATTTATTAATAAAATTTATTTATTTTTTCCTTTTTGGATTATATTACAGTGGTATACTTTGCTAAATAGTATACCTTCTCAGCATTATTGTCTGAGATTGATATACCCATTATGTAACCACATTTTGCTCTGTACTTTAGATATATAACATGTAGGTACACTTCCTGTTTTTTCTTGATACACACCCAGAGAAACAGCCCACGCCTTCAATAACGCTCTTGGCTCGGGGGGAGGCATGGGACATACCAGCCTTCTCGAACCCATCACTCTTAACCCCTTTCACCACACCCAACTTCAGACCCCTCATTGTCCCCGCACACAGGCGGGGCAAAACTCCGCTCCCAACCAACCTGGCTATACATTCTGGTAAGACCAGGATCAACTGACTCAGACCGCACACCTGCAGCTTACGCTCTCGTCCACTCTTAGCACCACACCACACAACCCTTCCCGTAAACTCCCCTACCCCCCCCACCACACCGCTACCCTACACCCATCCACCCGCCTGGTCTCCCTGCACGCCGACTAGGGGCACCGCGTCCCGACAGGGAACGCAAGGAAGGAAGATCCATGGCGCCCTCGCTGAAGTGTGTCTCTATCAATTGCAAGGGCCTCAATAACCCAATAAAGCGCCACCAAACCATGCGCTGGGCGAATAGAACCCAAGCGCAAATTATCCTCTTACAAGAAACCCACTTTCAACAAAACAGAGCATTCCCACTAATAAACCGACACTTCAATAGATACTTCCTAGCCAACTCACCAACAGGCAAGCAAAACGGAGTTGCGATATTAATCCATAAAGCATGCCCCCTCACAGTGGAAAAAGTCGACGCGGACCCACAGGGACGATACGTCACAGCAGCTGGGAGGATAGGCGATCAAAAATATGCTTTCTCCTCGATTTACGCCCCTAATACACCTTCCGCCTCCTTTTGGCAAGCACTACAAACACACCTAGCACTGTTTTCCTCACACCACCTGATTGTAGGAGGTGACTGCAACGCCACTCCATCCCCGACGATGGACAGGCATAGAGCGGGTAAACAAAAAGAACCTAGCGGTCATTCAGCGAAAACCGACAAAATCCTCCAATCCTTCCTCGTGAGAACTCGCCTGGTAGACGCCTGGAGAGCCCAACATCCAACCTCTAAGGACTACACATTCTACTCACACCCACACCAATCCCACTCGAGAATAGATATGTTTCTTATATCCCCATCCGTAGTACCTATGCTCAAATCCACATCTATTGGATCAATCACGTGGTCGGACCACGCAGATATTTCCCTCACTCTTGACCCACCAGGCGTACCTCGCCAATGGTCCTGGCGCCTGAATCCCACACTATTACATAACCCTGCAATCCGAGATTCGATCTCCCGGGCCATCACAGAGTATTTCTCCCTAAACAAACAACCCGTCACCTCCCCGGGTATACTATGGGCGGCACATAAAACAGTTATCAGAGGCACCTTGATAAGCCAGGCAGCCCACCACAAGAAAAAGCGCCTAGCCAATTTAGAACGAAACCTAAAGGAACTCCGCTTACTGGAAATCGCATTCAAAAAACAACCCACGCCAGACCTGAACACTAAAATACAACAACACCAGGCAGCAATAAAAAACTTCATGTCAGCGGACACAGCCAAGGCCCTCCAATGGACCCGCCAGCTCTTCTATGAAAAGTCTAATAAAGCCGACTCCTTGCTTGCCCGTAAACTCAACCGCAGAGCAACGCACAAAAAAATCACCAAAATCCACTCAAGAGACGGGACACCTCAGGAGTCACCAGACCAAATAGCAAAAGTATTCCAAGAATACTTTTCGGAGCTATACGACCACAGCCCCCAACACAGACAGAATCCCACTCCACTCGCGAACATGATCAATGAATACCTTGACTCCCTCACCCTTCCCTCACTGACGCCCGGCGAAGCTAGCCGACTCTCAGAAACAATCACACCTGAAGAAATAGCGAACGCCTTCAAAACGCTGAAACCTAATAAGTGCCCGGGCCCAGATGGATTCTCGGGACTATACTATAAAACCTTCGCAGCAGCTCTAATCCCGCAACTCAGTGACCTCTTTAACGCACTGCTACAGGGGGACCCCCTTCCCCCTGACATGCTACAGGCGAACATATGCCTCATACCGAAACCCGGCAAATCTCATCTGGACCCCGGACACTATAGACCAATTTCCCTGCTTAATGTAGACATTAAAATATTCACGAAAGTCATGACGGAAAGACTCAACCCACTCCTGCCCCGACTTATCCACCCAGACCAAGTGGGATTTATCCCAACAGACAGGCCAGCGATAACACTAGACGCACCTTCGACCTCATCTGGTACGCTGACCACAGACGCATCCCGACCCTGATCCTCTCCCTTGACGCTGAAAAAGCTTTCGACAGACTGCTCTGGCCATTCCTATTTGCAACGTTACAGAAATTCGGTTTTCCAACACCCTTCACCAACGCACTGAAAACTCTATACTCGACCCCCACAGCCACCCTCCTCCTGAACTCGACTACATCCCCCTCCTTTCAAATTAAGAATGGGACACGTCAGGGATGCCCACTCTCACCAATAATGTTTGCCATATCCCTAGAACCACTACTCCAAGTCCTCCGAAGCCAAAATGACATACAAGGAATCCGAGTCAGGAATGAAACCTATAAGATCGCTGCATATGCAGACGATATACTTCTCACAATTACGGATCCGCTAAACTCTCTCCCACACTTGTTTCGAGAAATAACGAAATACGCAAACATCTCCGGGTACAAAATAAATATGGAAAAGACGGAAGCCCTCCCGATTCGAATAGAACACCCCACCCTCCGCACTCTCCGAGCACGCCACCCGTTCACATACCAACCAAATGCCATCAAATACCTGGGTACCATTCTCCCAGCGGACCTCACACAAACCTACAACCTAAACTACACGCCCCTATTAGAAACGGCCACACAAGATCTAGACAAATGGAAGGATTTATCAATCTCCTGGATAGGCAGACTGACCTCCATAAAAATGAACCTTCTCCCAAGATTTTTATACCTTTTCCAAACCCTCCCAATCCCGATCACTACCTCCGACTTCAAAAAACTGCAAACCAAAATAGACAAATTCATATGGGCTGGAAGAAGAGCAAGGATCGCCCGACGAACGCTATACATACCAAACAGACAGGGAGGACTAGGACTCCCTAATTTCACCCAATATTTTCACGCGGCACACATAGCGCAAACAATCCAACTTCATGCAGCTCCCGGCCTTAAACGATGGGTCGACCTGGAACATAACATATTCGGTTACGATTTTCCCTCCCTATACATCTGGCTACCAAAAGAAGCCAGACCACCAGCTCCCTATACCTCCCCAGCAATCCTCACAACGATCAGAACATGGGATAAAATAGTGGCGAAACACAAGCTTATCTCCCACCCCTCACCCCTGATGCCCATCCTCCGGAACACAAAATTCACACCAGGCATGTCCCCGAAGGACTTCACTCACTTTGAGGACAATGACCTAACACGCATTCACCAATTCTACCAGAACCAAAGTGTCATACCCTTTGCAGAACTCCCCCAGCAGACCCCCCTCACCACACGGGACTTCTTCCGATACCTACAAATCCGCAGCTTTGTCGATAAACCTGCCATACAAAAAGCAAGCACCACTCCCCTCACCCCGCTAGAAAAAGCATGTAACAACCACCCACTCCACAAAGGACAGATATCCTCCCTATACTCCCTACTAAGCAGGAGCATGCGAGAAGGTTCAATGCCCTATATGGCAGCCTGGGAGAGGGACCTAGGCCCTATAGGAGACCAAAGCCATTGGGCAAGTATATGGGAGGCCACAGCAACAATATCGATATGTGTCAATCATAAAGAACAAGCGTATAAAACTCTTTTCCGATGGTACCTCACTCCACTACGTTTGCAACAAATGAAACAATCCGACAACGACCTCTGCTGGAAGGGGTGCGGGAACAGGGGAACCTTCATACACACATGGTGGGAGTGCCCTCGAGTAGCCACGGTGTGGCACCATATAGCGCAACTGGCATCACAGGCACTACACACCACTATCCCGATGGACCCATGGCTGTGGCTCCTTTCCAGGCCCCTCCGAGACACCCCAAGGGCACACAATAAATTGATAGCCAAACTGGCACTAGCCACTAGGCGAGCAATCGCGGAGAAATGGGGAAGCCCTGACACCCCACCCGTAGCGCTCATCCAACGAAAAATTAATGAAACCATGAAGATGGACAAACTAACCGCCCTGGTACATGATACCACTAGACACTTCGACAAGATATGGGAACCATGGATCTTCGAATTCCCAACAATATAAGGCACTTACTGCCAAGGGATGCACCAGGCGGGGGGTGGCCCCCGAGGAGGGAAAACCTCAAAGGCCGTCCCGGGAACCACACTTCCCAACCAAAATGTTCCTTTCCCGGAACCCCCATCCCCACAGCAAGAAACAACCAAACCGCTCACCCCAACCACACTAGACAAACACAGTCACACCACCCTACACTAGATCCACCACACACAACCCTCCCCTCCCACAACACGAAAACAGACTGATCCCCATGAACCACCCCAAACCCGCCAGCACCAGACCACGAACACTAACCAAACAAGGACATACGAAATATTCAGCCAACGCAAACAAGAGCTCTAACCAGAGCACCTCCAGCATAGACCACCACCCAGACAGGGGCCCTGGACGCACCTATCACGAACACCACACCACGCAAACACGACAGGAGGGAAGAACCCCCAGACCACCCCTGACGGAACTCACAACCCCAGACACAAAGCGCAAATAAGCATTTCAGACAAAGCCAACAGAGACTACCCACCGCACACCACACATAGAACAAGGAACACCCACCGAGACCTTGACCAATACACCCAACCCTGGGCGACAGCCCCTGCAGTCCCTAACTAAAAGCCCATGGGACAGACCACGGCCGACTCCAGGCCAGAACCGCCCACGCACCAAGGACCCACAAACTAAAAGACACTAAGAGATGACAGGCCTACTCACCCGGCAAGAAACCCAAATCCCCCACCAGACCCACCCTCCCCCCCCCCAATACCACTTCTTACTCCCCCCGAGGAAAACCTCATAAACACACCGACCAAACATTGAACCGAAAGACGTAATACGCACACAACCAGGTAACTTCTGAACCAAAAACAGATGTGCTATACCCGCTAAAACTTCACATACTGCAACATAGTGCTACAACCATCTACGAATAAGACTCCAACTTCTCTCCCGGAGTTGAAACCGCAACATCACAACACTAGCGAAAGAGAGCACCAGGTAAAGAACAAAATTATATATCTACCCTACCTTTTTGAAAGCATTGTAACACATCAAAGCAACTCATGATCTCTATGAAAGTATACTTTATCCCAAGTTTTCTTTTCTGTACCCTACCCCCCATATAACTGAAATTCCAAAATAAAGAATTTATAAAAAAAAAAATGGCAAAGTACTACTCTGTTTGTGGATTCAGCAGAAGATTCTCATACTGACCAACTCACAGTGATTTTTCGATATTTAGAAGGAAATCAACCTGCTGAGCATTTTGTAATTTTTTTTTTACCCTCAACAAGGCATAAAGGAGAAGAAATGGCAGATGCGCTCTTAGCATTTCTTAATAGTGTTGGACTTACCATACAAGAATGCCGTGGACAAAGTTTCGACAATGCAAGCAACATTTCTGGCCACTACAAGGGTATGCAAGCAAGAATTGTAAACATGAATAAATATGCCAAGTACATACCTTGTTTTGGACACTTGTCGGAAAGGATGCTGCAAATTTGTATAGTGAGACTAAGGTTTTTTAAATTTTGTACAAACTCTTTATACATTGTTTAGTGGTTCAACTCAGCGCTACAAGAAGCTTAAAGACAAGCTTGACGAGAAAGTCTCTATGTCCATGCCAAAAAAGCTAAGTGACATACGCTGGTCATATCGTGCAGATGCTTGTCAAGCATTAGTCCACGGCTATGAAAATATAATGGACATTTTGTTTGAATTTTCAACTGACATTGAGTACCGTACTACCGTAACAGGACTATTTGATCAGATAAGCAAACTTGAGACATCGATTTTTGCAGAATTCTGGAACTGTTTTGCAGCGTTACAACAAGAGCAGTAAAACCCTGCAGTCTGTTCAGCTGAACCTAAATGTTGCTGTTGGCGTTTTGAAATCGTTAAAAGAAGCTGGCAAGCGTATAACAAATGCTAAAGAGTATATTGTGGAACACCGCTGTCAACGTCCGTCAGCAGCCACTTGACTATGGACACAGTGAAGAAGCACAATTAACGCCAAAGGAGTAATTTTATGCTAAGGCCTTTCGCCCATATGTTGACAAACTTTTAATGTGTCTGGCGCATCGCCTAGGAGCCTACAGTGAAGTGTTTTATTTATTTGGTTTCTTTATAACCTTTCCAGCAATGGACTCTGAATCCATTAAAATTGCAGCAGAAAGTTGTCTGCTTTCTACAAGCATGATCTGGGCACAACATTTGATGATGAGCTACTTCGATTTCAGTCATTTCTCTTTCCCTGGATAAAAAAACCAGACAATTGCAGCATAGCGCAATTCATGTACAGTACAATTTATGCCAAGGATGTAAGAGATATTTTCCCAACACGGAAATAGCTTTAAAAATCCACCTTGCTTTAATGATCTCTAACAGTTCAGGTGAACTATCTTTCAAAAATGAAATTAAAAAACAAACAAAAAAAAACACTTCAACGCACAACCATGAGCCAGAGCCATCTCACCAAACTATCTATAATGTCTGCTGAATCCGATATACTTCGCGGTCTTGATTTTTCAAACTCAGAAAGCACATAGACTCATTGTTTTAAGTTGCATTAAAATATTTCTTTACTATTGTATGTAAAAGTTCTCTGCACTTTAAGTTAATGGTTGTCAAACTACGTATTCTTTTAGAACAGTCTGCTACTGCAGCAGTTGGTGCCTAACAGGAATTATAATAATAAGGTTGACCATGTAACACTGGTACTTGATTCCCTATTCTCCATATTGGAATGGGAAATGTGCACTTGGATTCAACAAATTGTAAGGTTTGAGATTGTTTTTTTTAATTGCATTGTTACATTTTATTTTTTTTTTTGTGATATTACTAGCCAACATGGTTATTTGTTTTATAATTTAAACATAATAATGTTGATTTTCACTGTTACTGAAAGTTATTGTTATTAAGATATTAGCATGCTTGTTCTTCCAACAACATATAACTTAATAAAAAAAATATACTACAAGACCGCGGTTAAAAGAAGCTACAGGTTGCAAGTAGGTCAAGCTAACGACTTATTTGTGAACCAGTTCTTTATGTTTACATTTTTACTACTCGTGGTGGGTGGGGGAGTATGTTTTGTGGTGGAGGGCGTGATTGCATGATAGGGTTTGGGAAGACACGGTCCAGGGGGCCCATGTAAATTATTGCCCAGGGTCCAATCAATATTAAAGACGGCCTTGCTCATAGGGAAATATATATTTCTCCTGCACAACAGAACAGACTACCCCAGTGACTAGCAGAAAAGGGACTATTCTATCACTTGGTAATGTAGCATTAACAGTAGGAGATGGTCCAGCTATGTCAGGAATAGTTAAATACAAATACAATCAGCGCTTATAACCGTGCTTATATACCGACCCTGACCAACAGGTGTTATTCCAAGGCATATATCGATCAACTAGTATACTCCGCACAGACATGTGCTGTTTCTTATACACTTAGCATATCCGCTATAGACCCAATTCTTCATAATATATGGACTTATCAGGCATCGATTTATATTTTGGAATATATTTTAGCATTCCTTCTATTCGATTTGGGTTTTCACTATTTAGTTTGTATACAGTACATTGGGTGATTGTCATTAGGCATTTTTTAATATATTCTTGTATCAATACAGGATTTATTTTTTTATTTTTTGCTTCTACATTAAATATTCGAGATTCTTCTTTATCTGACTTGATAGTTTGTACCTGTATAGCTGCCATTTATCCCAGTTTCCTTTATTTGGTACACTACTCTCTATACACAGATTATACTTGGGGTTACCCCCCATAAACTGGCTTATTTTGTTCCGTTTTCAAACATTATACTTAGGTTTTAGTCCCTTTTTTACAGCCAACAACCAAAGACACCAGTTATATATGTCCACCTTTTTATCAGGTATAGTGAACCCTGATCCTCGGTCTTTAGACATTAACCATGTCTTTTCATTAAACCCTCTTATTACACCACCAAGCAACGATATTAGTGAAATATTCTTTAAAATGCAAAAACTTTGCCAACAACAAATTAAAGGGTACTGGGAGTTAATCAGTTTAAAACAATATTTAGACCAAAAACTGGTACCACGAATTCTAAGACCAGAGATTCCACTTCCAGATAAAGCGACTACAGATGAGCAAATTCAGGAATGGAATAACATCCTACTGGATTGCTCTGCTATACTAATGCAGTTTTTAGTTAGGCTTGAGTCAGAGAACATAGAATCCGTGAATCAAAACCTAGAAAAGGAACTTTGCAATGTGAAGGGATTTAAGGACCAAACCAAATTTCCCCTTTTAGAAAACAAGTTACATTTACTTTTTAAAAAACATGTCGAGGAAAAAAAACAAAACAAAAACCCCCCCCCACAAGTTTCTAAGATCATAGAGACTTTAAAGAAGGAAATATCTTCAGTACAAAAAGGAAATATAGGACATATACTAACAGCAGGAGCAGTTCCATCTCAGGCAAAACGGATTGGACTGACTCCGATTCAAGCACCCCTAGACAGCCTAGGAACTACCACATGAAAGATCAATCAAAACCACAAAGGAGGAAGAGGTTTTAGGTGATATTCATATATTAGAACGTAAATCCCAGATAGTTAACCTCTCTTCCCGAACTCTAACCCTGGACCAAGAAGCTGTTCTGGGGAGGGGTCTCTCATTTGTACCTACACCACCATTTGACAAGTTCGGTTGGATAAGAGATCTCAATCTCTTTGTTAGGAAACTGGCGTTATATAAATTCCATTCTATACAAAATGAAAGAAGGGCAAAGGATTTAGGACTTGCATCAAGTGATTTTCAATGTCTCACTAATTTGCTAGCTCTATTGGATGAAAATGACTCTAATATCACACCAAACCGTACAGGTTTAAAATCCAAGAGTCGTTTCACACCAAATTTTTCGAGCTATAGGAATATCGAACTTTTTTTGGAAGCAGCCAAAACTGAAATTGAAAAAATTAATCTTAAATCTCTCCGCATCCATTCACGTGATAATCTCCTGAGACGGGAACAACGTGCTTTAAAAACCTTACAAGATGATATTGATATTGTCATTAAACCCGCCGACAAGGGGGGAAATATCGTTGTGATGGATGTGGAAAAATACCTTGAAATGGCGGAACTAGTCCTAAAGGACACTGAGACATATACAGTCCTTAAACAAGATCCCACTGATGCTTTTCTCTCTATGTACAAAGAGATCCTGGACGAGGGCCGCAGTGGGGGGTTGCTGTCGGGTGACGAGTTTGAATTTATTCTCTCTCGTCACCCTAAGATAGCAACCTTCTACTGCCTGCCAAAGATCCACAAGAATTTAGAGACCCCCCCTGGGCGCCCCATAGTCTCTGGGGTCGATAACCTCACGCAAAATGGTAGCCTGTATATTGATAAAGTTTTAAGACCCTTTGTCGAAACTCTACCCTCATACATCAGGGACACTAAACAGGCACTTAATAAATTGGCTAACCTTAAATTCTCTTCCACCGTTCATTTATGTAGTCTGGATGTTGAATCCTTATATTCATCTATACCCCATGATAGAGGTCTTGATCATGTGAGCTTCTTTCTTACTCAAAAAACTTCAAGTGATGACCCTTATACGACTTTCCTTCTACGCCTTCTTAAGTTCATTTTATCACATAACTACTTTCTGTTTAATAATCGGTTCTACCACCAGGTGAGGGGTACTGCTATGGGGACAGCTTGTGCCCCCTCATATGCAAACCTCCACCTGGGGTGGTGGGAAGAACAAGTGCGCCACTCAGACAGGTTAAGTGGACACCTATCTAAGGTCCTGTGGTGGGGTCGTTATATCGACGATATCCTGATTGTCTGGCAAGGTACTCCTGGGGAATTTCAGGATATGGTGACACTCCTCAATCAAAATGATGAAAACCTCCGATTTACATCGGAATTCGGAGGACGCTCTTTAAATTTCCTTGATGTCACTATCACTATCAGTGAAGACGGTACATTGCATTCCACGTTATTTCGGAAGCCTACAGCAACTAATTCCCTTTTACATTGGACTAGCCACCATCCGCGTCCCCTCAAAGAGGGTATATACCGGTAGGCCAATATCTTCGCCTCCGGAGAAACTGTAGTGACACTCAAGATTTTATAATCAAGGCGAAACAACTTCGGCAAAATTTTAAGGAGAAAGGTTACCCAAACCGATGTCTAAAAAGGGCTTACAAAAGAGCACTCCAGACTGAGAGGAGTGAGCTACTGTGCGATCGTCCAAAAATGGACACTAATCAGGACGTTGGAAATATTCGCATGATAGCAATATTCGATGTGGGATGGCCAGAAGTTCGGAAATCACTTGAACGTTTCTGCCCTATCCTGCTCAATGATGTGCATCTCAAAGATACTCTAAGCCCACATGTTAATATTACATCCAGACGTGGAAGGAATATTCGTGATTTATTGGTTCCTAGCCATTTCTCCATCAAACCACAACCACGCGCCACTTGGCTTGGTACTCCCCCAGTTGGAACATATGGGTGCGGTAGATGCGTAGCCTGCAAATTTATCCATAGGGACTCTAAGATTATCAAGGACAGCCAGGGACGTGATTCTTTCCAAGTCAAAAGCTTCTTCAACTGTAACACGAAGGGCCTTGTATATTTATTATCTTGCACATGTGGACAGAAATATGTGGGAAAAACTTTTAGGGCTTTTAAGGATAGGATTATGGAGCATGTGAGATCTCCTAGAAATCGCCTCGAGACACCCATATCGAGACATCTCAAAGAACACCATCAGGGCAATTCTAATAATCTTAGGTTCTGCGGTTTGGAGCTGGTTAAAAGGACTTTGAGACGTGGAGATTATGATAAAATATTAAGACAGAGAGAGTCAAGATGGATATACAAACTTAAGACACTCCAACCTCTAGGTCTTAACGAGGGCTTTTCTTTTGCCCCTTTCATATAATCCGCTTCTCATAGGATGCCTCTTTGAACAATATACACTGTATATATATTTATATACATGTATGCTTTATGTATACAAATATACTTACATACACTTCCCTGTACCAATCTAATATAGTTATAGATTATGTTTATAACTATAGATTGATAGGGATTCTGTTGTCTGTACTTTAGTATATTATCATTGGATAATGAATAAAACTATGTATATACTTTATACTTTTTTCTTTCAGCCTAGTATTATTACTTTATTTTATTTTATTCTAGTTTATTCAATTAGTTACTAGTGTTTCTAATACCACTCTTTTGTCTCTGTATAACATACGTTTGTGATTAACTCTAAATATGATGGGAACTTAATATATTATTATTATTTTTTTTTTTATATATATATTTTTTTTTCTTCTGTTATTCTTTTTTGTTTGCTGATTTATTTATTTATCTATATATGCTGTTTGTACTTTCTATCCCCTTTACCTAATTTGTCTGTATGCTACTATTGTAGCACTTCGTCCCTTTGGGACTTGTTATATATACCGGCATAAGTATAACACTGTGGATGTTGAGTTCATTTCATACACATTCGCACATGCGCATGGACCGATATACTCTAATCGGGTTCTCTGTTATGCGCATGCGCGGCTTCTTGACATGCGCGGTTGTGCTTGATACTCAGCCTGACACTAAGTCGGCGCGCCTGCGTGTGGACAGGTACGCGCGGCTATCTTTGTCCCGCCTACCCTGAGACGAAGCCGAATCAGATGAACTGGGAGGTACTATTAACGTTTAAATTGCGTAAGGGGGGATTGCTCTGTTTGCCTCATTATACTTTGTGCCCTTGAGAAAGGTGGTTAATCCACCGAAACGCGCGTTGGGCTATGGGCTATTTTATATAGCTAATTAAGTTTATTTTGTTTTTTTCTGTGTTCCTACATTATGGTTTAGTGGTACCGAGCGTTTTTTGAAGCTCTGGTTCTCTTATTTAGTGATAGGGGGGGTTGCTCTTTGGGATTAGGCTCTCAGACCTAGCTTTTCTGTATATAGATCTACAATTAGGTATTTCTGCTTTATTATCTTCCCTTTATTTATGCCTCCTCTATCCTTTCGATTTCCATTCCATATTTAACCCTGTAGGTACAGCAGCAGAGTTTTTTGGCTACTATTGTGGCTTACACTGTTACTTATTGTTTCACTTTATAATTATTTTGCCACATTTTGACATCGCTAGCCATACTCTGCAGAGATTAGTATTATTTTTCTTTTAGTGATTTTTTCAGTGCAGAATTTATGGCTTTTCATACTTAATACTGTATGTACTCTTCTGTATAGATACTTATATTACTTATTATCTTAGTATGGTATCTTTAACTTAGCTATATCTTATATTCTGTATTGGGCCTATAGTGCACAGTCTATGGCTTGTATGTACCTATATATGTACTATACTTTACCTATAGGTATCTGACATACCATACTATACTATATGTACATATATACATCGGCCATACTCTGTTTTTATTGGGCTCTAGTTATTCACTTGACTTATGGTTAGATGTGTTTTCTCTTTTTGATTTTAATAAGGTTTTTCCCAATAAACTGTTTATTATTTTTGAGACGTTGTTGTGGGGTGGCCTGGAGATGATCAGCCCGGTTTTCCATGAGGCGATCAATTCTCCATTTCTGCTATTTCTCTTTTTGTATCCATTATAGGGTCATGCCCTTTTGCCATCCCATTCACCCATTTTTCGGTACTCCAAGTTGGGCTGTCTAACTAGGTAGTACTATTTATTTAATGCAGTTTTTAGTTAGGCTTGAGTCAGAGAACATAGAATCCGTGAATCAAAACCTAGAAAAGGAACTTTGCAATGTGAAGGGATTTAAGGACCAAACCGAATTTCCCCTTTTAGAAAACAAGTTACATTTACTTTTTAAAAAACATGTCGAGGAAAAAAAACAAAACAAAAAACCCCCCCACAAGTTTCTAAGATCATAGAGACTTTAAAGAAGGAAATATCTTCAGTACAAAAAGGAAATATAGGACATATACTAACAGCAGGAGCAGTTCCATCTCAGGCAAAACGGATTGGACTGACTCCGATTCAAGCACCCCTAGACAGCCTAGGAACTACCACATGAAAGATCAATCAAAACCACAAAGGGGGAGAAGCATTCTTAAAACCAGAAATGTAACCTTTCAAGAAACTCCAGTTCTAGACACTACGGTAACTAACAACACCACTGAGAACAACTGAGCTTCCTTTTTTAGAGGAAGACTGGCCTCTCCCACAAAGAGGCAAACTAAGACAGAAGGAGATGGGGATACAAAACAGACAGAAGAATCAATCAGAACTAATGAACGACAATCAAAATCAGATCATTAACCTGTCCAAATTCACCCTGCAACATCACATTTTACTTAAAGGTTTATCCTTTATACCCACTCCAAATACAAATGAATTTAACTGAATTAAGGACACAAACCTATTTGGCCGTAAGATGGATCTCAACATAGTACACACAAGAAGGAGCTATAAATTAGCCAAAGAAGCGGGCTCCATTTATGACGATTTCCAACACTACTCTATGATACAGAACCACCACTTACCAATCTTAAACCTGAAAGTTGGTTCACTCCTAATCTAAGTGAGGTTTTCAAGTGTTAATCTATTCATAAAAATGACATGTCAGAGATTAAATCCCTCTCCACTCCAAACATTGAGCAAGATAATCTCACCCCATTGGAACGCAAGGCCTTGATTGAATTAAGTAAGGAACCGAAGCTTATTAAATCCTCTGACAAAGGCGGCAATATAGTTTTGTTAGACAGAGAAAAATATATTGAGATTTGCATGGAACACTTGAGATCCAGTGGCTTACAGCAGGTTACCAAAAGACTCCACTACTCCGTATCTTACAGAATTAAAATCTATCTTGGAACCAGCTGTAGAAGATGGCATTTTAACTAGGGAAGAATACAAATTCATACTACATCATTTGACCCCTACCATTACTACTTTCTACTGCCTCCCAAAGATCCTCAAAAATATTAACAACCCGCCATGAAGACCTATAGTCTCCATAAATGGTTCTAACACCGAGAGAAGCTGCCAATTTTTAGAAAAATTACTACATCCACTAGTGGCTGGTCTTAAGTCATAGTTACAAGATACAAAACAAACACTAATTCTGTTAGAAAACCTAGTAATACCACAATACCGTTTACTGGGCAGTTTAGATGATGTTGCACTTTACAACAACATCCCTCATGAGAAAGGTCTAATTGCAACAAAATACTTCCTGCTCAAGTCCACCAAATTCACCACAGCACAAACTAATTTCATTATCAATCTTTTGGAATATGAAAACACAATTTGTTTGTGTTCAACGGCCAACGTTATCTTCAGCTTAGGGGCACAGCAATGGGAACGGCCAGTGCCCCTAGCTATGCAAATCTTCATTTGGGATGGTGGGAAGAAAATACTGGAGGAAACCAAAGACAACTACAAGATGTTCATTCACAGTTGGTACAGATATATCGATGATATTCTGATTTTCTGGTTGGAATCTATGGCTATGTTTGAGGAGCTAGTTAAAGCACTGAATGTAAACAACATTGGCCTAGAACTTACTCACGTAATTGACACTGAACATTTGGTTTTCCTGGATTTGAATATTAAAATTCTAGTTTATGGCCAAATTGAAACTGGATTGTACCGTAAAACCACAGCAACAAATAGTTTACTCAACTGGACCAGTCATCCAGTGAAACTGAAATCTGGCATCCCCTATGGCGAATACCTACGAGCCAGACACAACTGCTCAAATAACTAAACCTTTACCAAGACGCAATAATAGTGGTGATCATTGCCCGGAGACGGATGCGGGGCATTGGCCTGTTCCATTATTTAGACGACCTATTAGTCGCCTCAGACCCCCAGGAAGCCAGAGATCAAGAGACCTGGTTCTCTCAGAACTACGTCAGTTCGGCAGGCTAATCAATCCAGAGAAGAGCAGTCTAATTCCGGCTCAAAAGAGAGTTTTCCTGGGAGCCTTGTTCAATACAAAAGTGGACAAGATACCTCTTTCCGAGGAGAGGATAGAAAGGCTTTGGACCTTCCACAAGCAATTCTTTCTGTCCAACCTGGCTACAGCAAGGACATATGAGACTCTTGGGCATTCTGGCCTCTACGATCAGTCTAGTGAGATGGGCCCAATGGCAGCTCAGAATCCTGCAAATAGAATTTCTGATCCAGTTCAGCAACAGGATGTTGAATTGGAATCAACCCATCAAGATTTCATTGATGGTAAGATTCCATCTTTCCTGGTGGTTAAGGAGAAGGAATGTGTCCAGAGGTTTTCCCCTGTCAGATTCACAATGGGTAATACTTACCACGGATGGGGAGCCTATTGTCAAGACAGGTTCGCTCAGGGTCTATTGACTGCAGAGTCAGCCCTTCCGAGCAACACCTTGGCGTTGCGGGCCATATTCAGAGCCCTTCTACATTTCCAGACAACCCTAATAGGACGCTGGATTCAAAGATGTTCGGACAACATGGCAGCTGTCACCTACTTGAACCACCAGTGTGGAACACACAGACTCATGAAGGTGGGCTATTGTGCACTCCCAGGGCATATCAGCAATTCACCTACCGGGAGTCCGGAATACAGTGGCAGATTTCCTGAGCCGAGTCTCAATGTCAGGGTTCGAATGGCGGCTGTCCCCAGAGGTTTTTCGAAGCCTAAGCTTGAGATGGTGTTTACCCGATATAGACCTGATGGCCACCTCCCAGAACGCACAAGTGGAAGTGTTCTTCTCCAGGTTCTTCGACCCGAAAGCCCTGAGTCAGAATTCATGTCTTCCCTTCGGTACCTCTAATCTATACTGTGTTGAAGAAGATACAGAGGGACAAGGTAGAGGCTATTGCCATTCTCCCATTTTGGCCACGTCGACCTTGGATCCCTATGGATGAGTTGGGTGGGAACTTCCAGTCCGGCCAGACCTCCTGATCCAAGGTCCTTTGAGGCATCCAGAGTCTCATGCTCTACATTTGAGGGCCTGGAGATTGAGCAGGAATCTCTCTGATTCGGTTATTAAAACCATTTTACAGTCCCGTAAGGTATCGACTTCATCTACCTATTACAGGATCTGGCAGGCCTTTGTCACTTGGTCCTGTGATAATGATATTATCATTCCTCCATCCTTGGCTGCAGTGCTTAGCTTCCTACAAGCAGGTGGATAAGGGGTTTAGCTAGAACACCCTTAGGGTCCATGTTTCGGCTCTCTCTGCCCTAACCGGCACCAGGTGGGCTTTACAGCCTTTGGTTAGGAGATTCATGAAGGCTGTTATGAAGATCCTACCTCCACTCAAGGCTTTTATGCCAGCCTGGGATTTGCCTTTGATGTTCCGTGCCTTAACTGCGGCACCTTTTGAAATGTTGGGAAGTATTTCTAAGATATTGTCCCAAAAGGTTCTTTTGCTATCCATTCACTGTCTTTCATCAGGATACAGTGATTCTTCCTCCTGTCCTAGATTTCCTTCCCAAGGTGGTCTCGAAGTTTCATTTGAATGAGGATGTGGTCTTACCCTTCTTGTATCCTTGCCCTAACTCTCCTGAGGAAGAGAGGTGGCATAACTTGGATGTAACTTGGATGTTGTAAGAGCACTCTCCATCTACATTGAGAGGTCAAGCTCTTTCCGCAAATCTTCCAGACTGTTTTTTACACCTTGGGGGCCGTAGAAAAGGTGAAGCAGCTTCTACTTCTACTCTGACAGTGAATAGTAAAGACTATTTCTAAGGCTTATCGTTGCCAGGATACGCCTCTACCTGTGGATATCAAGGCTAATTCTACCCGAGCAGTATCTGCCTTGTGGGCTTCTGTGGCAAAGGTCTCTCCAGACAGGATTTGCAGAGCTGGCACATGGTCTTCTGTTAACACCTTCATTAACACCTTCATCAGGCATTATCAGTTGGACGTTCGATCCGCTAATGATACTCACTCCTCAATTCAGTTCACAGTGCTGGTCACAGTTAATGTATTTGTTTATTTGAATACATTTGTTTGCAGCTATTTGTTGGTCCCTCCTTTTTGTTAGCTTGGGTATTCCCATGATGTATATGCTGCCATGATTGGCCAGGAAAGTGGAAAATGTATTCATACTTACCATAATTTTCTATTCATGGCAGCATATACTCCCCACCCTTTTAATCTGTGTTTATACATTTCTGTAGAGCTTGGTACTGACTGGGGATCCTAGGAAGGGGTACTCCTTTAAAGGTTTGAGTGTTTTTCCTATCGGTTGTAAGGAGTAGAGCTAGCCCATGATTTATATGCTACCATGAATAGCCAGGAAAAGAAAATTACAGTAAGTATGAATACATTTTCCACTTTATTCATTAACTCTTATCTCTATAAGAGTCTATACCTAGTAAGACGGCATTCTACTTTGGGACATAATAGCGGCACCTTAGTCACCCTACGATCACAGACATTCTACTAGCGCTATGCTAGACTAGGATTTTAAAATTACTTATATAGATTTATAGGTGTTGCGCATCTATTTATTGAATGTTTTTAACTCCATCAGAAATCACTCCAATTGTTAAAGCATATGCATTCCGCATTTAGATCTTATAGCTATGTAGGATTAGTTTCCAACACCCAGTCTACCTTTATTGTCATTAGTATATTTTTTCAGATTCAAATCGTTGTCATTTCTATTTTATCTGCATTATTTATTCAGTCAACTAATAGTAAATAATTTTTGTACCCTGCCCTGAGTCCAATTCCACAGAGTGCAGTGCACTTGCAACTGCATGTGTGCCAAGCACATTACTTTAATCCTGTTCTGGTAGCTCAGAGGGCAGCATCTAGGCATTTTTAAATACTATTTTTTGGATGCTAAATAGTACATTTGCGTACTGCATTTCGTGCAGTCTAAAAACCCTTAAATACTACTGTTACATTGTTGATTTAAAATAAATAAAAATCAAACTTTCTTGTGCTAAATAGTACATTTGCGGCCTGCGGTGCACTTCATAGCTGCGAGTCAAATAGAACCGTCAAATACTGTGGTTACATCGCAGTTTTAAAAATTCTCATTTTTTAGGTGCTAAATAGTACATTTGGGGCCTGCACTTCATATCTGCGAGTCAAATACAACCGTCAAATACTGCTATGACATTGCAGTTAGACGAATTCACATTTCTTTGATGCTAAATAGTACATCTGCGGCGCATTACTTGAAGACCAATAACAAAAAAATTAAAATAAATTTTTGACTATTTGCGGTTACATTGTCGCCTGACATAAACCATCTGTTAGTTTGGTGGGTGAACGCATAGAATGAGGAGAGCGTCAAATAAGGGACGTGGCCCTGGTCGTGGTGCTGCTGGTTGAGCTCCTGTTGCAGGGAGAGGACGTGGTCGATCTGTGCCAGCTACACGCACAACTGAAACCCCTTTCTCAGGTGAGAGTAGGCAATAGAACCTTCAGCGTTAATGGTAGGCCCGAATGCCGCTCTACGGTGAGGCCAGAACAAGCACAGGCGATATTAGATTGGTTCCTTCACATTGTCTCCCACCCGGTCCCCTGCGGAACACCACTTCACCACCAATGAGTGGGCCTCCATGCGAGACCTGTGTGACATTTTGCACTGTTTCGAGTACTCCACCAACATGGCCAGTGCCGATGACACCGTTCTCAGCCTTACTATCCCGATTCTATGTCTCCTTGAAACAACGCATCGGGTGATAGAAGAGGGGTTGTAGCGGATCGGCAATATTAAATCCCACGAATTCCGCTGGTACATACAGTAATCCACAGTCAAGCGCTGAGAAGCAAGGCAATATCCCAAATCCCCCAGTAACCGGACGAAATACAGTTCTGGGAGTCAACTGAGGTCTTTATTTGCAGCTCCAGTATTTATGCAAGTCCCCATGCAAGGGGTTTCCCCACTGACATTGTAGGGGTAATACAGTAGGGGACTACATGGGGTACTTAACATTCTGGGCATTTCTCCCATCAGACACTGCTGCACGAGGGGGATACTCCCAATGGAATATACCGTTAAGTGGATTATCCCTCCGTGCAGCAGAACCGGCAGTTTACATTAAAATACATAACTGGCATTGTATTCGGTGAATTTATACAATTGGACGTTCGGCAGATAGCTGAGATCCCAGCTAAAACAGCCGAACGCCGCACGAAAAACATTAATTGTAACACGCTTAAAAGACCAATTGCTATACGGGAAGTAAAATACCGAAAAGCCCGGAGCTCCCGAACGGCCTGGAACCCCAGCTGTGTTCGCGCCGTCGAGTAGCCATTTTCAGTACCACGTGCTCGACGACAGAACACCGCTGGAGAGACAAAGGATCCAAGATGGCCGACTGCCGCGTGGTCGGTAGTCGAACGACGGCCACCTTGAAGAGTCTCTAATTGCCAATTGCAGCATTGTTGCAATCAGTTAACAAGCGCCACACGTCTTAGTGTGTGGGCTATTACTAGAGTGTTCATTCGGTTCACGAATAGCCCACAAAGGCGTTGTTCATGAAACGGAATAGAACATGGCTATCTGCTTTCGGCAGATAGCTAACACAGTCAATACAACATACAGAATCCAGCAGATTACAACCAGGCACATATACAATCATAATAAATATACAGGCAACCCTTAAAACCATATTGTCTCTGTTTTAGTCCAAGTGGCTAGGTTTGCCACAGGGGTAACTTCCACGGTTATCAGGCCAGTCATTCACAAGTGGTTTGGAGGGTGGGTTCAAGCACCAACATAGGCCAGGTACACAATTGTCCAGCCAGGGCACAGTTCTGGAAGAGGAACCGTGTTCACAGCAGGTTGGCACCCAACGCAGCTCGTGGGCATCACTGGAGCGTGGCTGGGGGGATATGGAGGACACAGAAGCTACACCTCCCACAGAGAACAGCTTGTCCTTGCCCCTGGCACACATGAGCAACTACATGCTGCAGTGCCTGCGCACCGACTGCCGAGTTGCAAACATTCTAACTTGTGATGATTACTGGGTACCCACCCTCCTGGATCCCCGTTACAAGGAAAATGTGCCGACCTTAATTCCCTCACTGGAACGTGATCGGAAGATGCGCGACTACTAGCGCACACTGGTAGACGCGCTGCTGAGAGCATTCCCAACTGACACCGGGGGCTCAATGGAAGCACAAGGCGAAGGCAGAAGGAGGAGGAAGAGGTCACCAACATAGCTGGGGCACCGCCAGCACTTCAGAAGGCAGGGTTAGCATGGCCGAAATGTGGAAAAGCTTTGTCAGCACGCCACAACCAGCACCACCATCTGATATGAAACGTCCTAGCAGGAGGCAGCATTTCAGCAACATGGTGGAACAGTACGTGTGCACACGCCTACACGTACTGACTGATGGGTTTGCTCCATTCAACTTCTGGGTCTCTAAATTGGGCACATGGCCTGAGCTTGCCCTTTATGCCTTGGAGGTGCTGGCCTGCCCTAGAGCCAGTGTATTGTCTGAACGTGTGTTTAGCACGGCAGGGGGCATTACCACAGACAAGCGCAGCCGCCTGTCCACAGCCAACGTGGACAAGCTCATGTTTATTAAAATGAACCAGGCATGGATCCCACCAGACTTGTCTGTACCTTGTGCAGAATAGACATTTATACCTGCCATTGTTATAAAACCAAAGAATAAGTGCACTTGAGTATATGTCCCAATATTTTGGGGGCTACCCCAATTAAAAAAACCAAAAACAAATAAAACAGTGTTGGCTACCTCCTCCACACTGCCACGGCCTCCTCAACCTCCTAGTTCAAGATTTTTATTTTTAAGTATTATTTTAAGTGATTTCCCTATTCACATTTGCGTGCAGGGCACTTGTCCTACTCTTACCCCCTTTTATACTTTGTTTTGCAGCCCTCTAGACCTTTCCAGGACTTTTTTTTGAGCCATTTTAGTGCCCAAAAGTTCAGGTCCCCATTGACTTCAGTGGGGTTTGGGTTCAAGCTCAGGTCAGAGTCCTGAACTTGAACTTTTTGCCGAAGTTCGGCCGAACCCGAACATCCAGGTGTCCGCTCAACTCCAGTTAACAACTCACTTCCTACAGAAGCATAACGCAGCACTGCGCAAATCGGCATCTCCTCATGTTTTTGCTGTACACTTTTCTATTGTATGCTGAGAACTACAAATTCCGCATTACTTACAAGAGCGTTGTAAATATGCTTCTTGTTTATTTTATTCATTGTAGAGCTCTCACTAAACTGGTAAAGGGCAAAATAACTGGGACGTATATTTGGACGCAACATTTTCCATAAGATCGAAGGTCCAAACCACGACCAAGTTTTCACTGTTTCTTTTGAAGTACGGGAGGGAGCTTTCCCCACTGAGGTTCCTGTTGAACAGCCGAGTTGTTGCTGTTTTTTTGTCTCAGCTAGTGTTAAATATTTGCATATAGTATATGTAATAATGGATTATATACAGATCTTGCCTCGTTCTGCTTGCTTTATTCAACATAAGTGGCACATACGTTGTTAACTATTATCTGATCAATTCTGCCATAACCGTATTTAAAGATAGTGTGCACATGTAACTAATCAAAATATATTTCATTATTCATAGACATTGTAATCTTGAAAATGATCAGTTCTGTTTTCCATTAATAGCTGTATGACTGTACAACAAAAGGTACTTTATCATACATTATCATCTTACTATCAAATTTTGGTGTGCATGCATATAAAAAAAATAAAAAATAAATTTCAAATATTTTCTTCACAGCTTTCGAACACTTGTATTACCTTTGTAAATGACGAAGGTGCGCTACACATGGCACTAAAAACCATGCGTCAGGCTTTACTCAGTTTCTATTTTCTATTTTCTGTTTCTATTTTAAATGGGCACATTAGTTTGCCTCACTTTTTTTTATTTTATTTAATTGTAACGGTTTCTTTTTGCTCCTTCTCTATCTAGATAGATTGAAAGGGAGAGAGGCTTAGTAATTTAATACTTTTGCTAGTTTTTATAGTAACATACTTTCATATCTTTGCTCTCTACCCTGTAACAACTACTAATCTCTTGACAGAACGAACCCTTTGAAATGTTGCAAGGTAGCACATAACTTGGTCACTTCTATTCCAAATAAACTTACAAGGGAATCTATAAATGTGGTTCCCTAGTAATTAGCTTTTGAGCTACCTATATCTGTGGCTATTTGGTTTTATTGGAATTATATTTGGAAGAGACCAGATTCTGATTTATCTGTGGATACTTGTATGTATGAGATCTATAATTAACTTACACTGCCACTCTTTCTGGCAGTATATCAGTATCTCCTTTCCCTATTAATCAGACTCTCTAAACTAATTACGACACATGAGAAGCACTAACAGGATTATGTATTACCAAAGAGGGACCTATTACATATTTTTTGAGCATATTATAATAGATATTTCTTGATATCTATAGAGCCAGACACAAAGCTCACATATTAGATACTATGAAACCATATACCTAATTATTCTCATATATGTATGTTTATCATGGAGCATTTTCGAATTGTTTAATTGTTCACCTCTATTACCCTTTCAATCCTAACTACTATTCTACCTCTATTATGACTAAATAGAGATAGCTTTGACATTCCACTTTTGTGTATATACATTGAATATTCCACCATTACTGGGCTATTCCTATTTTCCAGACTACACAGCTTGTCACATTTGTTTGTACATTGTGACAGTGTTTGTTCTTTTGTTTTCCATACCTTTGTAAATAAGAAGAAAACAACGAAGGAAAACATTGGAAAATTGCAGGAAAAGCAGAAGATAGGTAGATTGGATGTTATATTTGAATGTTTCTTTATTTGGACATAAAATTAAGTATTGAAAAAAACCCAAAGATAAGGCATACTCAACCTGTATTAGCTTTGGCTCTCGAATGTACATTACATACCCGGAGTTCAATTTTTTTTTTTTTAGTTAAAATGCTGTGTTCCGTACGCTGCATGGCAATAAGTGGCTGGTTGATGAGGTAAGAATATACATTAATAATCTAAACCTAAAATATAACAAAATATATGTATTTTTATTAATTGATTGGATTGATGCATACCTTCATCATTTAATTGTGAAGCATCAGGCAAGTGTGAATTACGTTTATTCTTGTGTTATGTTTGTTGCTGTGTTATTTTGCATTTTAACTTAATCTATTGAAATGGGAACCTGTTCGACGGTTTATGCTGTCCTGTCATCTGTGTTACTTACGGTTAAATAGAAAATCTTGGAAAGGTCAGGGACTTGTTACAATTAGTTATACATATTAAATATACATATTTATAATGCATTAATTACCAATTTGGCTACCTTTTCTTCAGATGAAGTTTCCAGTCGAAGATCTCTGGTTATGCCCTGTGAATGTTGGAGCTCACTGGATTTTATTATTGAACTAATTTAAGTTCCCTTTCTTTACTTAAGTTGTCATGCACTATTATATAGATATAATATATATTTAACTACAACCCAATGACACTACAGTGCTCATTTGCTTTATACAGGCTTGCCAAAAAGTGGGTATACCGTTGAATCAACGAAACTGATGCAGAATCCACTTTTTATATCTGCCCTCCAATATTCTTTCCAAATACCACACAGATATTTAAATGCCTGAAATTAAAATGACACTTTCTTCAATTGTGAAGTTCGTTGATTCCACTGTATGTGTACTTTTGGTCAACCTGGTATATTAAAAACATCAATGTCATTAATAAACTTGTGTGATTTCCCAATATCATGTCCAAGAAGGTTGTTGCGTTGATGGATCCGATGGGAAATGAAAACAGCTATGTTTCAAAAGTCCAACACAACACTAACTGGAAGTAAGTGTGCCTCTGTAAACAGTTTTAACTTGGCACAAGCTTCAATTAAAAAAGTGATTTAACAAAAATGTAATGTATTATTTCTACTAGTATCTTTGAGGATGTACAAGCCAGAAGAACAGGCCGCACAATGGAGCACATTAGAGCACATGGATAATGTATCACAGCAACCAGCAGGATTCCAGTAGCTGTGGACTTTTAATCTTGATGGTAAAAAGTTTTCGAACATAGTAAAAGCCAGTCATAACAAACGAACTGCAGTTACAAATGTGAATTGTTATTTTACAGTTTGCCAAGAAGTTCCTACGGACAAGAACAATCTCGGAAGTGAAGACATCTGCGGAATATATAATGGATGCACAAATGGAAATAGCTTGTGCCCTACTCCAGTATAAAAGGTCAGGTCTATCACACAATGCATGAAAGCTTTGTCTTGAAAAATTGTATTCATACTCAAAATCCACACAGATTAAATCATTGCGCCGTAAACACTCTGAAAACACTAAATGTGAAAATACACTTACATTAACATGCTGCACCATTGCTTTGTTACAATAGGATACAATATTACAAAAATACAATATACAAACTATCTATATACACACAAATTGAATGTATTACCTGTTTTGTATTAAACCATGACAGGTGCATTCTGTGCTGAGGTATACAATGCCATAGATCTCTTAAAAGATTTTAAATTGAATGAAGATTTGACTGTGTCCCTGAGGTTATTCAATAATTGCGGTGCTCTGTAGGAAAAGGAGGATCGAGCAACTATTTTTGTATTGCGCTATGCTAAATATCGTGCTTTACTGGATAGGAGGATATAGGAGGTGGGAACAGCTGGAGAGAGCATTCTACGCAGGTAGGGTGGGAGCTTCCCAGAAATGCTCTTATGCACAAGGCTGGAAAGATGAAGAGTGCATCGGGATTCCAGCGACAGCCAGTTTAGTGCTTTTAACATGTCACAGTGGTGGGTAAAGTAATTACTTTCTAGTACAAAGCAGCAGAATTAATTATACAACGTATTAAGTTTATTAAGGTGGGTGTGTGGTGCGGGTGCATACACTACATGCCCATAATCAATGACCGGCATTAGCATTTGTTGCACGGTTTCCTTACTGTAGGGCTTAGGCAGGATTTGTTTCTGTAAAGGGCACCTAGTTTTTGTTAAAGTTTTGAAGAGATGTTTTCAGTGTGAAGGCCAAAGGATAGATTGGGGTCTAGGAACATACCTAAATATTTAAAAGAGCAGATTGCTGCCAGTGTGCTATTTGAATTTGTTCTGACACAGTTGTCAATTTTGTAGTTTACATAGTTTAGGTACAGTTCCAAAGACCATTGTAACAGTTTTGTCAATCTTTAGGAAGAGTTTGTTATCCGCTATTCACTTTTCTACCTCTGAATTGGTTTCGGAGCTCAGCCTTAAGCTGCGGTAGCTTGGGTTTACTAGCGTAAATTACAGCGTCGTCTGCATACATGTGTACAGTTGAGGATTTGCAGACGTTAGGCAGATCATTTATAAATAATGTGAATAGCCGGGGGCCGAGTATGGAGCCTTGGGGAACACCACACGAGAAGAGGGAGGAAAGCGCTATCAGAAATGGCCACATATTGCAATCGGTCTAAAACATACGATCAAAAGCAGGTTAGCGGATGATATGCCATGGTCTACTGTTCCAAAGGCCTTGGCAAAATCAAGAAAAATAGCTCTGGTTAAGTCTCCTTGTTCCATGTCAATTAGGATGTCATTGCAAACTTAAGAATGCAGTCTAAGTTGAGTGATTTGGACAAAAATCTGATTGATCAGGGGTCAGATAATTTGATCGTTGATAATATTCACTTAGTTGCGTGTGGACGCATTTTTCCAAGATTTTTGACAATACTGGGAGCAATGATTTCGGGCGATGGATACCAAAGTATTGTCACCACTTTTACGGTCTTCCAAAGTTTGGGTATGTATCCTGACACCAGGGATTGATAAGGGTAGTGACAGGTTTAGCAATTGCTGGCGCACTGAGCTTCAGCAACATTGCTGGGATTTGATCTGGTCTACACTGGTTTTTCATTTTTAAACTGAAATTAAAGATAGCTTTATTCTCCAATATTTCCGCTGAAATAGAGGTTTTTAAGCTACAGATTGATAACTTTATGACTTGTTTAGGAATAAAATACTGTTCAAGTTTCTAATATTGTAGAATTAAATGTATTACCTTTAAACAACTTATGGAAACATTTAGAAGTTTCTTGGTGGGGAGGGTGAATACCTTAAAACCATTGTTACATTTTTGTTAGATTGGTTCCGTTGGAGATACCAACAGCCTGGTTCAACTTAATACACAGTATTTTGCCAGTTTCTATGGTTAGGCAAAGGTCCTAGAATAAATTATAGATAGCGGCCTTTAAAAAAAAAAAAAAAATCAAAGGATGAGGACTAGGGCTTCTCAAATATTAGGAAATACTATGGGGTTATTATAATATTTATATAACGCCAACAATTCTCTAATGCTTTACAATGGGTGGACTAACAAACATGTAATTGTAACCAGGCAAGTTTGATGCACAGAAACAGAGGGGTTGAGGGCCCTGCTCAATGAGTTTACATGCTAGAGGGAGTGGGGTAAAGTGACACAAAAAAGGTAAGGGAAGTAGATTGATAGAATAGTATTAATTGAAGACTTCGTATGGGTTTTTTTGGGAGCCATTAACAGTTTAATGGATATGCTTTTGTGAAAAGGGGTGTTAATGATTTTTTGAAGCATTGGAGACTGGGTGAGCATCTAGTGGAAAAGAGAGTTCCACAGGAACAGTGCAGCCCTAGAGAAGTCTTGGATACGAGCAGAGGTGGGAATACGAACAGAGGATAGACTACCACTTCAGCAGAGCTTAAAGGCCTAGACAGGACATACTTGTGTATTAGGGAGGATAGATGGGTGGGAGCAGCATTATGAAGAGCTTTGAAAGCACGAACCAGAATTTTATATTGAGCCCTATATCTTACGGAAAGCCAATGCAGGGACTGACAGGGGGTTGAGGTGTGGGTTGACAGGAAGATGAGCCTTGCTGCAGCATTCATTATAGCCTCTAATGGGGCAAGTTGGGAGCTCGTAAGACCACTGAGAAGCGGATTACAGTAGTCAAGGAGAGAGACGACAGCAACATGGACCAGCACCTTAGCCGCATCTTGTGTTAAGTATTACAATTAACCAGGTAGTAGAATTAATACAGGATATCAAAAGGAACCATGATCTATAATATCTTCTGGCAAACAAAACTAAAATATAAAAATGAATTCTAGCATTCTTATGAGGTCTTTAGAGAATGTCACCCATAAAAAATAAAAATATGTTTAGTTACATATTTTATTTAAACAAAATTACCACACTTACCTTTTATAATGCTCAACCTTAGGAAGATGGGATAAAGCAGGGATTTATCAGATTCAAGATCTGATCATAAGAATATAAAATCATTGTAAATCTTGCACAAAAATATGCCCTTGGCTCAAGAACGTACCCAAAAGTCAATTAACTAGAATTAAAAGGAATTGCATAGAACATACTACTTTTATCTAAAGTCGGAAAACTAAATACCAAAAACAGATTTAATATAAAAAGTATGGATGTGAAATAAATTGATAACCAGGTCTCCTTTATGTATCAATTTTCTGGCTACCAAAAAAATTAAAAAATTAAATTAGAAATTATATTGCAAGCACCAACATTGGTTAAGAGATCCTATTTTAAAAGAAATATTACACTCCATCCCAAAAATTGTACAGGGCAGTACCAAATAGATTAACATACACTACCACAAAATAATTTTGTTAAATGTGGAAATTGTAATGCCTGCCAAAAAATAAAAATAAAAAAAAAGGTAAAAAACATTAATTTATAATCGCAATGGCAGAACTTACAAAATCAAGGAGGACTTTACATGCAATTCTAACAATGTTAAATACATGCTCACTTGCCCATATGAACCTCATAGGCTCTACTAATAGACCATTAAGCACAAGAGTTTGTGAGCATGTATTGAACAGAAGAAAGTTTGCCCAACAGATGTACACAATGCGAATGCCTCTATTACATTTCAAAAAGTATCCAAAAGGTTCAGAATTACTCGAGACAATTTTATTCTGGTTATTTTATTAATTTAATGATTACCTTTTTAATTTTATCTTTGTGTTTTTGAAAGTGCTATTCTGTATTAAAAACATGGGAAGTGTAACAGAAAGGGACTGGGATAAATAGTATACTAGAAGTGGGTGCCAGATACCTGCAAGTTGCTGCCAGACTAGGACCTCAATGTTGGCCAAAAAAAACAAATAATTTATTAGTACTAAAATACAACAATACTAGAATGTGTGCTCATGTACAAAAAGAGTGAACAAAGTGATAGGTGTTAAACCAGAGACAATAACTAGAAATATACCAATTCACACAGAGTACTAGGAATATACGGCAGAACTAGGTGGCTCTGATAGGCTAACTTTAGTGGTATATAAAGAGATGGTGTCAAAAGGAATACTAAACTGGTTTGGGAATAGCTGTAAAGCAAGGTTAGCTGTAAAGCAAGGTTAAGCTGTAAAGCAAGGTAGGAATAGGACTAGGGACCTGAGAATAGATGTCCCCATAAAAACCAAAATAGATCTCTAGGTGAAACTCAGCTGGGGTAAGAGGGGCTGTGCGAGCCGCGCAGGTAGGGGAATTTATAGGGCAGTGGAGTATCTTCCCTCGGCCCTGTAGCATCGCCCTAGCTGGGTTAAGCTACCTATTGCTATTGGGGAAGGATCGAGCCAGAAAGGCCTCTTGGTTTGGACCAGATACAGTATCCGAACAGCGGTGCTACACGCATGCGATCACAGGTTGCTGAGGTTTAGGGTAGTAGGGTCTTCTGTGGAGAAGGAAGCCGAAGGAACAAAGTTTTACCCCAGGCAACCCAGGTGAAACTGCTGGAGTTCCAACACAGAGTGGATTCTATGCTGGAGAAGGACTCCTAACACTCTTGAGGCTTGAGCCAGCAGTGAATCCTGAGGGCTGCATAGACTGGGCTTCTGCGGAGGAGAAAGCTGAGCAACGGAAGTAGGGCTTCCTACAGAGGAAGAATTCAAAGTGATGCAGCGCAACCCACAACTTCCGACAGAGGAGAAGACAGAGCTGCGGAACTAGGATCTCCAAAGCTAGGCAGCGCAACCCACTGCGGAGCGGGCAGCCAAGGCAGTAGGGCCTTCTGTGGAGGAGAAAAGGCTGAGGTAACCTCAGCTCTGAACAGCTCCACCATCTTTTTCGCTCCTCCCCTCCCCCCACGCTCAGAACGCAGTAAGAATGGCAGCCAAGGGAGCCAAAACTGCCACAAAACAGGCCACTGAGTCAAAACCCCAAAACTCTGGGACCGCTCCCTGACACTGGTAAGGGCAAGGGAAGTGGGGCAAACCATGGGGAAGCACTCCCCCTTAGAGCCATGGATGAAGACCACAAAGGCCTTGAAGCTAAAGGAAGAGGACGGGAGGGTATCCTACGAACCCGGAAACGTTCAGTAAGCAATTGATCCTGGACCAAGGATTCACCGCATCGGAGACCCTGAGCATGCAATCCCTTGCCGAAGGTCTGTTCCATGTCACGTTTAAAATGATGGCAATTTGCAAGAGGTACTGGGAGAACTTCCTCGCGACCAAGCCAGACTCCCCTATCCCTTGATTTGTAGGAAGCTGCCCAATAAAGAGAGGAAAGAAGGGTGACTGTATCCATGAGGAATCCCCACACCCCTGTGCAGCTTCTGCACTGTGATGAGCGACCCAAGCCAGATCAAGGACAAGCATGGCTTCTGGACAGGAAGACTGTCCCTGATTGTCCGCCTGAAGCAGGATCCATCTTCCCCTGGGAACTTGCAACACCTGCTGCAGTGCTTCTCCCTAGGTAGTTCAGCTGGCATGCTTTACCAGGATCAACCCAGGAACTGCCGAACATGCAACCAGCCCGGGCACCAGGGAAAGGACTGCAAGGCACCCGCGTGCAGGATATGCAAGGTGGTAGGGCATGATACGAAAAAAGAAAAAAAGTCCAAGGAGAATAACATGCAACCTGTGTGGGGATACCTCCCACATGTACAAGGACTGGCCAAAGAGGTCCAGGAGCTACGCGGCGGTAGCAAGTAAGGGGCTACCATCGACAGGCCCAACTGAGACCCTCCAAATGAACCAGAAGCCAATCAAAAAGGGTAAGAAAACCACCCCAACCCCGCTACCACACTTCCCTCTTCCACAAACCCGGCCCCATCTTTTGCCCCCTACCCTTCGTCACCTAACCTCACCCACCCCCCCAGGCCACTCCCCTCCCAACTCTACACCTCCCCCACTGCAGAAGATTTAACCCTCTCCCTCACTGCTGCTGACCCCTCCCCAGACCCTTTCCCCACTTTCCTCCCCGCTGCAGTCAGACCCCTCGAGTTACAACTGCGAGACCCCTGTCAGCGGAAGCGGAAAGTCAGCAGTGAAGAAGCAGTACTGGGGGATACAAGCCCACCCAAGGGCCAACAAAAAGAAAAAGGCACAAACAGCAGCCTCCCCTACAGAGTTAACCAATGTGGAGGCAGAATAACTCATCCGAGAAGCCCTGGAATGTTGCACATCCTTAATCCCAAAGCCGCAAAATACGGAAACCCTCGACAGCCTCCAACTCCTCTTGGCGGAGCTGGTCCAGCTGGAGACGCGCCCTCCACCATCACACATTAAAGATCAAGGAGGAGGAGAAGGAAGTAGCCTCCCCCAACAGGGGGAAGGCGGCGGTAACTGAGCAGTCATGTCTGTGGGTGACATTGTCTTTTCTCCTTCACATTAATTATGGCGTCCATTTTCATACTCACCTTTAATGTTAGGAGCATTAAGGATAAGTTATGCAAACATGCTGTGCTAGGATATCTAGCCTCTCAAAGTTGTGACGTGTTTATGTTGCAGGAATGTCCCATTCCTTTCTCTAAGTTCTACCGCCACCTGGCCAGGGATTGGACTCACGGCCCATCCTTCTGGTCTGGTGGGAACCGGTGCAAGGCAGCAGTTAACACTGTCCTAATCGGAGGGAGAGAAGAGTTCCATGACATTGCAGAATGGTGGGAGCAGACAAAAAAAGTCAGCCTATGCAGTTTCTGGCAGGCAAAAGCCTAGTGGCTGCCAGGAAGAGGAACTTCCAGAGACTGCAACAGTCTCTGCAGAACCTTCAACTCTGTGGATGGGACGCGAGTGAGGAGCTGGAGGAAACCAAGGAGGGTCTGAAAAGACACAGAGGAAGAATATAAGCAAATCATCTTTCGTTCCAAGGTGGAGTATCTTAAGGGGAGAAATGCAACACTCCTTCAGGAAACTCCACTCGGGCCACACACCCCTGTCTGAGCGGCGAGATGGTAAAGGTGATATGCAACAGGGGAAAGAGGGGGTCACGAAGGTAGTAACAGACTACTACAAGGACCTCTACTCCCCTAAGCACATTTGCAATGATGCCCCTGGGATTCCTCTCTGGTATCACGCAGGTGGTAGACCCAGCAGAGAAAGCCAGACTAGTCGCCTCCGACCCTGGAGGAACTGTACATCACAGTCAAATCCTTTAGAACAGACAGGACCCCGGGCAGTGACTGTTTCCCAGCTGAGTTATCTGCATCACTGTGGGACCTCATTGGACTGGACCTGCTGGCCATGTATGATGCGATGGCAGAGGCGGGCAGCCTACCACCCACTCTCAGGGAGGGAATGATCATGATTTTGTATAAACAGAAAGGGGAGAGATGCGACCTTAAAAACTGGCGGCCCATCTCTCCTTAATGTGGACTACAAGATCCTGGCCAAGGTCTTAGCAACCAGACTGAAGGCGGTCATAGGGCAAATCGACCCCGCCCAGACCTGTGGCATCCCAGGACGATGGATCTCCGACAGCCTGGCACTCGTGTGCCTTGACCAGGATACAGCCTGTGATCGTGTCTCACGAGTTTATGAATAGAACCCTGCAAAGGTTTGGTCGGGGGGGAGGTATTGTGATACACCTACTAACTTGACCGCCTCAGACTTTGCAACTCACTTCACTGACAAGATCTCTACAATCAGAGAAGAGATATCTCATCTTTCTTCTTCCCCTTACAATACTTCCCCTAACTTCACTCCCTCTGCTGTTCTATGTTCATTCGCACCCGCTACATTGGAAGAGGTTTCTGCTCTGCTCCAGTCCTCCCGCCCCACCAACTGCTCCCTAGATCCAATTCCCTCGCATCTCATCCGTACTCTGTCTTCTCTTTCTCCACCTCTCACTAAATTTCTCAATCTCTCTCCTCTGGTGCAACTGGAACCCCAATTCTAAAGAAGCCCAATCTTGACCCCAACTCCCCATCCAACTATTGTCCTCTGGCTACTGCCTTTTGCATCCAAGATCCTTGAAAAAAATTGTGTATGCATGATTGACAGACTTCCGAGTCCAACTCTGCTAGACCCGCTTCAGTCTGGTTTCTGCGCTAAGCACTCCAATGATCTACTCGCTGCAAAATCTCGTGGTCACTACTCTATCCTAATTCTCCTTGACCTGTCTGCGGCTTTTGACACTGTTGATCATCAACAGCTTCTCATTCTCTGCAATATTGGTCTACAAGATATTGCGCTCTCCTGGTGCTCCTCCTACCTCTCCCAGCGCTCTTTCAGTGTTTCTTTCTCTGGCTCTGCTTCTTCTCCCCAACTCCTCTCTGTTGGTGTCCCCCAATGTTCAGTCCTTGGTCCCCTCCTGTTCTCCATCTATACTGCCTCCCTCGGTAAATTAATTAGCTCCTTTGGCTTCCAATATCATTTCTATGCAGATGACAGGCAAATCTACCTGTCCTCTCCTGATCTCTCGCCATCCCTCTTGACTAATGTCTCTGACTGCCTCTCTGCTGTTTCTAACTGGATGGTTGCCCACTTCCTTAAACTAAACTTGACCAAAACTGAAATTCTGGTCTTTCCTCCCTCAAGTGTTATTCCTGTGTCTGTCTCCCTCCAAGTCAACGGTGCTACCATCAGCTCCACCACGCAGGCTCGCTGCCTAGGTGTTCTCTATGACTCCGACCTCCCCTTCAAGCCTCATGTTCAATCGCCAAATCCTGTCATTTCCATCTCAAAAACATTGCGCACATCTGCGTTGGTCCATTCCACTGTCCTTTCTCGCCTTGACTACTGTCTCAATTTAAAATTCTAGTTCTTGCATTCAAATCTCTACATAATGCTGCTCCCACCTATCTATCCTCACTTATACACAAGTATGTCCCGTCTAGGCCCTTACGATCTGCCCGTACTCCCACCTCTAATGCTTGCCTTCAAGGTTTCTCAAGGGCTGCACCGTTCCTGTGGAAGTCGCTTCCCTCCTCCATATGATGCTCACCCAGTCTCCATTCCCCCCCCCAAAAAAAAAAAAAATTTGTTAAAAACCCACTTCATAAAAGCGTATCAATTAAACTGTTAATAGCTCCTGACTGATTCCACTTCTGCAACTTTCACTAGTCTAATAAGAACTTAATGTCTTATCTAAAAGACACCAAGGACACACTGAGGTGTCTGAGATCTCTAAGAGTAACACAAGGAGCTACATTATGTAGTCTTGACGTGGAAGCCCTATACTCTTCTATACCTCATACGATTGGCATAAAGAATGTAGGCTCTTTCTTGGCATCTAGAGGAATGAAACATCTGCCACATACGACTTCGTATAAACCGTAAGAGGTTTATAACAATTTCCTCCTTTTTCAGAATACTTTCTACCACCAGCTGAAGGGTACAGCGATGGGGACATCTTGTACCCCGGCTTACGCTAACCTGCACCTGGGTTGGTGGGAAAAGGAAGTGGTAGGCTCTGAGGCACTCACACTATAGGGAACACGTCTCTGTGGAAACGTTACATAGATGACGTGCTAATAGTGTGGACTGGAACAAGGGAACTGTTAAAAATTCTTAATATCAATGACCTCAACCTCAAATTCACTTCAGAAATAGGAAATCCTTTATTGAATTTTCTGGATTGTACACTCACCATATCGGATAACCGTGAAATCATTACCACCCTATATTGAAAACCCACGTCTACTAACAATATGTTGAAGTGGGAAAGATTTCATCCCAACTCATTGAAGCGTGGTATTCCGGTGGGCCAATACTTGAGGCTGAGGCGGAATTGTTCCTCTATAGAGGACTTTAAAGTGAAAGCAAAAGATCTAAGGGATAGATTTAAAGAGGCTACCCGGGCAGATGTTTAAAGCAAGCCTATCAGAGGGCACTGCAAAATGATAGGGAAGTACTCTTGGATAACAATCCTAAACAAAACTCCACAAAAATTATCCGGTGTATAGCCAAGTACGATGCGGGTTGGGATGTGGCAAAGAAAATCCTTGGCAAGTTTTGGCCACTTCTTACCCAGGACCCGCATCTAAAAAATGTTCTCCCCCTTAGTGTCTATTACGGCCAGGAGAGGCAAGAATCTGAAAGATGCTCATTCCGAGCCATCTGTTGCCTTTAAATAAAATCAAGGGAAGTTGGCTCACGGTACACAGCACATACAAATGCGGCAGATGTGTTGCATGTTTTATGGCTAAAGAATTTAAGATTTTGCCCGACTCTACCGGTACAATTCATATCCCTATAAAAAACAATTTTTCAACTGCAATACTGCAGGTGTCATACCTATTAACCTGCAATTGTGGTATGAAATACATAGGGAAGACCATACGCCCTCTAAAAAGACGGGTAATTGAGCACGTCCATTCCGTAACGTCCTATAGAGACACCCCAGTAGCGAGACACATCAGGCAATATCACAATGACTCGCCAAGATGCATTAAGTGTGCAGGTATCGAACAGGCCTGTATGGGCAAAAGGAGGGAACTTGGATCTGCACAAAAGGCAATCCCCAACCTGTACTCGATTGTGCAAAAGGAAGTAATGGCATGTCTGGCACAGTGTTGGGGCAAGGGTCCATCTGACCACTGATACCTAGTCTGCAAAGCATGGTCAGGGCAGGTATATCACCTACACTGCGCATTGGGTAAACCTGCTGATGGCTGCCAAGCATGGAATGCGTGGCTCTGCAGAGGAGTTGGTGACACCGCCATGACTTGCAGGCAGGCCTGCTGCCACCTCCTCTACTCCTCCTACTCCATCCTCTTCCATAACCTCCTCGGCTGAGTCCTCTTCTGCTGCTGCGTCTTGCTCCACATCAACGGCACCCCCCCAGCTAGTATTCCACATCCCGGATACGGCAGTGTCACGCCGTTTTGGGGTTGACTTGCCTGAAAGCAGAGAGTCACACCGGACCAGCACTCCTGTCCGCACTGAACGCACAGGTGGATCAGTGGCTGACTCCGCACCAACTGGAGATCGGCAAAGTGGTTTGTGACAACGGAAGAAATTTGTTGGCGGCATTGCATTTGGGCAAGTTGACACGTGCCGTGCATGGCACATGTGTGTAATCTGATCATAAAACGTTTTGTACCCAGGCTTACAGGACGTCCTGAAGCAGGCCAGGAAGGTGTGTGGCCATTTCAGGCTTTCCTACACGGCCATGGCGCACTTTTCAGATATCCAGCGGCGAAAAAACATGCCAGTGAGGCGCTTGATTTGTGACAACCCGACATGTTGGAATTCAACACTCCTAATGTTTGACCGCCTGCTCCAACAAGAAAAGGCCGTTAACGAGTATTTGTATTACCGGGGTGCTAGGACAGCCTCTGCGGAGCTGGGAATTTTTTTGCCACATTACTGGACACTCATGCGCAATGCCTGTAGGCTCATGCATCCTTTTGAGGAGGTGACAAACCTAGTCACTCGCACCGAAGGCACCATCAGTGGCGACATACCATGTTTTCTTCCTGGAGCGTGCCCTGCGAAGAGTGCTGGATCAGGCCGTAGAGGAGCGTGAAGAGGAAGTGTCATGCCAAAAGCAAGAGTTGGTGTTTGATATGTGTTTATATATGTTAAGAGTTGTTTTTTGTAAACCTTGGGATGACATTTATTGTGGTCTTTGATCTTGCACCAGGCCTAGACCATAAAACATCTAGATAGCCATCACCAGAGCTGGACACAAGGAATTTCATAGAGTGGGCAATAGACTGCCAGACCAACCCCCTCTGATCCCCCCCCAAGGGTCTGCCCACTAAGAAACAACTAGTTTAGATATATGAGGGTGTTGGACTATCCAGGGAGTTCAGTTATTCATTATTCTTTTGTCAGCAACGTCTAAGAGACCTATACCATCTAAGACTCCCACAAGAATTCTATATGGGGTAACCACATGTAAGGAATTTGTGTTTTCTCCTATTTTATTTTATGTACTGTTTTGCAATTTGTTATCTGTATGTCATTTATTATTTCTGTATTTTGTACTCAGCACTGTGAATCCTTTTTGTCAGATTAAATGTTTACTTAATCAGCTTGTGTCTCTGTTCTCTATGAGCTTCACTCTCCAGAGGAAAGCTCAGGTAAACATGTTACCAAAAAGGGTTAACTATATATGTTTTATCAGTAAAAGTAGAACTGTGATACTATAATTCTCCTGTGTGTGGGGTAACCTAAGACGCCCGAGTTTAAAAGTCTTGGTGGTGGCAGTAAAGTGTGTACTAAGGGGGTTAGTGTAGAAGGTATTGCAGGGGTTAATTGAGTGGTTGCTGGGACTAGCAACAGGTAACCAGGGGTCGGGTGTCATTAACCCTGTCACTTCCACACTCTCCCCACTGTCTCGGCTGGGCCTATAGCCCATGCACGTGATAGGAAGAGTTGTGGTCACCATCACCACCAGAAACAGCCTTATCAGCATCGCTTGCTGGACCTGCGGCAACGCTGGAAGAGGATTGTGAGGAAGAGGAGTCAGAGGAGGAATGTGGCTTTGAGGAGGAGGAGGACCAACCACAACAGGCATCCCAGGGTGCTCGTTGTCACTTATCTGGTACCCGTGGTGTTGTACGTGGCTGGGGGGGGAGGGAAGAACATACCTTCAGTGAGATCACTGAGGACGAGGAACAGGACATGAGTAGCTCGGCATCCAACCTTGTGCAAATGGGGGTCTTTCATGCTGTCGTGCCTATTGAGGGACCCTTGTACAAAAAGGCTGAATGAGAACAACCTGTACTGGGTGTCCATGCTACTAGACCCCCGGTATAAGCAGAAAGTGCCTGAAATGTTACCGAATTATGGCAAGTCGGAAAGGATGCAGCAATTCCAAAATTAATTAAAAAGTATGCTTTACACAGCGTATAAGGGTGATGTCACAGCACAACGGGAATCTAACAGGGGAAGAGGTGAAAGTAATCCTCCTCCTCCCACGACCACGCTGGCAAGGACAGGACGCTTTAGACGTGTTGTTGATGGAGAACATGTGGGGCTTTAAGTCCTACGCATCTCCACAGCCCTTCGGGGTCCACCCTCAGAACGACTCGATCGACAGGTAGCAGACTACCTCGCCTTAACTGCAGATATCGACACTGAGGAGCGATGAACCCCTTCACTACTGGGTGTGCAGGCTTGACCTGTGGCCTGAGCTATCCCAATTTGCGATAGAACTTCTGGCCTGCCCCGCTTCAAGTGTCCTGTCAGAAAGGACCTTCAGTGCAGCAGGAGGTATTGTCACTGAGAAGAGAAGTCGCCTAGGTCAAAAAAGTCTAGATTACCTCACCTTTATTAAGATGAATGAGGGATGGATCCCGAAGGGACTGACAGTGGGCGATACATTCGACTAAAAAAGGCCTGATGAGGGGGACGTAACAGGGTGTCGCGGCTGCCGGCCCACCGCGTGATATTTAAATCCCTAGCTCACCCCAGTACCTTGCCCTGACGTGGTTTCCTGTTCCTGGTTTCCTGAGAGTGCTTTATCATTGTGAATCTGATTTCCTGGTTATTCTGAATTCTGGTTTCCCTGACTTGGCTTGTGTAAACGGTATTGTGTATTTTCTGGCTTCCTCGACCTCGGCTTTCCCTTTGACCATTTTCTGTCTCTAGCGTATTAGTCCGGCCATTCTAAGGTCCGGTTTACGCTCTGTCCTTTTATTTTCCTTTTCTTGCCTATGTCTTGCCTCCAGCATGCCACAGTCCAGGTGTTAGTCCCCTTGAAACAACTTTTCCATCACTATTGTGGCCAGAAAGTGTCCCTGTGGGTTTTTAAATTCGTCTGCCTATTGAAGTCTATGGCGGTTCGCGAACATTTGCAGAAGTTTGCGTTCGCAAACCGAAAATGTTATGTTCGCGACATCACTAATGGGTACACATTAGCTTTGTGTTTTGCAATATTAATGAAAGCTGTACACAGGTTAACAACTCCTTTCTTACAGATCCAGGAATGTGATTGATGCCAGAAGTTTGGAAAGCCATTGTCAGCTCCACAGCAGTCACAATGTATTAAGGTAAATAGCCAAAAAACATGCGAGTTCAGCGTGCAGAATAGCGCTTCAAGGTATTATGGGAGATGGCAAAAAAGTGATTTTCAAGCACTCCTCAACAGCAAATAGATTTAAAGTACTATTTGATATTATTCAGGAAGAGGATTTTTGGAACTCCAAAACAAGATAAAAACCATTAGACCAATGCAGGTCACCAATAAAAATGAGAAGTTTAGAAGTAGGGGAAATAGGGATGGACTTTCAACGCAAAGACAAAAGAAGAAGTCTACGTTCCCAGTAACACCCACAGAAAGAGAAAGGCATTTTTAACCTTCCTAATAGAACACTAAATCCAACCTAAATAAAATTGTTAGAAAAGGGCCTCAAATTTGCTCCTTCAAAACAATTTAAACAAATACCTATATTGACCTTAATAGATTCAAGCAGAATTTATGCTTAAAAATATTTCATAAGGATTAGACCGATAATTACACAAGATATATAACGATTTAAAGAATAAATCTTCACTCTTTCCACCATTTAATCTCTAGCGAAATGAACACATTCGAGAAGATGGTGATGAAAAAGAATTAAAAAAAACAAAAAAAAAAACCCAACCCCATACCAAAACAACCTTACATGGGAGGAAATTAAAGCTTTTAAAAGGAGTTTCAAAATGATGAAACTGATCATTAAACCCGCGGACAAGGGTGGAGGTATTGTCCTACTCAACATGGCGGATTATAAAGAAAAATCTCTAAGTATTAAATTATGTCACAACTAGAGTACCGAACATTACGATTGTTTTGACCCCGAACATTTCAGTAACAGTTCGGTTTAGAGTTTGGTGTTCGGCGATTTAATGGTGCGTTTTGAAAAGCTGCAGTGCAGCCAATCAACAAGCGTTTGACTCGTGTGCCCTAAGATGCCATCACAGCCATGCCTACTAATGGCATGGCTGTGATTGGCCAGTGCAGCATGTGACCCAGCCTCTATATAAGCTGGAGTCACATAGCGCCGCATGTCACAAGCTCTTAGTGTAGAGAGGATGCTGCAGCTGTGGGGGACAGATTAGGAAAGAATTCTGGTGTTGAAGTTGCAAACAGCAATTATTTTTGTGGGTGCTATACTACATTTTTGTACCCTACCCTGAGCCCAGTGCCACAGAGAAATAAGCAGTTAGGTGGGAGTCGGCGGCCATTTTTGCAAGTGCAGTGCACTTGCAACTGCATGTGGGCCAGGCACATTACTTTAATCCTGTTCTGGTAGCTCAGTGGGCAACATCTAGGCATTTTTAAATATTTCTGTGACATTGCAGTTTGACAAATTCACATTTTTTTGGTGCTAAAAAGTAAATTTGGGGCGTGCACTTCATATCCGAGTGAAATAGAAACGTCAAATACTGTGGTTACATCGCACTTTGAAAAATTCATTTTTTTTTGGTGCTAAATAGTACATTTGCAGCCTGCAGTGCATTTCTTGCAGTCCAATAAAACCGTTAAATACTACAGTTACATTGTTTGACAAATTCACATTTATTGAGACAGTGAAATAACTTAATTACGCCTGTCACACTGTTGTGTGACCTCTAGAAATTCTCTTTAGGACACTGGCACTGCCTTACTGTCAGTGAACTTAATTGTTGACTATTGGTTACATTGGCGCCTGACAAACCATCTGTTTGGTGGGTGAACGCAAAGAATGAGGAGAGCGTCAAATAAGGGACGTGGCCCTGGTCGTGGTGCTACTGGTGGAGCTCCTGTTGCAGGAAGAGGACGTGGTCGATCTGTGCCAGCTACACGCACAAGTGAAACACCTTCCTCAGGTGCAAATATGCGACAGAACCTTCAGCGTTATTTGGTAGACCTGAATGCCGCTCTACGAATGGTGAGGCCAGAACAAGTACAGGCAATAGATTGGGTGGCTGACCGTGCCTCCAGTTCCTTCACATTGTCTCCCACCCGATCCCCTGCTGAAAGCGCAGAGTTGGCACCTGCAGCCTATGGCCATCTGTCTTTCACCTCAACCCCTTGCAAATCAGCCAAGCAGTCTGAGCCACAAGTCATGCAGCAGTCTTATGCTTTTTGATGACTGCTGGCGGGGTTTCCGTGGGCCATCCACCTAGCCTTGCCCCAGGAGGTGGAAGAGATTGAGTGCACTGATGCACAACCACTTATGTTTCAGGATGTGGACATGCGAGGACCACCACAGCACATCTCTGATGATGACGAAACACAGGTGCCAACTGCTGTGGCTTTCTGAAGTGTGAAGACCAGCAAGGAGGGCAGGGTTGAGGAGTGGGTGGAACATTATGTGGAGGATGATTAGGTCCTAGATCCCACATGGAATCAAGGTCACGCGAGTGACGTGTGCAGTTTAGAGGAAGAGGCGGTGGTCGCACAGAGGCACCAGCACAGCATAACAGGGAGCAGGGTTCAAAAGTGGAGCGCCATCCCCTAGATAGTACGACTGCTACTGCCCACCGCACCCAGGGACCAAGCACACCAAAGCCAGCTCCAAGGAGTTCCCTGGCATGGCAGTTCTTCAGACAGACAATGTGCAGACGACAAGACACGAGAGCCTGAAGCGAGGCATAAACGTGCTAAACCGGAGCACAAACTGCATGACCAGGCATCTACATGCAAAGCACGAGCTGCAGTGGAGTAAGTACCTCAAAAACCAAGAAAGGGCTCAGGCTCCTCCTGCTTCCTCTTCCTCCACCTCTGGAGTGACAGTGATGTGGCAGCAACGCCACCGTCTCCAAGCATCTCCACACTGTCCCATGGAAGCGTTTAGCTGTTCATCTCCCAAACACTGGAGATATTTTGGGGGCTACCCAAAAAAAAAAAAAAAAAAAAAAAGTGTTGGCTACCTCCTCCTACGCCGCCTCCTCAACCTCCTACTCCACATTCACCTCCTAGTTAGAGATTATTTTTAATTATGTGTTTTATGTTATTTTAAGTTATTTCCCTATCCACATTTGTTTGCAGGGCACTTGTCCCACGCTTCTTACCCCCATTTTATGCTTCCTTTTGCAGCCCTCTCCAGGACATTTTTAGAGCCATTTTAGTGCCCAAAAGTTTGGGTCCCCATTGACTTCAATGGGGTTTGGGTTCAGGGTCAAGTTCGAGTCCCGAAATTGAACTTTCTGGCAAACCCGAACATCCAAGTGTCCGCTCAACTCAATTAAAAGAGCACAATCAAGCTGCATAGTTAGGCAGATAAAGTCACCTCATACATGTGGCCTACTAATTCATGTTTAACCAGCTTAACGGAGTAATGCATGTTTACTTTTATCAAAAACACTGCCACATACCTTTAGCACAAGTAATACTGTCACTTGCATATCTAGCATAGTTTTTTTTTCCCCTTTCACAAACTATTCATTCATAGCAGGTTCATACACTCGCTAGAAACTACAATCATATGTACAACCTTTCACATATTAAACTAGAAGCATGAGATACGCATGTGTGTCACCACATTCTATACACTGATAGCATGCTCCAAACGAAACTACACTCATCTTCAATATAAAATTGTGCATATGTCATCATATGCCCCACTGTTAAAACTGTTTGAGCAAGTGGAATGCTGTTGGGATACCACATGCATGTTACATCCTTTTGCACTGCAAAAATTAAAAAAAATTATATATTCCAAAAAAAAATTTCCAAGCTCAACAACCACAACCAGTCTTTGGAATTGAAAGAAGCATGACAGCGGCATATCACCCACAGACCAACGGCCTGGATGAAAAGACTAATATCAAAAGGCAAGTTTAATTCAAGTTGTGTTTAGTTCTGCTTTTAGTAGAACTTTGCTCCACAGGTTCACGTAAAGAAACTATATTGCCTGGAATACAAGACATGTCTTAATGACACTATAGTGAAACATTTTAGGTTCCAGGCCCCTTTTGCTTACTTTTAAATCAACTTTTCCAGATGTTTGTCACCTCACGGGTGGACCCGTCCAGGCACCATCTCCTTGGCCGAGATCAAATCTGAAGATCTGACAATTCAATGCTCTCATATGAAAGCTTTGGGAGGCTATTGCATATGCGCTGCAAAACGCAGCACTGCGCAAATCGGCATCTCATGTTTTTGCTGTACACTTGTTTCTATTGTATGCTGAGAACTACAAATTCCGCTTTACTTACAAGAGAGTTGTAAATATGCTTTGTTTTATTCATTGTAGAGCTCTCACTAAATTGGTAGAGGGCAAAATAACTGGGACGTATATTTGGACCCAAGATTTTCCATAAGATCGAAGGTCCAAACCACAACCAAATTTTCACCGTTTCTTTTGATGTACAGGAGGGAGGCAGTTTTCCCTGCCGAGGTTCCTGTTGAACTGCCGGTGAGTTGCTGTTTTTTTTCCTGTCTCAACTACAGTTAAATATTTGCATATAGTATATGTAACTGTTTATTATATACAGATCTCGCCTCATTCTGCTTGCTTTATTCAACATAAGTGGCACATAACATTGGATTTATGTTAGTTAACTATTATCTGATCAAGTTTTCTGCCATAACTATTTTAAGATAGTGTGCACGGGTAACTAATCAAAATATATTTTATTTATAAACATTGTAATCTTGAAAATCAGTTCTGTTTTCCAATAATAGCTGTATGACTGTACAACAAAAAGGTACTTTTTATTTAGCTCTACAAAATTTCAATCATACTATCTTAAATTTTCTGCACATCTTTCGAACATAATTCTTCCAGAGGAGAAGACTTCTGTTACCTTTGTAAATAAGAAATCAATGGAGAAGATAAGGAAACAGCGAAGGAAAATACTGAAAATTCGCAGGAAAAGCATAAGACGTATGCTAAGACAGTGCTGAAGAAACACAAGGATGTAGTTTAGTGTGTTGGTGATGAGGTCCTTCTTTACAATATGAGGAAGCGTGGTAGAAAAGGAGGAAGGATAGAGCCTGACTTCTCTGGTCCTTACATTATCAAGGTGGTGTGTGGCAAGGTGGTGAAATTGGAAAATTCTGACGGGGTTACTCTTAAGAATAAGATCAGTGTCGACCACATCAAGCCATAACGGAACAGTGAGGAAAGCACAGCCCACAGGCAGGAAGGTGATGTCGAATTGCCTGAGGAAATCAACACCTGCGTCTCCTCCGTACTACAAAGGACCTTTGTCATCTGTTTTGCTGAACCGAAAAAGTAGAGCACTATTGAGGTACCACCAAAAATACTACCTGAATCAATAAAAGTTGATATATTTGTGTGCATATAACGTGCCTTGCATTATAGTGTGCCTTGTTCTGTTTCTTCATCCTATTCTTCCTTTATGTAGTATTTATTTTAAAGTAATGTTACATGTAACATTAATCTTGAATTATTTTTAAAGCCATGCATCTTTGATTGTCATGCAAAGCATATTAGACAGAGGTAGTAGTTACTAGATTCTAGTTTTTTTTAGTTTGACCCCATTGGTCATTTGTTTGGCCATGCCCTGTTGCCCTTTCTGGCAGTTCTGTATTTTATTTATTTAAGTTGCCACTGTTTGACAATGTTCTATCCAGTTCTTGTTATCATTCACCATACAAGTTTGATATTATACCAAAAGAACCTATACAGGTTGAGTTATCCCTAGTCAGAAATACCTCATAACATAGGTAGATTAGCATAGAATATAATTTTCTTTCAGATTGGACGTTATATTTGGATGATTCTTGGACATTTGTTTTTTACACACTTAAAATTAAGATAAGGCATACTCAACTTGTATTAGCTTTGGCTCCCGAATGTACATACCCGGAGTTAAAATTTTCTTGCTTTCTTTTTTTTTATAAATGCTGTGGGAAGCTGAAGAGGACAGATATGAGCAAGCAGTTGTGGGACCATACAAGCTGTATGTTTCTTCTTTCTGTACGTTGCATGGCAATAAGTGGCTGGTTGATGAGGTAAGAATATACATTAAGAATTAAATGCAAAAAAATATATATTTGATTTTTTATGCAGGTCATACCTTCATCATTTGATTGTGAAGCATCAAGCAAGTGTGAATTACGTTTATTGTGTTATGTTTGTTGCTGTGTTATTTTGCATTATAACTTAATCTATTGAAATGGGTATCTGTTCGACAGTTTTATGCTGTCCTGTCATCTGTTATTTTACGGTTAAATAGAAAGTCTTTGAAAGGTCAGGGACTTGTTACAATTAGTTATACATATTAAATATATATTTATAATCCAGTAATTACCAATTTGGCTACCTTTTCTTCAGATGAAGTTTCCAGTCGAAGATCTCTGGTTATGCCCTGTGAATGTTGGAGCTCACTGGATTTTATTATTGAACTAATTTAAGTTCCCTTTCTTTACTTAAGTTGTCATGCAATATTATATTCTATGTAATGATATAAAGATACACTGCTAAAAATAAAGGGAACACTTAAACACAATGTAACTCCAAGTCAATCACACTTCTGTGAAATCAAACTGTCCATTTAGGAAGCAACACTGAGTGACAATCAATTTCACATGCTGTTGTGCAAATGGGATAGACAACAGGTGGAAATTATAGGCAATTAGCAAGACACCCCCAATAAAGGAGTGGTTCTGCAGGTGGTGACCACAGACCACTTCTCAGTTCCTATGCTTCCTGGCTGATTTGGTCACTTTTGAATGCTGGCGGTGCTTTCACTCTAGTGGTAGCATGAGACAGAGTCGAAAACCCACACAAGTGACTCAGGTAGTGCAGCTCATCCAGGATGGCACATTAATGCAAGCTGTGGCAAGGTTTACTGTGTGTCAGCATAGTGTCCAGAGCATGGAGGCGCTACCAGGAGACAGACCAGTACATCAGAAGACGTGGAGGAGGCCGTAGGAGGGCAAGAGCCCAGCAGCAAAACCGCTACCTCCGCCTTTGTGCAAGGAGGTACTAGCAAAACCATTAAACAGATTTATTTAACCAATCATTGTTAACAGAAGTAGTCCCAGAAGATTGGAAGTTAGCGAATGTTGTGCCCATGCACAAGAAAGGTAATAGGGAGGAGTCGGGCAACTATAGGCCAGTAAGCCTTACTTCAGTAGTGGGGAAAGTGCTGGAAACCATGTTAAAGGATAGGATTGTTGAACATCTAAAAACACATGGATTTCAAGATCAGAGACAACATGGGTTTACTTCAGGGAGATCATGCCAAACTAATCTTATTGATTTTTTTGATTGGGTAACTAAAATTATAGATCAGGGTGGTGCAGTAGACATTGCTTACCTAGATTTCAGTAAGGCTTTTGACACTGTTGCACATAGAAGGCTTATCAATAAACTGCAATCTTTAAGTTTGGATTCAAATATTGTTGAATGGGTAAGGCAGTGGCTGAGTGATAGGCAACAGAGGGTTGTAGTCAATGGAGTATATTCGAAGTTTGGACTTGTCACCAGTGGGGTACCTCAGGGATCTATACTTGGACCCATTCTCTTTAATATTTTTATTAGTGATATTGAAGAAGGTCTTGATGGTAAGGTATGTCTTTTTGCTGATGATACTAAGATATGTAACAGGGTTGATGTTCCAGGAGGGAGAAGCCAAATGATTTAGGTAAACTAGAAAAATGGTCAGAGTTGTGGCAACTGACATTTAATGTGGATAAGTGCAAGATAATGCATTTTGGACGTAAAAACCCAAGGGCAGAGTACAGAATATTTGATAGAGTCCTAACCTCAACATCTGAGGAAAGGGATGTAGGGGTTATTATTTCTGATTACTTAAAGGTAGGCAGACAATGTAATAGAGCAGCAGGAAATGCTAGCAGAATGCTTGGTTGTATAGGGAGAGGTATTAGCAGTAGAAAGAGGGAAGTGCTCATGCCATTGTACAGAACACTGGTGAGACCTCACTTGGAGTATTGTACACAGTACTGAAGACCGTATCTTCAGAAGGATATTGATACCTTAAAGAAGGTCCAGAGAAGGGCTACTAAACTGGTTCATGGATTGCAAGATAAAACTTACCAGGAAAGGTTAAAGGATCTTAACATGTATAGCTTGGAGGAAAGACAAGACAGGAGGGATATGATAGAAACATTTAAATACATAAAGGGAATCACAGTAAAGGAGGAGACTATATTTAAAAGAAGAAAAGCTACCACAACAAGAGGACAGTCTTAAATTAGAGGGACAAAGGTTTAAAAATATCAGGAAGTATTACTTAACTGAGTGGGTAGTGGATGCATGGAATAGCCTTCCAGCTGAAGTGGTAGAGGTTAACACAGTGAAGGAGTTTAAGCATGCGTGGGTTAGGCATAAGGCTATCCTAACTATAAGATAAGGCCAGGGATTAATGAAAAGTATTTAGAAAATTGGGCAGACTAGATGGGCCAAATGGTTCTTATCTGCCGTCACATTCTATGTTTCACAGGAGGAGCACTGCCAGAGACCTACAAAAATGACCTCCAGCAGGCCACAAATGTGCATGTCAGAAAGACTCCGTGAGGGTGGTTTAAGGGGCCCGATGTCCAAAGGTGGGTGTTGTGCTTACAGCCCAACACCGTGCAGGATGTTTGGCATTTGTCAGAGAACACCAAGATTGGCCAATTCGCCACTGGCGCCGTGTTCTTCACAGATGAAAGCAGGTTCACACTGAGCACGTGACAGACTTGACAGTCTGGAGACGCCGTGCAGAATGTTCTGCTGCCTGCAACATCCTCCAGCATAACCGGTTTGGCAGTGGGTCAGTAATTGTGTGGGGTGGCATTTCTTTGGGGGGGCCGCACAGCCTGACTGCCATTAGGTACCGAGATGAGATCCTCAGACCCCTTGTGAGACCATATGCTGGTCCGGTTGTCCCTGGGTTCCTCCTAATGCAAGACAATGCTAAACCGCATGTGGCTGGAGTGTGTCAGCAGTTCCTGCAAGATGAAGGCATTGATGCTATGGACTGGCCCGCCTGTTCCCCAGACCTGAATCCAATTGAGCACATCATGTCTCGCTCCATCCACCAACGTCACGTTGCACCACAGACTGTCCAAGAGTTGGCAGATGCTTTAGTCCAGGAGCATGCACAGGCGTTGTAGGGAGGTCATACAGGCACGTGTAGGCCACACACTACTGAGCCTCATTTTGACTTGTTTTAAGGACATTTCAGAGTATTTCAGAAGAATATTTAATTCATTCAGATCTAGGATTTGTTATTTTTGTTTTCCCTTTATTTTTTTGAGAAGTGTATATTTAACTACAACCCTGTGACCACAATGCTCATTTGCTCTATATAGGGTTGCCAAAAAGTAGGTATACAGTTGAAGCAATGAATATGCTGCAGAATCCACTTTATACCTGCCCTCCACTATTCTTTCCAAATGCCACAGATATTTAAATGCCTGAAATTAAAAATTACTTCTGTTGTGACGTTCATTGATTCCACTGTATGTCGGTCTACCTGGTATATTAAAAAAAAAAAAATCAATGTCAAACTTGTGTGATTTCCCGATATATTTAGGTTGTCATGTCCAAGAAGGTTGTTGCGTTGATGGATCTGATGGGAAATGAAAACCGCTATATTTCAAAAGTGCAACACAACTGGAAGTAAGTGTGCCTCTGTAAACCGTTTTAACCTAGCACAAGCCTAAAAAAATAAAAAAAAAATAAAAAGTGTTTTACTACTAGTATCTTTGAGGATGTACAAGCCGGAAGAACAGGCCACACAATGGAGTACATGGATAATCTATCACAGCAACCAGTAGGATTCCAGTAGCTGTGGAGTTTTAATCTTGATGGTAAAAGTTTAACATGGTAAAAACCATTAAGTCATAAACGTGAGCTGCGGTTACAAATGTGAATTGTTATTTTACAGTTTGCCAAGGAGCTCCTATGGACAAGAACAATCTCTGAAGTGAAGACATCTGCGGAATATATAATGGATGCACAACTGTAAATAGCTTGTGCCATACTCCAGTGTAAAAGGTCAGGTCTATCACACAATGCATGAAAGATTTGTCTTGAAAATTTTTATTCAAAATCCACACAGATTAAATCATTGCGCCGGAAACGTGTTATTCACTCCAAAAACACTAAATGTGAAAATACTCACTTACATTTTTAACATGCTGCACCATAACATAGTTTTTAATTTTTGTAGGTGCTGTATGAGTCCCATCAGGATGTGGCCCCATAAATCAATAGTGCCAAAAACATGCAATAAGGCGAGTGTAATAAATGTCAGTACATTGAGAGGCTCCTGTGTGCGTGATATTTTAGAGAGTCCAGGAGGACAGAAACTTAATACCATCCCTTGATCTTATATAGTCTTCATTTTCAATACCCTCTGTTCCTTTTATGCTGCATTCCCTCTTAATTTTAGAATACTTTTGTACTGGTTACTGACTCCTGTGGCTACAATTATTCACGCTAACCTTTTTTTCTTGTTTGCCAACTTATGAGCCCGGTTCCTGTGGCATACGAGTGAGATGAAGGGGTCCATTTTTGATACTCATGGAGAAGGTAGAGTATTGAATTTAAAGTTGCTAATTTTCAGATCTTTTAGTCTCCATTTTCAAATCACTTCCTATCCTTTTATTCTGTTTTTTTTTTTTTTATTTTAATGTTTGAACACATTTGTACTTGTTACTGACTCCTGTGGCTACAGTTAGGCCATTGTCTAACCATTTTTTTTGGGTGTGTCATCGGCCAGTTGATAGTACACTTGGCAGAATATTCTGACGCTTCAGACAGGTTATTAAGGTAGGTAGCAGGCTTATAATTTTAAATCAGTAATAGTGAGGGAGTAAATAGTACAGACTCCCTTAAGTGAAGGAACCTTGAAGAGTGCAAGATTAAGCACTATGCTGTCTAAAGCAACAATGTTGCAATATAACTTAAAATGTTGCTATTGCTGGCATAGACTGGAAAGTGAGAGTCTCATGCAGATCACATTTTATGACCAATTTGTGCAGAAATCCATATCATTCCAAAGGGCTCACATACTTTTTCTTGCAATTGTATATTTTTTTTTAACTTTCGTTTGATGTATATACACAGTATGTGTTTATAATCAGTAATGAGCTATAGTTGCCCCAAAGCAATATGGAGGACTTTGCCTCGAATGGGGAAAAGGATATTATGGAGGATGATGAATTCGCGCCTGAATGCCGGAACAGCCAAACTTCCGCCCATGTGACCGGCAGTCTTACAAGCGGCGGATTTAAATAGCAGCAGTTTGAACACTTATGCACTGAAGACTCCTATTGAGTTGAAACGTGTTTGCATTTTAGTCTGTGTGTCACCTTCCAGAGACTCGCAGCCTTATTTTATTACACTGTATTTATATCCAATAAATGTTATTTTTAGCCATCTCTGCTGCACCTCCTAATCCATCCGGTACTGACATTCCTATTCAGGACCTACCATTGAGCCTAGTAGGCACTGCTCGTAATCTGTGTGTATCTATATAGTTTACATTGATCCATGTGATATCACAGTATACACTATTCGTTTTTTTCTATTATCCTAGGATATGTACATGGAACACCATCTACTCATGTTTACATACATATAACTATTTTTCTGATTCATAACACTTTAGTCCTTTCTGCACGTGAAGGAGTGTGTATACTTCCAAGTATTTTCTTGTTTATTTGCTCAGCGTGTTGGGGGGGACACCTTTTCACACCCAGAACCGTGTTGGTACTATGAAAGCACCATTCACTTATACTATTTTAAAGTCCTTGTAAAGACTAGAGCTCCCAGGACTGAGTCGTCCAGTGCCTGGTGGTGGATAGAGCGAGTTCCCCATTTGGCTCCAGGAGGGAGCGGTTCCAGGACCCCAGTCCAGCCACGGCGACTGGGCAGAAGTGCTGCGGTTTGTTCCCTGTTCCAGTTAGGAAGCGGTCCTTGCCAGAGGTACAGGGAGCGCCGTTACACAGGACAACCTTGCACTGGATGGGCTAGATATTGGTGGTGTTCTTAGATAACCCCCACCCCCCCACACATAAAACAACAATGTCATCTTTTATGGATCCTTTGTTACACCCAGTGTTAGGAGCAGGGCATCTGCCACCCTGTGAAAAGTTCTACAGCAGAATAGGGATAAAGTTGTAAAAACAGCCGATTCAGTTAAGACCCCTTTTCCCACATATGACTGCATAATCTATGTAATTTCAAACATGTCTAACTTTAAATCTGCCATTAAACAGTATATGCTCAAAATATGGCACCAAGCAGCATTGCTTGCTGATCAAATAAACCCATAAACTGCACATTAATCTAGATAAATGGGAAGTTGAAAGACAGGCTTTGAGCCATCTCCAAATTGATAACAGGGTAAAGGTTTAGACACTTGCTGAAATGAAACTACACTTACAAGAGGATCCTTGGGTTGTGCCTCTAAATTTGTTGTTGTACCAGCTAACCCATCACATACCACCAGATCAAACCTCTTCCTGATCTACTGCAGTACCTGGTATAAAAAAAAAAAAAAAGTTACAAATTCGCTTAGATCCCTCAGTGAAAAAGGAGGAAAAAAAAAAAAAAAGGGAATGCTAAGCAAAATTTAATGAGGAAAGGTGTCACATTACAAGGTTGCAATTATAGCTACTAATAAAGGGAAGCAAGATATCCCGCAGATTCCCTACATAGGTACTTAGGAATGCAACAAAAGTGGTCAGATTAAGAGTAGAAAGGCAAAGAGAAATCAAAGGATTACTGAGGGATGGCCTCCCTCAGGGCCTTTCCAACAAATAATTGATCAGTAAACATGTAACCGCGGCTGGTTCCCTTATTTACCACTATGTCTTAAAGCATAGAACTTAGTAGGGCTAACCATACAGATATCTTAGCCATAATTTTAGTGTAGGAGATCCTCTATTTAAAATATATAAATAATTGAGAATACAATATAAAATAAGGATTGTCTTGGAACAATAGTTGTCTTAGATATTATATAAAAATATAAATAGACAAAATCCATTATAGTAGCGTTTATAAGATTAAACTAAATGCTTGCAAATATCATTAATAGGTTAACATACCCTTCTGAACATGTCATGTCAGCCTCTGTCATTTTAAGATGGAGCAGCGTCTGTCTCCAAGTCTCTCCTCTGTGTCAACATTTAAAAGTACACCTATACCTTAGGTGTCCATTTTAGGGTTACCGTAGTTCATATGAAAAAGTAACACTTCATTTTAGGACCTCCCTTAATTTGGCAAACATCAGGGGCGGGCTGGGCCGGGGGGCAGGGAGGCAATTGCCCCCCAGGCCGCCCTAAATTCTGTTAGGACCGGCCGCTGCAGGGCCGGCCCTTTAAATGCTGCAGCCGCCTGAGCGCTCTGTGAAGAGAAGAGCCTC
>OW240916.1:29089829-29125349 GCA_933207985.1 Pelobates cultripes
GGAGAGTAAGTGAAGGAGGGGGGAGTAACAGAAGGAGGAGGAGGGGGAGAGTAAGTGAAGGAGGGGGGAGTAAGTGAAGGAGGGGGGAGTAACAGAAGGAGGAGGAGGGGGAATAATAAGAAGAAGGGGGTATGAAAAACGGGGGGTAAGAAGAACAAGGGGGGAGTAAGAAAAACACAAGGAGGAGGGGGAGAGTAAGAGTGAGGAGAAGGGGAGATGAGGAGAAGGGGGGACTGAGAAGAACACAGGGAGGGTGGGTTGTGAGGAGAAGGGGAGATGAGGAGAAGGGGGGATTGAGAAGAACACAGGGAGGGTGGGTGGTGAGGAGAACACAGGGAGGGGAAGGTGAGGAGGACACAGGGAGGAGAGGGGGTAAGAAGAACACAGGAAGGGGGGAGTTGAGGAGAACACAGGGAGGGGGGAGGTGAGAAGAACACATGGAGGGTGGATGAGAAGAGCACAGGGAGGGTGGGTGAGTGTGAGAAGAGACCGCTAGGGGAGGGTGGGGGAGAGGAGAGACCACTAAGGGGGCAGGGGAGAGCTAGAAGGGACAGCTCTATAGGACAGGGGGAAGACAGGGAGCTCTTTCACACTACGCACACACACACAATGCATCCCTATACATACACAGAAACACACAATGCATCCCTACACACACAGAAACACAACATGCTTCCCTTACACACAGAGAAACACACAATGCATCCATTACACACACACAATGCAACCCTTACACACAAAGACAATGCATCCTTTGCACACATACTCAGAAACACACAGTGCAAACCCTTACACACACACACTGCTTTTCTTACATACACACAGAAACACAATGCATCACTAACACACACTCAATGCACACACTTACAAACACACACCTTGTATCCCTTATGCATACAAACACAGATTCACACAATGCATCCCTTACACACAACCAGAAACACACAATACATCCCTTATACACAAATACACACTGCTTCCACTACACACAAACACACTGCATCACCTGCACAAACTGGTATCCCTATACACTACATACCATAAGCACACATATTAGATCCTCTACAATAACACATAACACATCCCCTACACACTCCACTCCCTGTGAGCGAACTCATGGGTGGGTGGAACATATAAGTGGACTTATGAGTGGGCCTTGTGGGCATACTCACCGTCAGGCCCTGGGGCCCAGACCTTGAGCTGTGTAAGGGGCCCCCAAAAAATGGAGCTGCTTCCAATTCTCCCAGAACATTGAATTTTGTGATCACAGTTGCAAACAGCCTCCAGAGATCCTGTTCTACACCAGACCAGTGGAGCCAAACTGCAGCCATCATCATCATCCTCATTTGGTTGTAAGTAGGCAATCTAGTATATTATTAGTGACACTAATCTATAATTTACCTCACATTAAAGGGACACTATATTTCCCAGAACGACTGGAGCTTAATGAAGTGGTTCTGGTGTCTATAGCCGGTCCCTGCAGGCTTTTTAATGTAAACACACACTGTGGGCAGCACTGGCGTTAGTTCGTATGGCAGCTCATATAGGTGGGGCATTGTGAAGTCACATGGGGGGCGGGAAATACAGCTGTTCCCCATGCAGCCACAGGTGCCACTGTGCTGGGAGATTGTGATTACTCTTCACTTCCTCCCAGCTTACAGAGCAGCGCATGGGAGAGAGAGAGGAGGAGGCATGATTTAATCTTACAACAAATCCAGTAAGCAAATCTTTATAAATTTGAGGGGATCAGCTCTGTTTCCACAGTTTATTGGTGTTTACTCTGATGTCTGTATTAATATTGAGGGATTTCTAAGTAGTAACATCAGTGTGTGTCAGCAGGGCCAGCCGTTGGGGTGTGCACGCTGTGCGGTCACGCAGGGTGCCATCACAACAGAGGCGCCGGCGGACAACACAGCTCACAAGTTGGGGACACCAGCCTATTCAATTTAAACGATTCGCTGGTGGTCCACTGGTACGCACCAGCAGTAGGTGCAGTCAGATTATAGCCTCTCCCTCGTGGTTCCGGCGCTCAGTTAGTGAGTCAGAGCACACGCTCAGAGATTCTCAGCCTGCGCTTTGACAACATTGAAAGTCAGAGCCGTGAAGGAGCGGGTATGGCAAAGAGCTAGTGATTAGCATAACATCAATATCCGTTATAAAACCAGGAAAAGGTGGGCACCATTGCACTGATTTGGTGGTGCAATGGGCCACTTGACTGATTTTGCCCCCCAGGCCTAAGGCTGCCAGCCCTCCCCTGGCAAACATCCAAGGCCATAACTAAAGAGTGCATACGTCATGGAAATTTTCCTGACAGTTCAAGATGGCATCTTAAAAAGTCTGAATAGCATCTGTTTACACTAAGACCTAAGTGCACAGTTGTGGGAGATTCCCGGATTTGGGGAAGTTCCATTAACTTGTGTGTTACCACAGTATATTGTGTACTGAAAGTTGTAGCATAGCCTTGAAGCTTGTTTATACATTGTTATTGTAATTCGTCTGGGACAAAATGGCGCAAACATTATGCACTGAGGTTATTGCTTAAAGAAAGTTACAATGTTCCATTTCTAACACCTTGTCAATTTGCAATATCTCTTAAAGACTAAGTACACAGTTTAAGAAATACAACATTACATTGTTATGGGCAAATGCAAATATTACAAGTTTTAGAATGAAAGGACTGACCACCAGATAAGACAGTCCAGTGACACCATTCTCATCCCCTGACCAAGAACAATCTATGTGGTTCTGCGTGTGAGGCTCTGAGAATGATGACTGTAGAGGGAGCAGTGACTAGCAATTCCAAAAATAAGACTTTCCAGTTCCTCTGATTTAATTCTCACTGGATGACATTGTTCTGATTTGGAACACATTTAGGAACCATGCAGGATGCCACGTTGTGAATGAAATTGCAGGACATCACATTAAGATTCTCATGAACATAGGAACTTCAGTGATGGAAGGAATGCTGGTAGACTTTTGTAATGTTTTGTGGAGAGATACAAGAGAAAATCTGTTATCCTAAATGTATACGATAAGTCCTAGGGCATCCATTGTGTGTGGCCAGACCGTGGTGATAACTAATCTATGGACATTTAGGCTCAGCATAAAAAGGATTGTGGCATTCTAAAAAAAAAAAAAAAAAAAGGTAGCGAAGTTAACATTGTGTGACCTAATGCTCCTCCACAAAGTCAAAAACAGGTTTCCAACATAAGCCACGGAACATACTATAAATTGATCCTTTTGAACAGGGTATCATTAGGAAAGGTTCTTCCTCCAATAACTCGCCCTTGTGGCCAGTATGTAAGAAAACTAAATGGTATTTTGAGATGGACCATAGATTTTGAGATGGTTAATGTATTCCTCCAATAAAATTTGGGTGCTTCCATACCTGAAGTTACACCTAAGCCAAGTGCTGCCTGTGCGTGGTATTCTGCATTTGATATCAGCAATGGTTTCTGCAGTACTACGCCAGCGCCAGAACAAATTTACCTTCACCTTAAAATTTAATTTTTTTTAAAAGACTATGTTTACACTACCTCACAGCTTTCATAGCTCGCCAACATTTCCACCAAACCTTACCACAGTTATTAGAAGCATTCTCCATCCAGTATAATACAATATATAGACATCTTGCTGCAGACAGAACATTTGGATTTGTCGATAGAACCGGGGGCTGCAAAGGGCTGGATTCAAGCTTAACGTTTCAAAAGTACAATTACTTAAACGGGTAACATTTCTGAGAGTGGCAATCACAGGAGGCACAAGGTGCCTAACTATTGAAAGCAATGTTACAAGCCCCCAGACCTATTAACAAGCATTCCATGAGCAAGTTTTTGGGACATTTTTTCAAGTAAATTCTTTGAGGGATTTTCTGAAAAACCAAAAGCCTCTTTATGATCTCTTGAAAAAGGAAAGGAGTACAAATCCCCTAGGGTACAGAATAGAAAGAAGCGGAGTTTGGCATCCACCCTGCCCTATCTACTGTGAATGGAGAGGCTCTATTTTCTCTCCAGACATGTACATCTGACACTTCTCATCTGTTACTGCTGGAATACTGTTAGCTATTTTTCCAGACTCTCCAGTAGAAAAATGTAAAAAAATTATGCATAAAGACTGTTGTGTGTGCATTGGTCAGTGGAAGCTGCTGAACACAATTGTGTTCAGGAAACTGATTCTGCAAACTCCTCATACACCTTTGAGAAGTCTCTCGGTATGGTATCCAGTGTCTTACGAGGTGGTTGACAGACCTGCAGCACCGTGACATTACTGTACAGCATAATGCAAAATATATTTTTGCCACAACTCAAGGAGAGCCTCATGATTGCACAGACATGCATGTATAGAAATATCCACCCTCCCCAATATCTATTTTTGTAGACTGCTCTATTTGGCATGAAAGAAAATCATACTGAATCTGCATTTTTTTCCAGAACAGTTCTCAAATTCAAGTTCACTTTTTTCCGCCCAGAGAGCCGAATTGGAAGCCATTTTTACGGCATGTCACAAATTTGACACTCCCTCTATTTGTATCCATAGGGATAACGCATAAGTCACCATATCCCCAACCTTATCTGCCTATATGAAATCTAAGGAGAATGGTAGACTCGGCAGGGAACTCTGTCCCACATGCAAGCTTTTTAAAAACTGGTTGGATGGGTATCAAAAGCATCCTTACAAGCAGCTGTCGTAAAAGTTAAAAACCCATTCAAATTCTACAGATCAAAACACTCACAGGGCAATGCATAAGTGGATTTGTTTGATAAGTGGGGTTCCTTGGCATTTACATGTAAAAAGATAGATACAACAATGAGAGGAGCATTTCAAATGCAAAGATTCAATGACTCAAACAGCAAAGCTTGGTGATCAAGGTTCAGAAGTGCCAGATTTAAAAGACAGAACATATAATACATTGTTACAGAACCAAACTACTTTCATGTGGATTTTCTATGAAAAATGGGTTGTAATCCTAATGAATAAGTGAGACTTTGTTGTCCCACACCATTTGCAGAGGCCCATTACACAACACATGCGTTGATAGGTCACTTTAGACAGAGTGCATTAAAGTATCACCTTAAACAAAAAAACTTCAACTCTACATTGTATTCAGGAATGCCTGAATGTGCCCAAGTATATCCACACCCTAAGGGACACTTTCCTATGCTTCAGAGTGCCAGTTGCAGATGGTCCCTGGAAAGCAATATATTGATTCCATAGTCCAAGGGAGGTCTCAGATATGGCTTGGTTATTGACACGTTTTTAATATGGGTAAATTCCACTCAGACGAGACTCCGCGCTATCAATGGCCAAAGCATTATGGAACAAGTCTTTCCATGCAGGGCCTTTCCTGAACAGGTCAGGTCATGCAAAACCATTGTGCTCTACTGGGAATTCAGAGATTTCACATACCATGCCCAGTCAGGTAAAGTGGAAAGGATGAACCACACTTATGTCCAAGTTATATAAAATTCTGCTACAAAATCTTAAATCATGGGCTAATGTTCTAGCTGCAGTATGCATTGCTGCCAGAGCTACACCCTCTAGTGTTACTAGGTGTTCTCCACATGAGCTCATAGAAGGGAGACAGATAGCATTGGGCCACCCAGGTGAATCACAACTGAACTACACTGAGGATCTGGAGACCAGTACTTCTCCCAAATTCACTCATTACAAACTGTTTGAGAAGGGGGGGGGGGGGAAATATTAGCATTCACAAAATTTTTCCTGGGATGCAAATTGTGAAGGGCCCTCTAATCCTAGACACACTGAACATATATCCCACGTGGCCTTTTTGGGGTTGTCAGTCCATGTAGACCAATATAAAAATATCTACACATACACAAAGGGGCTTGTTCCACACGTACAGATTTATCTGCTAAGAACTGAGGTTTCTTCGTGATCTTATAGATTTTTCCCAAAGTACAATGCTGATACTCAGGGGTGCGGGGGGTACTGCAAGTCTGACTGTATTCCTTTCTTCATTCACAGCAAACATTAAACTCACCTGAATTTTGATGGAGCAGCTTTTCACAGGCCAAACCAACAGCTCTATATATGTAACTACAGCTCCATCTACCAAAAACCCTACAGAGGACCTAAAGGAGTGGTGTTTAATTGGGAACCACTCTAAGTAGGCATTGATAGAGGAAACAAAGCACACGACATCTGGATGGCAGTAAAAATCTAGAAGTCCCATGTGAAGATGTGACATGTGATTTTTGGGTGGGTGATTGAGATTGCTGGGATAAAACACTATTCTATCAAAAGATTTGGGAAAGACAGGGGAAATTAGGAACATTGGAAATGTAAATCAACTGGTTGGGGTAGATGGGTTGTATATCTGGAGGGGGGGGGAGGGGGAAATAATCTGCAATCAAGTGTTAAAAATAATTAACAGCAATCAGTATTGTCATGGAGAGGGTACATAATTCATTGTTGCACTATAGAATATTGCTATTTAATGTAACTTGTGTAGTGCATATGTGAATTGGCCGCTTGGTAGAAGACATGTCAGAAAGGGTTCATATAAAATTATATAGGAATGAGAGATCAGATTGTTTGCAACATGAAATGCTCTTTTGATCAACCAAGGCTTCTGCAAGGTGTGACATGTTGCCCCTCCGTTCCTGCAAGTCTAGTTTCAATGTAAACCATTTGGCCTGTAAATCTTAGTGTATTTCCTTGATATGTTTATTATATCAAAGGACACTTGTGTCCCAGTGTCAAATCCAAAAGAAACATGACTTATAAATCAGATTAGTAATCACACCACATTTTGGGCATATTTAGAGCAAGCTAAACAAATCCTTTAATAGAAAACAATAATATACACGCTGTGAAGGACAGATAAATAGCTCAAAAACACCTAAAAAGTGGTATCCCTTACACCACTAAAAACATAATACAATACATACAGAGTTATAGGTGGAGCTGTGTGGTATCTTGAACAATCTGAAAAATAAAATATATGCAAATAGCGTAGTATATCTATACAATGTATAGCATATAAAAGGTAAGAATAGTTGAACTCACAAGACTAGAGTCATACCGTCATATGACTCTAAAAGTATGCTCCCTTGGACCATTGGGGGGTTGTCCAAACCCTTCTTTTGTTGGTTACTTGTTGTTCCCCCTGATGATCTTTAGTGTATCTTCAATAAAGGTGCCCAGTGTACTGAGGATCTTTAAAAGCTGGTATTTGTTTATTTAAACAAAATAAAAATGAAAGATAATATAATAAAAAAAATGGCAATATACTATACCAATAGATATTGGGAATAGATAGAGTCCAATAAAAAGTCCAATAAAAGTTGAAAAGTAAGTGTCCAAAACGCGTTTCGCCTGATTAACAGGCTTCCTCAGTTGGCTTTAATGTCTCTTCCAAATGTTTGCTCTTTTAAATATCCCGCCGGCCGGTTTTTTCTTCTTTAAATACCACTTCCTGGTTCCGTCTTGTTGGAACGCAACGTGCGTTCCAACTTCGGCGTTGACTTCCGGGACGCGTCCTTAATTGAACGCACGAGCGCCCCAAATACACGTGCATATTGAAACTACGGCATTAACTTCCGGGACACGTCTCAAGTGGAACGCGCGTGCGTTTCAACTCCAGCATCGGCTGCCGGGACGCGTCCCACATGGAACGCACGTGCGTTTCACCTCCGAACAATATTGCCGTCCACTTCCTGGTCTCTCTCTGTGTTGCCACAACATGTCTAGATGGAACGCTCGTGCGTTCCATTCATAGCTTCACATTGAGTGATCACTTAATACAGTTCAAAACATAAATTAGCATGCCATCTAAACATATATAATCATCAATAGTAATATAACAAATAAAATCATAATATTATGTAGTGAATAGTGATATAAAAACTAATACAATCAAATTGTATACAGATAGAGAGTAATTATATTAGTTGTAAGGAATTGTCAATCTTAAAGGGATAGGATGTTATTACTACAAGAGAATTTGTTAAACGAAAATGCTCTGTGTTAACAAGACAAGATAAATATATAACATAAATAGTTAAGAGAAACACAAAAGTAGCCTACTAATGTACGATAAAAATTTAAAAATAGTCACTAAAAACGTGCCATAAGATAATATAAAACCAAGATCAATTAAGACTATTGCATAAAATGACATAGTTCAAAGTCGTTATTCAGTCCGTTTGGGATCATAGTGTCAAAATTAAATATGAACTTCATTTCTTCTTTTCCTATTTTGTTCACATAGTCACCTCCTCTCCAATCTTTCTTTACTAATTTTAAAGCGCAAAAGAACATTCCCTCTGGGTTTTGTTGGTGAACATGTTTAAAATGGTTCGAGACACTGTGGGTTTCGACCCCATTTCTTATGTTTCTTATATGTTCAGCTATTCTTAAATTTAATTTACGAATTGTACGACCTACATACAAGAGATTGCAGGGACATTTTAAAATATAAATCACTCCCTTCGAGTGACATGTTAGATGATCCCTAATAGTAAATTTCTTATTAATGACAGGTTCTAAATCTGTTAGGTGTCTTTTTACACTCTTAGTATTTTTACATGCTAGACACTGTCCGCATCCGTAAAAACCTTTACTTATTGTAAAAAAGGTTGGTCTTGCTGTTTGTTCTTTATTATTGCTTTGAACTAAAGAATTTCTTAAGTTTTTTACACCTCTATAAATTATTTTTGGTTTTTCTGGCAATATGTTTTTAAGAATAGGATCATCTTTCAATATGTGCCAATGTTTTCCTATAATTTTATGCATTTTTCTACTATTGCCATGATAATTACATATAAAAGAAATATCTTGATTCTTAGTTAAGTCTTTCTTTTTCTGTTTATATTTAAGAAGGTCTGTTCTTTGTATTTTTTGAACCTCATTTATGGCTAATTGGAGGGAAGCCTCATCGTAACCTTTTTCCAGGAATTGTACTTTTATTTTGTTTACTTGTTCTAAAAAGTCTTGTTCATTTGTACAATTCCTTCTTATACGTAGGAATTGTCCTTTCGGAGCATTACTTAACCAAGGAGTATAGTGGCAACTTTCTCTTCTGATGTAGCTGTTGGCATCTACGTCCTTAAAATGATTCTTGGTGGTAATGACACCATGTGTTATAAATATATCTAAATCTAAAAAATTAATCTGTTGGGTACTGATCTGTGCTGTTAAAATAATATTCCACTGATTGTCGTTCAAGTAACTGATGAAAGAAAGTAGATCTGTATGTGATGCTGTCCAGATAAAAAATATATCATCAATGTACCTGCGATAGGATACCAAGTTCGCCCCCCATGGGTGCCCTTGATGGATAAACTGTTCTTCCCAATATGCCATGAATAAGTTTGCATAGCTAGGGGCGAACTTGGTACCCATCGCCGTCCCTCTTATCTGTAAGTAAAACGTCTCATTAAACCAGAAAAAGTTGTTAGTTAAAACTAGATTGATCCCTTCTAAAATGAATAAAATTTGTTCCTCCTTGAAACTGTTTTTCTTTAAAAAATATTCTACTGCTGCTAGGCCTTTCCCGTGTGGTATAATACTATATAAGGATGTCACATCACATGTGACTAATAAATTGCCTTCTTGCCATAAAGTGGTTTCTAAAGTTTGTAGAATGTGAATGGTGTCCTTAAGATAGGCTGGGTTTTTAATAACTAATGGTTGTAAAAGATGGTCTAAATATTCCGAGATTTTTGCTGAGACAGAATTGACTCCTGATATTATAGGTCGTCCTGGGGGATTTTCTTTGTTCTTATGTATTTTGGGAAGATGGTAATATACGGGCATAATTGGGTGGGGGGTGGTCAGGTATTTAGCTTCTTGCGATGTCAAAATGCCTTTCTCTAGTCCTTTAGATATATAATTGTCAAACTTCGTCTTTACAATTTCAGTTGGATTTTTGTCTAGTATTATGTATGTGTCTCGATCAGCAAGTATTCTTTCAGCTTCTGTTAGATATTTGTTTTTTGGAATTACTACCACCCCTCCTCCCTTATCAGCTGGTTTAATTACTATCTCTTTATTCTGTTGTAAGTCTTTCACTGCTCCCCTTTCTTTTCTGGACATATTTTGATGGTGTTTGTTTATCGGCTTCATTTTTTTTTATTTCCTTCATTACCATTAGTTCAAATGCTTTTATTTCATCTGATATTAGGTGTTTAGGAAAAAAATTAGATTTGGCTCGTAAATCTGTATGTATATATTCCGACGTCATATCTTCACCTAATCTGTCCTCTTTATTAAAAAAGAATTTCTTTAAGCACAATTGTCTAATAAATTTATTAATATCAATATAAAAATCTAATTTATTAATATCTACTGTGGGGGCAAATTTTAAACCCTTTTGGAGGATCTCCCTTTGTTCTTTTGGTAATTGTGTATCGGTTAGATTAAAAATTCCTTCTGTTGTTATTTTCTCCCCCTCTTTTCCCTGTGTTTGTTTTCTTCTCTTTCTATGTCTCTTTCTTGTGTTAATGACCTCTGGCGTTTGCCTGGGGATTCCCAAATTTTGACCTGGCGAGTCTGTTTTAATCTCTCTGAGATTGGGTCTTTCCATAAAAAAGAAGGTGAAGATTCTGTTCTAAATGTATTCGATTTTTTCTCTACATCTACTCTAGATGTGTGTGATTGTCTCTCTACTCTATTCGACCCATACGGTGTCGGCATTGATTTGCGATCTTTTCTCTCAGGAATATTTGATTGTACAGCTTGACTATAGCTGCTATATTTAGGTTGTCTTTCTGGAGATGGATAACGAGCCTTAGTGTTGCCTCTTGCAAATTTATCATAGTGAACATGTCTCTGATCTTCCTTTCTTATAGTGTCATGATGCCCATTGTATCTTGGATGGTGTTTAGACGGTGTTCCCTGCTGATGCCTAATGTTTCTATGTCTTCCTATGTCTTGTTCTGATCTATATTGTGAACCATTTCTTGTCTTGAAGTGATATTGTTTATCCTGTTTTTTATAAATTTCGTTTACTCTTTGGTTGGGATGTGATTTTTGTTTACTTGAGGGATTGATACCTTCTATTTTGTAGTCGTTTATATCTCTGAGATACTTCTTCTTTTTTATATCAATGACTTCTCTCTCTATTTTTTCTACTTTTTCATTAATATCTTTTAATATTTGATTGTATAACTCAGGATTAGTAGTATTACTGATTTTTTCTTTCCAATCTTTTATTTCCTTATCTAGTTGCAGTAGAGTATCTTCTCTTCTAGATACAATATAGCCTATGGTGCTAAATGCGAAACCTTCTAGCATTTTATTCCAACCTGTGATAAAGCCCTCATCTTCTCTGTCGAAAGTGGGATTTTTATAGTACCTAAGACCTCTAGGGGTAATTCCCTCCCTTACATACTTTTTTAAGGTCGCTACTTCCCATTTAACCTTCATTTCTTTGATTAACGTTTTTTCCAGATTATATTTACATTGATCTGTATCTTTATACGTTACTGTGTTTGTCAAATTATCTTTGTCTTTACATACAAACATTAGATCAATGTTATTTGTAGAATAATCTCTACATTCTAGCAAAGCCATAATGGTGAATAAGTCTTTCACTGTCGTGTAATAGGGATACAATAAATACAGTAATAGAAAACAATAATATACACGCTGTGAAGGACAGATAAATAGCTCTAAAACACCTAAAAAGTGGTATCCCTTACACCACTAAAAACATAATACAATACATACAGAGTTATAGGTGGAGCTGTGTGGTATCTTGAACAATCTGAAAAATAAAATATATGCAAATAGCGTAGTATATCTATACAATGTATAGCATATAAAAGGTAAGAATAGTTAAACTCACAAGACTAGAGTCATACCGTCATATGACTCTAAAAGTATGCTCCCTTGGACCATTGGGGGGTTGTCCAAACCCTTCTTTTGTTGGTTACTTGTTGTTCCCCCTGATGATCTTTAGTGTATCTTCAATAAAGGTGCCCAGTGTACTGAGGATCTTTAAAAGCTGGTATTTGTTTATTTAAACAAAATAAAAATGAAAGATAATATAATTAAAAAATGGCAATATACTATACCAATAGATATTGGGAATAGATAGAGTCCAATAAAAAGTCCAATAAAAGTTGAAAAGTAAGTGTCCAAAACGCGTTTCGCCTGATTAACAGGCTTCCTCAGTTGGCTTTAATGTCTCTTCCAAATGTTTGCTCTTTTAAATATCCCGCCGGCCGGTTTTTTCTTCTTTAAATACCACTTCCTGGTTCCGTCTTGTTGGAACGCAACGTGCGTTCCAACTTCGGCGTTGACTTCCGGGACGCGTCCTTAATTGAACGCACGAGCGCCCCAAATACACGTGCATATTGAAACTACGGCATTAACTTCCGGGACACGTCTCAAGTGGAACGCGCGTGCGTTTCAACTCCAGCATCGGCTGCCGGGACGCGTCCCACATGGAACGCACGTGCGTTTCACCTCCGAACAATATTGCCGTCCACTTCCTGGTCTCTCTCTGTGTTGCCACAACATGTCTAGATGGAACGCTCGTGCGTTCCATTCATAGCTTCACATTGAGTGATCACTTAATACAGTTCAAAACATAAATTAGCATGCCATCTAAACATATATAATCATCAATAGTAATATAACAAATAAAATCATAATATTATGTAGTGAATAGTGATATAAAAACTAATACAATCAAATTGTATACAGATAGAGAGTAATTATATTAGTTGTAAGGAATTGTCAATCTTAAAGGGATAGGATGTTATTACTACAAGAGAATTTGTTAAACGAAAATGCTCTGTGTTAACAAGACAAGATAAATATATAACATAAATAGTTAAGAGAAACACAAAAGTAGCCTACTAATGTACGATAAAAATTTAAAAATAGTCACTAAAAACGTGCCATAAGATAATATAAAACCAAGATCAATTAAGACTATTGCATAAAATGACATAGTTCAAAGTCGTTATTCAGTCCGTTTGGGATCATAGTGTCAAAATTAAATATGAACTTCATTTCTTCTTTTCCTATTTTGTTCACATAGTCACCTCCTCTCCAATCTTTCTTTACTAATTTTAAAGCGCAAAAGAACATTCCCTCTGGGTTTTGTTGGTGAACATGTTTAAAATGGTTCGAGACACTGTGGGTTTCGACCCCATTTCTTATGTTTCTTATATGTTCAGCTATTCTTAAATTTAATTTACGAATTGTACGACCTACATACAAGAGATTGCAGGGACATTTTAAAATATAAATCACTCCCTTCGAGTGACATGTTAGATGATCCCTAATAGTAAATTTCTTATTAATGACAGGTTCTAAATCTGTTAGGTGTCTTTTTACACTCTTAGTATTTTTACATGCTAGACACTGTCCGCATCCGTAAAAACATTTACTTATTGTAAAAAAGGTTGGTCTTGCTGTTTGTTCTTTATTACTGCTTTGAACTAAAGAATTTCTTAAGTTTTTTACACCTCTATAAATTATTTTTGGTTTTTCTGGCAATATGTTTTTAAGAATAGGATCATCTTTCAATATGTGCCAATGTTTTCCTATAATTTTATGCATTTTTCTACTATTGCCATGATAATTACATATAAAAGAAATATCTTGATTCTTAGTTAAGTCTTTCTTTTTCTGTTTATATTTAAGAAGGTCTGTTCTTTGTATTTTTTGAACCTCATTTATGGCTAATTGGAGGGAAGCCTCATCGTAACCTTTTTCCAGGAATTGTACTTTTATTTTGTTTACTTGTTCTAAAAAGTCTTGTTCATTTGTACAATTCCTTCTTATACGTAGGAATTGTCCTTTCGGAGCATTACTTAACCAAGGAGTATAGTGGCAACTTTCTCTTCTGATGTAGCTGTTGGCATCTACGTCCTTAAAATGATTCTTGGTGGTAATGACACCATGTGTTATAAATATATCTAAATCTAAAAAATTAATCTGTTGGGTACTGATCTGTGCTGTTAAAATAATATTCCACTGATTGTCGTTCAAGTAACTGATGAAAGAAAGTAGATCTGTATGTGATGCTGTCCAGATAAAAAATATATCATCAATGTACCTGCGATAGGATACCAAGTTCGCCCCCCATGGGTGCCCTTGATAGATAAACTGTTCTTCCCAATATGCCATGAATAAGTTTGCATAGCTAGGGGCGAACTTGGTACCCATCGCCGTCCCTCTTATCTGTAAGTAAAACGTCTCATTAAACCAGAAAAAGTTGTTAGTTAAAACTAGATTGATCCCTTCTAAAATGAATAAAATTTGTTCCTCCTTGAAACAGTTTTTCTTTAAAAAATATTCTACTGCTGCTAGGCCTTTCCCGTGTGGTATAATACTATATAAGGATGTCACATCACATGTGACTAATAAATTGCCTTCTTGCCATAAAGTGGTTTCTAAAGTTTGTAGAATGTGAATGGTGTCCTTAAGATAGGCTGGGTTTTTAATAACTAATGGTTGTAAAAGATGGTCTAAATATTCCGAGATTTTTGCTGAGACAGAATTGACTCCTGATATTATAGGTCGTCCTGGGGGATTTTCTTTGTTCTTATGTATAGTTGTGAGTTCAACTATTCTTACCTTTTATATGCTATACATTGTATAGATATACTACGCTATTTGCATATATTTTATTTTTCAGATTGTTCAAGATACCACACAGCTCCACCTATAACTCTGTATGTATTGTAAACAAATCCTTTGGTTAGAAAGTAAATTTGGGGATGGCCAGATAAGTTGTTTGAAAGGAATTACAAAGTCCACTATATTAGGTCACAAGTAAGAAGTGACATGTCTATGGAATAGAAAAATGGTAAATTGATGGATGCAATTTGAGACGAGCACAAAAGGAGCGGAAAAAAGGTATATTAGGATTGATGTTGGTCTGGGACACAAGGCGGTGGTCCCTTATACTTTCTATAGATTACACCTTCTCTTCACCTCTGGGCTAGGCTTGGAAACTTGAGACCAATTCATAGGGTATATGTCCATATGTATATTATATATTCAGTGTACTTTCTTGGGGCCAAAAATTAGTTTTGAGTGCCAGAGAGACCCCCCCGGGCAGATGTTGCTTCTAAATTTGAGTGAGTAATTGGGACGTCTTAATTTATCGTTATCTGTTGGTGTAAGTTTGTCATCTATTTTTATTTTTTTTTAACGCACGGTGACTTTGTTCATAATTGATATACCTTTATCAAGTTCTGCCTTTTCCTCAAAGAATCATGTTACCTGAAGAGACTAATGTTTTGCAATTGCATAGATATTGTATTTGTTGGGCTTTAACACTAATTTACCTGGAAGACCAAGGCACCCCATTTATAAAATGGTCTTTGTGGTGGCAGCGTTAAAATAGTAATATTTATATTCTGGTTAAGGTTGGGTGGTGGTTTTTTCCCCCCATCATTTCCAGTCTATTGCAGACAATAGTGAACGTTAACCCTTTCACCACCACAGTCACACTGTTGAAGTAGGGTGCGTTCATGACAAGTTTAAAAAATTATAGTTGATACATTAATCGTAAAAGGATAAAGTGTGTGTGGGGGGGTGGGGGGGGAGGGGGAATTGGCCACAAGGGTGGGGGAACTGAGGGTCTTGTTGAATATAGACAAAGGGCTAGAGCCTTCAATGCTTGTACATATGCTCATGCAACTCTTTCACTAGTGGATAATTGGAGCAGACCTGAGTGTCAGGAGAAAAGAGTGGTCTCGAATTGTCCTTTCCAAATCAGTTCACTGTGACCTATCCCTAGATGGATATCTTGGGTATGGTTTTGGGAGGTGTGGGCACCGGGTTGGAATTTGTACATTAAATTGACATTTGGCATGAGCTACAACACTTCACTCTAAAGGGGAATATTAAATCCCAAAAAGGTATAAAAGCTCAGAACCATCAATACATTAATGGAGAGACTTACACAAGGCAATAGAGAGTTCAGCAATATACAGAAGAAATCAGTGCAATTAAGATATTAAGACCAGTTTCATGGGATTGTTTGTGTCTATGCAACAAAATCATGGCGCAAGCCTTAACCATACACCACTGGGGAATGGGAAGCAACCAAAAATAAGTAGGTTTGACTATTATATAGATCTATGGGCCAACAGTTGGGTGGGCTATCAGTGTAAAACCTATAAGGCCGCTTCACTGATGCCATCTAGTGGTGTTTATCAGAATAGACAACAGGAATACAGGTCACAGAATCACGTGTTGAAGAGTTGCAATAGCATAATGTAGCTATAAAACGATCAAGAATTACAGCAAGTTGATTTCCTAACAAGATCTTATGCACACCTAACTAAGCCAGAACCATAGTGGATTAATGTTGGCATAACCGTTCATACTGCAAATGTATTATGGAACAAGTAAATTGTGCAGATATGGTAGTACTGTTGGGGCAGGGAAAGGTGTGCTTCTCTTTTAGAGAAAAACAGGGAATCTCAATTCGTACACACCACTTTAACTTGACAGTACTTTTATTACTTACAATCAATATGACCCTGGCCCCCCCCTCCATTAATAGCCTAGTATATAACAGTATCAATTAAAGTCAGACCATGTATTAATAGAACATCTAAAACCTCTGGCGAAAGTATTCATGTTACATTATTTCACCAGCAACAAGAACTTCAATGAACTGAACATTTAATAACATGGCTAGTACAACCTTGGGGTAGAAATTAAATAAATGTTTTCTTATCAATCATCTTGAGGTATTGCCGTGGGAAATGTATTCATCCATTTATTATTGTATCTGTAGTATGCATCGTTATGCAGGTTGGAAGGTGTTACTTTAATTGATTGCCCAGGTATATCATTTAATTATGGTATGCAAATGGAGAGCGCTCTATTGGAGGTAATGGGCTGGGCATTCACATAAGCAGATTCGCTGCAGGATCCATTCGCTCTGATATCTGGTTTGTTTTTGTAGAATATTGCATATTCTATGTTTCTATTGATTATATATGGATGTGTGGATTGACATAAGTAACAGATGGTATAAGTCACAAGGCTTTCTTTGTCCGAGAGCTCTGGAATGTAAGTTGGGGTTTTGTCCTTATATGGCTAGAGTTAAACGCTGACGTTAGTATGAGCACATCTATATAGTAACAGAGGGACACTAGGTCGCTCTCTGTCTTGGTTCGCTCTTTGGCTCTTTCGATGTAAAGATGTAAGGATGTAAAGAAGTCCAGCAATTACCATCTGCTGTTGAATGTCCATTATCCTGTAACATCATTTGTTTTATTATGTATCCGTAACTAAGAATAAACCTGAAGAAACCGTAAGTCAGATTGCATATTAGTACTTTTCAATAATAGACATTGTGACAAGCATTTGGCCCAAGACTATATATACACACACACACACAAAAGAGATATATATATATATATATATATATATTTTTTTTTTTTTTTTTAACAGTGATAATCGATTCCAACCAGATTTTACAGAGTCTAAGTGCCTCATCCACTTCATTGCCAATAGGAGGGACGTAATAAGGGTGGGATTTATCAACAGTATGCCAATTAAGTGTTGTGTTCTAATACAGTCAAGCCACATTCTACCCTTGGGGAATGAGTCAGAGCACATGGCCTTTAACCAGACAAAACCAAAATAAGTTGATGGTAAACTCTGCCCCTATTCCTTTCCAATAGGAGTCGTTCTGGCTCTGCTGAATCTTAAGGGATTGGACGAGGAACCGATACTGTTAAAAACCCCATGCAAAATACCACAAACTTCACCTGCTGAGTGATGGAGTTGTAACTATCACCTGTCTAGGCCGGTTTCACCATGTTAATTTAGTATGATTTCCATTCAATCAGCGACTAGTTTTGGTAACCTACTAGCTCATATATGTATACGTTGCTTATTTGATCACCATGCATTCAATTATTGCATTGCCGAAAGCAAGGAGTGTGGTCTCTGAATTTACAGGAGTTGTATAGCCAAAGTCTTTCAAGATGTTGGAGGTGATTGGTTTGGCATTTGGAAGCAAGCCCAGAACAGCTTCTTATACTAAGTTGTGGGGCAAGAGTTTGTCATAAGCTAGCCGTATTAGATAAAATATCCTTATATTCAGATTTCTGAAAAAAAGCGAAGGAAATTGGCACACAATAAATCAAACTGCATGCAGACATGATTTAGAAGAGATTCTATTGCAGTGTAAGGAATGAGAGTAGCATACATTACTGCCAGTGTGGGTGATGCATTGAATTAATGCTCAGTTTGACCGTTGGGCATTCATGGGACAGACAGCAGCCATATACAAGGATTTTATTCAGGGAGGAATGCACACACCCAGAAAAACTTGTGGCCTGGGCCAGATAAGCCAACGGACCTTCAGATAAAAAAAAAAAAAAAAAGTGGTAACTTCCATATGTAAAGTTACAAAATGTTTTCTGCCTGCATCAATTGAAACCTTAAATTCCAACATAATTTCCCCTCACACCTGGTCTTTAGTTTGGAATAGGGCTCTTTAGGGATTGTTCAAACTGTCAACTAGGATTCAAACCCACTAACTTTTCACAAACATTTTACCAACATTTATGGATAACACATGAGGCCTGTTCCAGACTATACTGCTTGAGTTTGGATGGGGTCATAGAACAAAATTTAATGAGAACCCTCCATGCACTTCTACAAGGAATCTTCACAGAATTGAGCTCCCTTGAGTACAGATCTAGAAATTATTAACTTTAATATAAAACTCCTCAAAGGGGTGGAGGAGGTATACAGACATGTGGAAGATTTGCACTCCTCATTAGCAGTATTAAATACCCCAGCTACACAATCGGAGAAACTTTTAATAAGCTGTGCCTGGACAGATTAGTATGTGAAGAGGAATTCTTTCCAAGCCATTGTATTAAAAAAAAAAAAAAAAAAAAAACTTTGTCAGAGTTCCTTCCAAAGATATTCACACTCAAGGGATTTGAAAGCATTAAGGATTAAAGTTTCTTTGCAACGTCAGTTGCGGCCTAGATTAGGGTTGTTTACTGGGAGGCACCTTTTCACTCAGGTGATCCATATTTATTTCTCCTCTGTCATAGAACAATTACTAGATATTAAGAGCCTCACTAAAGCTCAGTTTTGCTTCCCAATAATTGTAGTCACCCGAAATCAAAAGACTATGACCCTTTTATACCACAGACCTGTTCTAGAACAAAGGATGAATTAAGATTGATCATACATCCTCTAGTATCTTTCTGCAGCCCCACAATAAAAGGTCAAAGAATGGACAGAAGTTGTTACACAACACTTTAAGATTTTTTTTTTTTTAAATCATCCTTATACAACCTATGCCAGTTTTTCTAAGTGATTTACAGCTGAAATGCATTACCAAAAATATGTTTTACTCCCAATAAAAATCACTGCACATACAGGTTTAAGATTTAGTCAACTCTTGTATGGTATGAACTAAAATAAATAAAAAAAGTTTTACATTTTCATGTAATAAATTTACTAAAAAGTAAAATATACTACAAATCTACATAAAATTCTGTAAAGAATTTCCAGCTAAATTGACAACCTGAGGTACAAAGAAAACCATATACTGATGGTATCCAGAACACTTTAATGGCCCATTTAGCATAGCACTAAATTTGAGGAGAGAGCATAGGATCAGAATTGGTCATCACGCCCTGGTTTGTTTTTCAAGTGGACCCAAGGAAAACTCGTATTAGTCAATTTGCACGGTCTACATACTGAAACAAATCTACTAAGATTAACAAGTTACTATTTTTTTTTTTCAGCCTTTTTTAAAAAAAAAAAATAGATCACAAATAATGCCCTAGTGACAAACTGGCATTGCTAGACATTGAAGTCCTCCCATAGAACTACTACAATGGTGGAAGTTTCTGATTGAACACATACAGGTTGACCACACATCAACACAGGGTTACATTTTCTTTTTTATACATCTACATATATTCTTTATAAAGCGCCAGCAAGTTCAGTAGCGCCGTACAATGGCTAAACTAACAGACACGTCACTGTAACCAGACAAGTTGAACGCACAGGAACAAAGGTGTTGAGTTCCCAGGCTCAATGAGCTTACATATGCTAAAAGACACCAGATAGATTTTGCGATAGAATGACAGTGACTATGGTACGGATAAACCACAATCCGCTGGTGTGCGCTTTTTTTTTTTTTAAAACAAATAGTACTTTGCTACACCCCTCTCCCCCTCTTAATGGCTGTCCAATTTCTACTTTCACATGCAGACAGCAAGAGTTTACCCCCTTTATTTTCAAAAATCTATTTAAAAATTTTTTTATTTTTTTTTAAAATTAACAAAAAATAAATAAATAAACTAAAATCAGGAGCTTCTATGTAAAGTTTCCCACTCAACTAGAGGACAAAACTAAAATTCCCTATGTGCCTATCTTAATACAGGGAGTGCAGAATTATTAGGCAAGTTGTATTTTTGAGGATTAAATTTTATTATTGAACAACAACCATGTTCTCAATGAACCCAAAAAACTCATTAATATCAAAGCTGAATATTTTTGGAAGTAGTTTTTAGTTTTAGCTATGTTAGGGGGATATCTGTGTGTGCAGGTGACTATTACTGTGCATAATTATTAGGCAACTTAACAAAAAACAAATATATACCCATTTTAATTATTTATTATCTGACATTCAAAAACAAATCAGTGACCAATATAGCCACCTTTCTTTGCAAGGACACTCAAAAGCCTGCCATCCATGGATTCTGTCAGTGTTTTGATCTGTTCACCATCAACATTGCGTGCAGCAGCAACCACAGCCTCCCAGACACTGTTCAGAGAGGTGTACTGTTTTCCCTCCTTGTAAATCTCACATTTGATGATGGACCACAGGTTCTCAATGGGGTTCAGATCAGGTGAACAAGGAGGCCATGTCATTAGATTTTCTTCTTTTATACCCTTTCTTGCCAGCCACGCTGTGGAGTACTTGGACGCGTGTGATGGAGCATTGTCCTGCATGAAAATCATGTTTTTCTTGAAGGATGCAGACTTCTTCCTGTACCACTGCTTGAAGAAGGTGTCTTCCAGGAACTGGCAGTAGGACTGGGAGTTGAGCTTGACTCCATCCTCAACCCGAAAAGGCCCCACAAGCTCATCTTTGATGATACCAGCCCAAACCAGTACTCCACCTCCACCTTGCTGGCGTCTGAGTCGGACTGGAGCTCTCTGCCCTTTACCAATCCAGCCACGGGCCCATCCATCTGGCCCATCAAGACTCACTCTCATTTCATCAGTCCATAAAACCTTAGAAAAATCAGTCTTGAGATATTTCTTGGCCCAGTCTTGACGTTTCAGCTTGTGTGTCTTGTTCAGTGGTGGTCGTCTTTCAGCCTTTCTTACCTTGGCCATGTCTCTGAGTATTGCACACCTTGTGCTTTTGGGCACTCCAGTGATGTTGCAGCTCTGAAATATGGCCAAACTGGTGGCAAGTGGCATCGTGGCAGCTGCACGCTTGACTTTTCTCAGTTCATGGGCAGTTATTTTGCGCCTTGGTTTTTCCACACGCTTCTTGCGACCCTGTTGACTATTTTGAATGAAACGCTTGATTGTTCGATGATCACGCTTCAGAAGCTTTGCAATTTTAAGAGTGCTGCATCCCTCTGCAAGATATCTCACTATTTTTGACTTTTCTGAGCCTGCCAAGTCCTTCTTTTGACCCATTTTGCCAAAGGAAAGGAAGTTGCCTAATAATTATGCACACCTGATATAGGGTGTTGATGTAATTAGACCACACCCCTTCTCATTACAGAGATGCAATAAATAAATAATATAATAATAAAAATACTCATTTGCTTAATAATTCTGCACTCCCTCCCTGTATATAGTGCAAAAATCTAACTATTCTGGAGCATTCCCGCCCTAGCTAACTCCATCACACAACCTCCCCTTTCTCCATCCTACTCACCACTAACACGTAACACCCAGTGCGGGCTTTTTTATATGGTACTTAAGGCGCACAGTAATTACGTAATCATGTAGTTTTTATCCTCTTTGCGCATGCGCGCTAGAGTCTCTCGCTATGGTCAGCGCATGCGCGCTAGAGTCTCTCGCTATGGTCAGCGCATGCCGAGTACGTCACTGAGGCATCGCTCGGTGATTGGTTGTGATCAGACGCTAGCTGGCCGCTCTCCCTGGTGGCGCTTTTTCTTACGTAATTTGTCTGCGACAGTGTTTGGTGAAGATTAAAGATGTCGGAGCGGAAAGTATTAAATGTACGAAATAGGAGACAGGAGTCTCAGATCGCCATGGGGTGGCTGATAATTGCTCTGTTAGTGGGTTCTAATGGGAAAGCTGCTACTGGGGTTGTAACAATGACTGTGTCCCTTAAAGTGATTTTTATCTGTACCACCCCTTGTATTTAACCCCCTGAAACCCCTTCACAGTGATAGCTTGTTATTGATTTGTAAAACTCCTAATTGTGTGATGTTTTTTTTAAAGGAATACTCCACTAATTCCTGCAAAGATAGTAGTTATTACTTTAATTGTGTGTATGCATTGTTTATTTTTAAAGAGAGAGAAATGATGTGCCACAATGTGTCCCCTAAATATTACACATCTTACTCCTATCCTTTACCTACTGCTCTTCCTTAGAACATAACAGCAGGGGTGCCCAAAAAGTAGGTTACCAGATGTTTTAACGCGAGAGTGGACTGAGAAGTCCTAAGTGGGAGCGTTAACATTAAAAAGTCTCACATATACAGTTTATTGTGGGTTATTCCACAATCTCAGGGGAGAGTAACATAGGGCATCCTTTGGTACTGATCCACTAACCCCCCCCCCCCCATTACCCTGGGACTCTTGGATCAGCACCTTTCTCATTACAAATTTTACAGAGATGTTTTAAAACTACAGCTTCCATGATGCTTTGTCATTCTAAAGGAATGCAAAGCATTGTCGTAGTTGTAGTTCTACATCTGGGGATCTACCTTTTTGTCACTTCTTCTTTACGGAATAGCATGTTTGTGTTTCCTCTTTCTCCAGCTCTATGCCTACAGTGCAATGTCTTTCAGTAGCCATCTCCAAAAATGTTTCTGCCACTAATCCCTCATCCTACTCATACTTCTTCCACCTTTTTTATAGCATGCTACTTTACCTGCCTCTTATTGTAAACATTTATCTACTTTACACGCTATTCAGTAATAAATGTATGTCTGCAGATCTCTGGTCATTAACTTCAAACACTATCTGCAACCTCATGTCTCAACTCACCATTATTACCTTTAGATTGCAAGCTCATTAATTATCTTGCTAAGCACTTTGTATAAAAGTGCTGTAATTGCGAGATCATCAGCAGGGTCCATTTTGTGTACATTGGTTGTTTATATTCTGTATAATTACCAATTCTGTTTTCAGAAATTTTGTAAAGTATTCTGGATAAAAATGCTATTTAAAAACTGTTTAATAAGAACAAAAGCATATTTCACTCAATGAATCTGTATATAGAACATGGTCTTGCATCCCACTTTTCCGTAATCTGCCATTTAGGAGTTAAGTCACATTTATTTCTGTTTATGCTGCCATAGCTACATCTCCTCTGGCTGTGACTCACACAGCCTCCATGAACAAAAATGGTTTCATTTTCGATCAGATCTTATAGCACAGTGTGTTTACTTTATCTCCTGCTTTGTTAATTGAACTTAAGTCACACAGAGGAGGCTGTTGCAGGCTCTTAACAGTGCAGGAGATGAGAATTTCTGAAGTCTGCCTAATAAAAGCAGTTTAAAGATATTTTTCTTTTCTCCCAGCTGTCAGTCAATGCCGAAGCATTGGTTGACAATGGAGAGTAGAAAAGACCTCCCACAGTAGCGCATGTGGTGTGGTTGCTATGGAAACTATAGCGCTTCTAGTGCTACTCCATGCCAACACTGACAACAAAGCCAGCGTGCCAACTTAACTGACAAATTTGTCAAATCAAAAAAGACTTTGGGAGGAGCATTGGTGTTATACAAAGAGTAACACCCACGAAGCAGTGCTGTAATGGAGGAAAAGTGAGGACGTCTTTACATTTTACATTAGATACCACGTATCTTTATGTAATATGGGTAAGCTGCATGCAGGATCATTTTGCAAACAGTGTACATACTTTTCTGGTGGAACTTTAATCTGTTATGCTTTTTTTTTTTTTTCTTCCAATTTTAGAAATATTATCCCCCGGATTTCGATCCGTCTAAAATTCCAAAGTTGAAACTCCCAAAAGATCGCCAATATGTGGTTCGTCTGATGGCCCCATTTAATATGAGGTGAGTCCCGTTGCTTGTACTGTGCGTCAAACTTTTTATGTTGCCTGGGTGTAAACTTGTTGCCTTTCCACATTTTCCTATTTGACTATTATAGGTGCAAGACTTGTGGAGAATATATTTACAAAGGGAAGAAGTTCAATGCTAGAAAGGAAACTGTGCAGAACGAATTGTACTTGGGACTCCCAATCTTCCGATTCTACATCAAATGCACCCGCTGCTTAGCTGAGATCACTTTTAAGGTTAAGTGAAAAAAATCCCCATTGCTTGTGTGGTTTTGTTTCATATTTCATAACCTCCATATTTTAGGGTTATACTTTGTGATTAAAGGGACTCTGTTGGCAACCAGACCAGTTCAGCTCATTGAAGTGGTCTGGGTACAGTGTCCCTATTGCACTTAGCGATACAATGTAAAACCTTGCAGTTCCAGAGAAACTGCAATGTGTAAATTGCAGCACTAAGTCTGCCTTCAGTGGCTTTCTACCAGGCAGCCACTAGACGTGCTTCCTGGATGTTAACAGACTTTTGGCCCAGTAACTGACGCTGACTGTCCACATGCTCTGCATGAAGACATCTGCTATTTCTCCATAGTAAAAAGCATTAATTCAATGCTTTCCTAGGAGAAGGAATGTGTGGTGTGCAGCACTCGCTGTTCATCCACATTAGGCGCCCTCTTAGTATTCCTACCACTATAGTATCTGATTGATAAAGGAGCACATTTCATATTTGTTGGCTATTTCAATCCCATATTGGTTGATTAGCAAACATATGTGGGTTAAGGGTATATTTATCAATCTCTCACCTATGAAGCCCTCCACAAAGTGTAGAAACAGTTGTGATTAGGAAACATAAGTCTAATTGTAGTTTTAATACGTGGAAAGTGACTATAGATTTAGAAAAAGATATTTGTAAACAAGATTTGGACATTAATGATATCATACATGAGTCTATAGTGGCAACACTGCCTGGGTCCTGCAATCCAATCTACACCACTGTTTTTCATACCTATGCTTCATTTTCTTTCTTTTATATTTTTTTTAATGCAGACAGACCCGGAGAACACAGATTATGCCATGGAGCATGGAGCTACTCGCAATTTCCAGGCAGAGAAGTTAATTGAAGAAGAAGAGAAAAAAGTTCAGAAAGATCGGGAGGAAGAAGAGCTCAATAATCCAATGAAGGTAAATTCAGTCACACCTAATTAAAAATCTGGTATTTCAGTTCACACGACATTGCTCAATTTAAAGGGACACTATAGTCACCCATAACACTTCAGCTCAATGAAGTGGTCTGGGTGCCAGGTCCCCCCAGGTTTTAACCCTTCAGATGTGAACATAGCTGTTTCAGAGAAACTGCTATGTTTACATTGCAAGGTTAATCCAACCTCTAGTGGCTGTCTTCCTGACAGCCGCTAGAGGCAATTCCGCGACGCTGAATGCGAAATTCACATCCAGCGTGTAGAACGTCCATAGGAAAGCATTGAGCAATGCTTTCCTATGGACTGTTTGAATGCGCACGCGCCTCTTGCCGCGCCCGCACATTCCGCTCCACTCGGGAGCTGATGTCAGTGGGGGAGGAGAGGTCACCGGCGCTGGATAACGGTAAGTTAAGGGAGGGGGACCCTGAGGGTGGGGGTCCTCAGGATGCTATAGTGTCAGGAAGTTTGTTTTCCTGACACTATAGTGATCCTTTAACAACTGTCTAGTAAAGTTGTGTCCATAGCTTTAAAGGAGCACTCCAATACTAAACATAAATATTATTTTTAATGTTCATGTTACCCTCCGAACTTTTATATTATGCACCAGGCAGTTTACTCCCAGCATCCACTCTCTGACTGTTCTGAGATTATCTGTCTGGATGATCTCTGGTCCAATAATATTTAAAGACAAGCTGGCAAGAGCTTTTCTCTCTTTCTCAGGTCTGAAGCAATCCATATGTATTTTTATTTTTAACTAAATGTTACATTTTTACTTTTATCTTTTAGACTAGGCATACTTTTTTTTAAATCTGAATCTATTGTAACTCCAATAGACAAAATTATATTGTGCAGCTCTTACAACCAACTAGACCAGTGTAATTTGTCCCTGAGTGTCACGACAAGTGACCCAAACACACAGAATATAACCCAAATAGAAAACTTATTACCGGACCTTAGAATGGCTGGGTAGGTAGAACAGTCAAAGAATAGCCAAAGTCAAGAAAAAGCAGAGATCAGGATAACTATAAGGAATAGCCGAGTCAGGGAACCAGAAAACAGGATAAACGAGCTGAGTCAGGATACCAGAACGAAGAATAGTCAATAAACACAAGCCGAGTCAAAATACCAGAAAGGTACCCCTTTCTGTCTCATTAGAGATCTTTGCCAGATGCTCAAGGAAGCAAGGTGAATGGTTAGAGCTAGGACCCACCTGGGGGGGGGTCTGCCTTGACGTTGGCAGGTGGGCTTATCCTCTCATGGCCATTGGAGGTAACTAAAAAACATCCATTTGTTTAAAAATACATAGGGATTAAGGAGAGAGCGCAGGTAACTTGTCTTTCTTTGGTTTTTACTATATATTGGGGCTGATGTTTACTGTAGTCATTGCTGCCGCACAGTGATGGGAGTGAGCGCGGGACTTATATTTCTGCAAAATACCAAGATACACAGACCGATAACAGGATAGCACTAGAGGGAACAACCAGTGAACCACAATAGGGCACTGAACAAAAGCAAAAGTCCCGAAAACATCAGGGAGCGTGTAATATTTTGACTCTTCGCAGCATAGCCACTATGACGTTGGTGCGCATGCACAGCGTCATAAAAGGAGGCGTGCATAGAGTGGTCGCCGGGAGGAGTCGGCACCCGGAACTACACCTTGCGGGTCCGCGGGAGAAAGGTAAGGTATTGTGACACTGAGGCTATTGACCTTGTGATCAACTAAAAAAAATCATTGTATTAGATTCACCATTGAACCAGCTTGCTTTTTAAAATAAATTATTTTATTTATCGAAAATTGTTTTAAAAAAAAAAAAAATACGTACTAATAGCAGCATATGCAGGTTCCCAACATGCTAAATCTTTGGCTGAGTTTGTGTTTTATTAAATTCGCCATTATCTCGATTTGTCAATATAATTCAAACAAGTGAGACATGTTCATGTCTTTTTTATCATACATAACAATTAAATATGTAATACCCTAAGATAAATCTAATGTCTAATAGTAGACTAAGTAACTATTTGAAAACATATTAACGCTTTGTCATCTCACAACAAACCATTGAAAGTATGATCTGGAAGATATTCTTAGTATGCTTTATAATATAAAAATATTACAATGCAATGCTAGGTTTTTTTTTGTGTGTGTGTTTGTTTTTCTTTGTGTATAAGTGGTGCAAATAAATATCACCAAAAGATATATAATTTAAAAATGCAACAAAAAGGGAAGAAAGTGGAGAATAAAAATCAAACCGTACAGAGCACTGTGTAAACTGGGACCTCCCTCTGCTGATGACAATATTGCCATCCGTCGTGGTTGGGGTTAATGTAGGGTAAGTGTTAATTCTGGGTTAGGGATAATGTAGGGTTATGGTTAGTATAACAAAGGGTTAGAGGTAGAATTGTATTGATTTTGATCTGTAAAAAATATTTTTAAATTTTTTCCCCCCCCATTTTCAACAACTTAGTCATACTTAAAGAACCTCTAAATTCGCCTAAACCATTTCATCTCAGTGAAGTAGTCTTGGTGCAGTTGTCATGTATGTTTATCCCTTCCAGGTAAAAACATTGCTGTTTTTCCAGAAAGTGCCCTCCAGATGTTGCTGAACTACAACTCCCATGATTCTTTGAATTACATAGATAGCCAGAGAATCATGGGAGTTGTAGTTCAGCAACATCTGGGGGGCCGGTGTTTGAGGACCATTGCCTTTAAGGGTTAAACATGCCTCTAATGGCTGTCACACTAACAAGGATGCTGTCAGCTAATGAGCTCGCTCTGCATTGCAGGGCATAGCCCATTAGAGCTAACAGAAGCTCCCTCAGCTTCTTCCATGCCCCTTCCCGCAGGCAGTAGGTGTGGAGAGGCACCTGGGAGACCCCAAGTAAAGCGGTCAAATCGTCATTAAATGATCTGACTACTAACATTGGGTGGTGAGGGGACTGCAAAGGTTATTGTTTTTGGAGTGTTCCTTTAAATTGTAATGCTTTGTATTCCCTTAAAATGTAATGCTTTGTATTGATATTTTGTGTGTGTGTGTGTGTGTGTGTGTGTGTGTGTGTGTGTGTGTATGTATATATATATATATATATATATATATATATATATATATATATATATATATATATATAAAAATATATGTATGTATGTCTAGGATTGCAATGTCTCTTGCCAAAATTTGTCATGAAGGGGATTAACACATAAAACTTGCCACATTAGTAATTTTTCTAATATACATCAATATGCATAATTAAAATGTCTGCCATTAAAAGTCTTTGTATTGTTCTAGTTCTGCTAATTAATCACTTCCCTGATTTGAAGTGACCGTGGTGCCTGCAGTGTTTTCCTATGAAACTCTGCACATACAGAGTTTAGCCCTCGTGCTGCCAAAGGTGTAACTCCACCTCTTGCAGTGCCACTTTCATTGCATTGGCTTAGATCAGTCAGCTCTGCATGAATGACAGCTACTGCTTGTTGCTGTGCAGAAGCTGAAAGCACGTCAATGTTTTGCCCCCTTACCAGGAAACTGAATCGGGGTACTCTTTACATCAATCAACCGGATCAGCGGGCTGTGGTTGTTTTAATTGTAGTACTCTTTAGTATGACCATTGTGAAGTATCCGCCTTTTGAGCTAAACGTACTGTATTGGATATGTGTGCTGTCAGGTTCTGGAGAACCGAACCAAGGATTCAAAGATGGAAATGGAGGTTCTGGAGAATCTACAGGAACTAAAGGAACTGAATCAGCGCCAAGCAAATGTGGACTTTGAGTCAATGCTTGGTCGTTACAGAGAAACTGAGGAGCAAATGAAAAAGAGACAGGAAGAGGAGGATGAAAGCGAGATGAGGTAAATTGAATTATGTTGGTCAGAATGTACTTGGAATGTTAGGCTGTTGCCCTGCGTTGGAGCTGATCAACATTCTGTTTTTTTTTTTCTGTATAATTGAATAATTTCTCTTAATTCAGAGCAATGATCGCCGAAGCTCAGAAGAAAAGGCTGCTAGAGGATTCTGACTCTGATGAAGAATCATCTGAGGTGAAAACTAAAGAGACTGTGAAGATAAACCCAACAGATATCCTAATCAAGGTGAGCCATCTTGCTTTTGACAGAATAATAATAATGATCTGGATACTTGTTTTGCATCCTGACAGAGTAGAACTGTGTTTTTCTTGTTTTGTAGATTTGTTTAAACTTCTCAATATTTTACCATGCAAATGAATGGTAGTTGGTTATGCACAATTCCTGCCATTTACTTGTAGAAAATTACTGAGGGCAGTGTATTGTGTAATTCTCCATGTAATACGGTTGGCTGGGATAGTGTTTCTCATGCAGTTTATGCAGACTACAACACAAAACGCAGTGTGTGGGCATGATTGCAGAAGCACACAATGGTTGTGTGTGTTTGTGATTACAGCGGCTCACGATAAGTATGTATGTGCGATTGTTGTGGTACAGGAGGCAATGTGTGTGGGGATGATTGCAAACAGTTGTGGATGTGTTGTGCATCTGAACCGCAGTGCAGGATATAGTAACGGTGTGGCAATACCACACACAATGCAGTGTATGTGTGTGATTGCAACTGTTTAGAATGCAGTGTGTGGGGCTATGACACTGCAGGATGCACTGTGAGAGGCTACAACACGGCAGAATGTAGTGTGTGTGGGTGCAATGGCACAGGATGGATTTTTTTATGTTTGGGACAGCACAGAATGCATTGTTTGTGTGATGGTGCGATGACAACTGATGCATTGTATATGTGTATGCGTGATGACTCCGTATGCAGCATGAGAGGTTGGGATAATTAGGATTCAGCCTGTGTGTATGCTGTAATTTGAACAAAACATAAATGCAGTTTGACAGTAAAGGGTAATACAGTGAGTATGGTTTGCAAGTAATTTCAATCTGGAAAATGCATGGCACAACATCATGCACATCAAGTTACTGAGCTCTGATGTACAACTTGATTGATGGACTTTATTGCAGATACAGTGCTAGACGCTATTTATTCTGTTACTAAGAAAACCTGAAACAAGATTAAGATCTGAGTACAAATTCCACAAATAAAATTGTCAAAAATGGAATAAACCTTTTAAGAGGAACTGTCACTTTCTCAATTTTAGTACACCCTAATGGCCAACTGGAAGAAGTTAGTTATTGGTTATGTTAAATTGTGTTTGGTTTTTTTTTTTTTTAACCCCTTAAAGACACATGACATGTCATGATTCCCTTTTATTCCAGAAGTTTGGTCCTTAAGGGGTTAAAGCTTAATTTAAATTATCCGGTTACAATGTACATTCGTTCACTTGCAATGTCTTGTACATAGCACTAAGGCACAGCTGAAAAATATGCCGACTGCACATAAGCAATGCCAAAAGCCTCCGCCGGGGGGGTGGGGGGTGTACTCGCCCCAACATGAAAGTGCAGTGGAGGGATTTGCACTTATTTTACTTAATTTACTCCATTGCATTGTTCCACCCAATGAATGCTGCAAAAATGTTTACTTGGGTGAAGGAACGAAAAACTCACTAGTCTGTAACTGGCAGTTCCTCTTTAAATGTCACTTTAAATCTGCAGTTACTACTACGCAGAACCACATAATCTCATACATCGCAATACATTTCATTAGGTTGCTTTTAAAAACGTGAACCTTGTTTCATGATACTATCCCAGCACTTTAGCTTGCCTGCCATGTTAGATTGTGCCATGACCTATATCACTAGGGGAAGGTCTGCCAGAACGTGTAACAGTTGGCTAAAATCTTGAAGCACTGAAAACCTCAGTTTTAAAATAAAATATGTAGTTTTGACAAATTACTAACATAAGACTGTGTATGTGTCTGGATATGCTAAATGGGAGAGTGGAAATAACAGTTCAACAAACATGTACCAACATTTCTAAAATAACTCTAGATTTTAAACCCTTCCACATACAGGCAAATCCCATGTTGCTTATATGCTGGCTGAGTGGTTGGTCCTGCTGGTGCCAATGCCCAAGCTGAATGATCTCTGATGTTAATATAAATGATTAGGGTTTTTTTGTGCATATAGTGTAAACATGTAATTTATCTACAGAGTTCAGATGTGCAGAACAAAAGACAATGCAGTGAGACGTGGGAGACCAACAAAATCAAATTAAACAACCGTCAACGGATATCAGAGCTTGTGGTCAGGAAGCGGGAAGGAGCAAAGCCTGATATAAATGCATTACACAATGAGGATGCCACACGTAAAACTGACGTGTCTCAGGGAAAGAATGCACTCTCCAACATGAATGCAAGCCATGGCACAACTGCACCGCAGACTTCTTCACATGGTAATTTTACATCCTCATACTATCAGAATGTATCAGAACATACATGATCGTCTAGTCCATTACCCTAGCCTATTACGTGCAATGCATGTAAATTAAAAATAACAAGTAAGGTTTTTTAAAAATTCAAGTGATGGTTTTGCTAAAATTTGGCATAATATATCCACAAGGTGCTGAGTATGCAAGTTTGGCATATGTGTTCAACTTTCTTAAATTAATACTAGAGGGGCACTTGGGGTCCCTGGAAATTATTTATCTGAATAAATGTGTATGTAGCCTTTAATTGATTACTGTGAGAAATTAGTAAGCATGCACACTAAATTTCAACTATTTGTGAATGGAAGAACTCTCTGACATTAATGTTCTTTCACCAGATTGTTGTTCAAACCAATATAACTTTAATTTAAGATAAATACAAAACAATGTTGCCTGGTATACTAAGGAGTACTGGTAAGCATGCTTTATTTAAAGGGACATTCTTAAGTACCAAAACTACTTTAAGTTAATGAAGCAGTTGCAGTGCTTCTCTGCCATTTTGGAGTTTAATCACTTTTGTTTCTGTTTATGCAGCCCTAACCACACCTCCCCTGGCTGTGACTGACACATCCTGCATGAGCTCTATCTCACCCTGCAAACACCTCCAGGGACACCGTGTGTACTTACAATAGTCAGACAGCCTAACCTGCCCCGGAGAGTGCAGTTTATAGGGAAATATCCTAGTTTGTGAGTCCTGATCTGAATTGCATTGCATTTTTCAGACCATTGGCTCATGTACAAACCCACACAGTGCTGAGCTGGCAGGGACCCTGAACAGTTCCTGCCTGCAGTATTACACGAATAGACATGCCAATGCCCTCTCACTATTTGAATCTGCAGAAGAATGGTCTAAAGCTTTAGAACAAGTCTGGTACCATCAGCACTAAAATAGACTGTAGTGGTTATGGTGCTTAGATTGCTCCTTAAATTTTGATATGTCTATATGGGAAGTATTAAGAGTAGTGTTCCCATTTTGTTTTATATTACTCTCCACATTCTTTCCCCCTTGTCTCCTATTTATATTTTCTTATAAAACAATTGTTTTGTTTTTTTACTTATTGTGGAATGCTTATTGTCTTTTGTTGCATACATAACTTGGGATTCCATTATGTAGAAGATGTCTGTCACACTTACAGAAAATTGTTTAATGCTGCCTGGGTGTTAACGTGATTAAGGCTACTTAGTGTGGTTATTTTAACATTGGTGTTCTTTGTCCTCTTTGGATTCAGAGCCCCTTTTCTTTAAATTAAAGGGGAAAAAATAAAAAAATAAATCGGTGAAAGGGACACTATAGTCACCAGAACAACTACAGCTTATTGTAATGTGGCTTATGGTTCTGTGTGAATAAAATGTTAACACCTTTGGTTTTAGTGCATTGCTTTTCTCCCAACAATAGAAAATCTTTTTCACTTTCGGTTCCATCTATTTTTTTTATTTTTTTTGAATAGTCTCGTGTCTTGGCATAAGCATTCATACATGTGTCTGTCTTGCAGGTGGTGTAGGAAATGAACCCAAACACACAGATGCTTCCAAATCCGGAACCTCTTCCCTGGCCCTCCTGGGTATGTACTCGGACAGCGAGGAAAGCGAGTAACCATCAATACGTCCGTAAAAGGATCTGTGAAGACAGTAGAGTTCAATGTGTGATTGCAAGCCTTGTGGAACAGAACACTCTGCTATCCATATTGTTTTAAAAAGAAACCTTTTTATCGTTTGGCTGGCTTATGCCAGTTTCCCTCAGGTGTTTCTTTTAATTGAGAATACAACTTCGGTATGAGTAAAGGATGCAGCAAATGTATGTAGTGTTTTTAAGTATTTTTTCTTGCTCCTTTGACCCAGGTTTAACTGCATCGTAAGGAAACCTAATCTTCTGATCAGTAAAAAGATAACTAAATATCTGTTTTATAGTGCTCCTGTCTGTACATGTCAAACTTTGTAAACTAAGAAAAATGTACAAGACAAGATACCCATTTAATTGTCTGCACAGCAAATAGTACATAAACACTGCATCTATTCATTGTATGTATATAATACGTAATTTAATAAAGAAGGGATATTTTTTATGTTCGTCTATATTTATAAGGGTGTTTCACAGCATTAAACATAAGACCATTCTATCCTATTTTTAATTTATTTATTGATTAACTTTTTTGAGAAGATGCATTGCACGTTGGACAAAGTAGAAACAGTTGCAGTAAACTACATGGCTTTGCACATACTTGCCTGTATTTACTGAAAAAATTATACATTCATAAATGGAGATAGAAAATGTGTAGCACGTGTCACGCTGGACGGAGGTTATCAGAATCTTCATCTTGTTAGTTTGACGCACAGTAAGTATATTTCAGTGTAGTAAAAGGCTGAGCATCATACCGAGAGTTGTCCTACCATTTATCTAATCCCCAACGGCAAGGAAAAACATAATGCTCTCCTACCCAAGAATTTTCACCTGATTGCCCTCACCCTCTGCCTTTTGCAGTGGGCTTACAATAAAAATAAAATACTTTCTTACAAATGCAATGCAACTTTGAAAATGACTAACCGATCTTAAGGCTTGTTTAGTAACCTGGGAGTTGCAGTTGTTTTAGAGATATGTGTATGTAACATTCAGCTACCCACTAGAAAAAGGTTATGAAAGACACCTACCCCGTACCTGTTATAGATCTATGGGAATAAGGAGCAGGTTTTGTATCTGCTGCCACTATTGGGTTGGGAAGGCAGCCAAAGGTACATACAGGGAGGGGAGGCAGGCAATTACTTCACTGTATCAATAATTGTAACCCCCATCCTGTCTCCATTACAACTGGCCACAGGCTCCTCACCTGTTAAAACTCCATGATACCACCAATATTTGTGCCAGTACCAAATCTTCCATATCCACATTAGTTGAGAATTCCCATCACTGTGCTTTGTGTGGTTTTCACCATACTTTGTGTTACTGTCAGTGCTCATCATATTCTAATAAAGGCAAACCATGTTCTGGTTTTCCTTACTACCTGGAGGCATCTGAAATTAAGGACCCATTATGGTTGATGACTTGGCAACTTTTTGACCCGTAGAAGTCTTTATCAAGTATCTTATTGATTTAGAACTGGAAAATGTCCAAATCTTTGATTTGGACGACTTTTGAAGACTGGATTGGAAACCACTGGTTTAAAAGAATGTATGGTTTCACTTTGTTGCTTTCGACTCGGACCTTTAATATTGCATTCCTTCTTAAGGCTATTTTGTTTATTTATTTTTTTTATTACTGGTATGTATAAAGCGCCAAACATATTCCGCAGCACTGTACAATTGGGAAAAAGACTACAATAAGAACAGACCGATACATCCAACATACATTTCTATTAACTGAATCAAAAGAACTGTCTAGGGACCATAACCACGACACTAATGCAGTGGTCAGGGCCGGCGCTTCCTACAAGGCGAACTAGGCAGCCGCCTAGGGCGCCATATAGGAGGGGGCGCCCTGCGCCCCCATCGCCGGCCCTTTAAATTCTGCAGCCACCTGAGCGCTCTATAGAGAGCGCTCAGGCGGCTGCCGCACTGCCTCACCTCCCCTGCCCTGCTGTAGCGTGGCCGAGCTCCTTTCCGGTCCGCGACCCGGCGGGACTGAAAGGAAGTACACACTCAGTGTGCACTTCCTGTCAGTCCCGCCGGGTCGCGGGACCGGAAAGGAGCTCGGCCACGCTACAGCAGGGAAGGGGAGGTGAGGAGAGGAGAAGCTGATGGGAGGGGGGGAGATGATTGATGGGGAGGG